>WBMV01000278.1:285337-355370 GCA_013396655.1 Campylorhamphus procurvoides | reverse complement strand
CCCCCCCCCCCCGCCCCGAGTTTTGAAGATATTTTGTATATATTTTCAGGTTTTTCTTTACATTTCCATCAGTAAGAAAGTCTCCTTTTCTCACTGACATTTGGATTCTCCCTTGTCTGCCTCCAAAAGCTGAAGGGGGGATCTAAGGAGAAGACTGGCACCAAAATGAGAGGGAGCAAATCTGTGCTCACTTGAACAGCAGCATGCAAAATATAGAAACTATAAAAAAGTCTAGCAGAGTATCCCAATATGTCTTAAGTAACATTTGTACCTTTAACTATTCCAAGTACAGGAAAAATTTTCTTTCAAATATCCAGAGGCAGTTTCACGTTAAATAGTATGATTGATTTTATATTGTTCATATAAAATTAAATGTATCCTTTCTGCTATACAATTGATCCAATTCTCTTCTCTTTATTGGCTTAAGAAATGTTAAACTATTCCTGTTTCTTTCAAGTAACTTTTAATCATTCTTTTCCTAAAGATAAGGGACATCATGCTGTTAAAAACAAAAACAAACAAACCAACCAAACAAAATACACACACATACAACCAAAACAGAAAAATTCAGTGGGACACCCTACTGCACATCAGTTAACAAGCTTCTGCAACCTTGTTCCCATAAAGGAAGTACAGCTCTACTTGCCTCTGTGCTGTGTGGCCTGGCCATGCTCAAACTAAACTGCCTGCAATCTATTGGCTAAAATTTATGCCAGCAGAAAAACTGGATTTCATGAGATACCTATTCCTTCCTAGGGAATAATCTTATTCAATGCTTAAGTTACTAAAAATAAAAATTAAGAGCATTCCAAACTATTTTAATAAAGGTATTTTTCATTTCAGTTTCAAAATCTGAATCTTTTTCCGGGTAACAAAAATCCCTTTTTCAATCCTGAACAAAAGGCCCCCAAGAGCTCCAACTCCAACTTCAGCGTCTGGCCGACAGCAACCCAAAGCATCGACCACACCGACTGCAGCACTTCCATGAGACTTGCAAAGTGGTGCCCAGACTCCCTGACATACCAGACAATCCCAGTACCTCTGGTCTGGGACAGCCTTGTGAAGTGGGTGGCAGATGTTCTGCTAGAGGGATAGGAAATTACTGCAGATGTTGTCTTTCATTTGCTGGGGTTTTTTACCTCACTTTCTTAGCAGCTTTGTCTTTCTCTTGCTTAAATGTCCCTCCAGCCTATACTCTTGCGGCCAGCCCCAGCCCCAAAACAAACAGCGGTGGGTGGTGGCAGCACCTGCCTTGGTGGGTATTTTAACAAGTAACAGTAGTCTCACAGCTCCTGCCTCCCAGAGCCTCAGCATAGGCAGGAGGGGCACCAACAGAGACCTGTGGGTGCGTAAATCCTCCCGCCTCCCAAAGGGCAAACAGCCTTGAAAAATTCAAGTTTACAAAACTAAGACACTACTATGGAGAGCCAGGCAATATTAGCACCTGGCAAGATGCTTAAAGTAACAGCCTCCTTTATCACAGTATTCTTTCCATTAATTAAAAGGGGTTTGAAAGGAACAACATTCAGGCCATTTCAAGGACTAACTTTATGAATGCACTCAGGAAACAATTTCTTGTTCTCAGCAGTAACAACAAGAGCTACACTGTTCTCAACACCCTAGATGGGATTGGAAACCTGATGCGTTTGCCCTCATGCTTTTTGTTTCAGAACACAAAAGGAGATCTTTTTAAGAAGCAAGTGAATTATCAGGATAAGGAAATTGAGCCAGTTTTGAGCTTTTTCACTGCTTTTGGGAAACAAACCCAGAAGGTACTGTTTACTGCCCTGAAAGGCTCAAAAAAATTTGCTTCTTCTCAAAAAACTCTAGGCTTGTGATTTCGTTTCTTCCACATCCTTGTCACCATACTCTTCCCCAGCCTGCTGAGAGTTACCTGTGAGATCTGGGGAAGACGGAGAAAGAAATCAGGACCTCCACTTTGGGATGCCACAGTTCCCTCACATCTCCTGTCAGGGTTTCTTCCCCGCTCAGGATCTGCCTGTGGTGCCTCTCCAAGCCGCCACCGGGGGGCAGCGGAAGGTTGCAGGAAGGTCCTACCTTGTTCTGCTCTCCCACGCCCAGGCTCGGCGAGTTATCCGTGAGACTTGGGGGGAGAACGGAGAAGGATATCAGGACCTCCACCTGGAGATGCCATAGCCCACGGTCAGCCTAACAGCACCACTGTCGCACATCCCACCTTTCAGCCTCACAGGTTGTCACCAAACCCTGCTTAAAGCTTCCCTGCAGCCTTGCTGAGGAGGTGGTACAAGGGGATACAGATGCTGTGAGGAGGTCAAGCCCAGGTTTAGCTCAGAACAGGATGATGAGGGCAAAGTCTCCTAGCATGGGTATCTCTGACCTATCTCTGGGGTTCTGATCCTTCCACACTGGGAGCAGGAAGGAAAAATCACTGCCAGCCGACACCAACAGGGCAGAAGCATCTCCCCAGGGTTGCAGTTTTACAAGTCTCTGTGAGACAGCTGTTCTAGTAGGACATTAGAGGCTTGCCGCTTGGTGCCACATTCATCTGTGTGTATACAGACATACATATAGAGACAGATGCATATATATATTCACACACACCTATACGGTTGTTGAAGGATTGTTTGATACCCAGCTCCACTGAGGTGTCTCTATCAGGCAGGTCCCTGAGGTCAATGTATCCTGGATAAGATATTCAAAGCAATGTGAAGTGTTGCTGCTCCCCCTTGCTGCAGCGTATGGCCAAGAGAGTGCAAAGCTGAGCAACCCACCCATGAGCAGCTGAGTGTCCCCTGCACAGGCGGGTGAGATTGCCTGCAAAGATTGGCCAACACCATGGCTGGATAAGGGGCAGCATTCACTGCCCCTTATAATGACTTGGATTTAATTCATCGTTATGGATGCCTTGTCAGCTGTCATGGGCAGTGGCTAACCTTTCACTGCCTCCTCTGGCCTCATCTCTGTGCCCCACCCTGCTTTCTGACAGAGTGACTCCACACTTCACAGCAGTCACACTGTCACACTTCTTACTTAACCCTCCAGCCAGCTCTGCTTTCAGCCAAGATACCACTTCACACCAATGTGTTTCTAACTTTTATGACCAGGACCTGGCAGGTTTGACTGGGACCAGGAAACTTGGAAGCATCTTTGCCCAGAAGAAACAGCTGGCCACATCTTGCTTTTCTCCAAAATGAAGTAAAACTCTTCACACACACACACACAGAGGAATAAAAGGGAAAAAAAAGGTTGCAGAGGTCTTCCTTTCTGTTCTCTTCTTCCATCTTCTATTTAATAGCTTCAAGTTCTTCCTTGCCCATACCCGATTTCTGGTTCTGCACACATCTCTTCAACCCCTGGTAAAGATGCTTTCTCACTGTGTCCCTTGGCTGAGCTCATTACCTAACTGAGTAAAAATGCAAATAATGAGAAAAGGTTCTCCTCTTTCAGAAGCAGCCAACCCAGCAACGCTCCAGCATCAAAGATACCCGTTAGCATCACATCACTGTTTTTGGCTGCCTAATAAGGCATACCAGGAAAATTATTTGTCTTAATCATCTCTTCTCTAGATGCATGTAACTTCACAAGAAAACATCTGATGCATCATTGCTTGGAAAACCAGCCTGCCGTTAACATGCCCCCAGAACCATTCCTCCCCACCCACCTTTGACCAGATTTCTATTTTTTTTAGAGGGGAGTTTGACTTTCTGACTCCAATTATCTGCAGATTTTTCTTCATTCTCTAAAGGCTGCATCTGCCCTTGGCCACTGATGAGAGGCTCAGCCAGAGCAGGTACCAGGTCATATATATTATGGCTTCTCATCCAACCCACCCGTGTGTGTTCCCTCAAGAACATCATAGTGCAGATTGGGATCTTGGTCCACTTGGTTCTTGCTCCCAGAGGCACAGTTCTTATCCTGCACCAGGATGTCCTCCTTGCCTCATGGAATTGTCCCAGAGGCACTGGTGCCTGCTCTCAGTGTTTGCATTAAAACCTCACCTACTTTGATTGCTCCAGACCTGAGGCGACAGGGCAGCCCACTGTGATGGGAAGCACATGGTGAAGGCGCTCCTGCAGGAAGCAACAGCAAACTTCATCCTCTGCCAATGCTTTTCAGAGTCACTTTAATGACTCCAAGCAGTACTGAGAGCCGCAGGGAGACAAAAGAGGTTATAAAACAGGCCAATCTGCCCTCCTCTCAGGCTATCACAGCTGATCTTACTTATTGCCAGTGAGCAATAAAGCATTATAACCCTGGGACAGTTTGTGCTGCACACATTACCCTCTTTCTTGTCCTCTGAGGAACTCTGAACAAAACTAAGGGGAAAAAAACACCACAAAGAAGAAGAAATTATGCTTAAGGAGGAAAGAACTGGGAAAATGTGCAGTTTTTCCTGAAACCTCACCCAAGTTCCAGTGATCAGCATTTCTTGAGCCAGACATGATGTCTCCATCTAATAGCCCTTGATGGCTTTTTCTTCAAGGTATCCCTTTTTGAACTCTTGCAAACCTCAATATACCACAGCAGGGACTTCCTTGTCTCAGCTCAGCATGTGGAAAGAAACCAGCTCCACCTGCTACCTTCTAACAGGACACCCAGGAGCTAAACCTGGTGAAAGACAGTTCCTCCTTGCCTGCTCACAGCTGTACCTCATCTGCCCTCTCAAAGCTGAATATACGTACCTTGTTCATGGTGTAGAAACTATTCCAGACCTTTTCAAATCCTTGGTGCTTTTCCCTAGCACTGGTGAGACCACTGTTGTACAGAGCATCTGAGACATGGCCACAGCCTGGCTGCAGATAAACTGCTGCAAGTAGCATTTCCATTTTGTTCTTTTCCTAGACATTCCTAAGGTCTGTCTCAGACATGATAGGGGTTAATCTATTCCCTGACCTCTCCAGAGATGCAGCTAGCAGCCAGGTGCCTGTGAAACAGGGCATCCCCACTGCAGCTGGCACATACTTGCGCAGCTTCCTGCTGATAGTGTGCTCTGCTGGGATGTGGTGTGAACGTCTCTCTCAGCCCGAAGTGAGGCTTTTCACCTTGCACCATCAGCTTGAGTTTGAGCCCAAGCCCAGTGCAAATCCCAGATGTAGGATTTCATGTACAGAAATGCTCCTTGTATCTGTACCTCTTCCATGCAGTGAGTTCTCACGTATTTCCAGGCTCATTCTCCAAAAGCTCTTCAGGGGCAACCAAGAGCATGTTGTGCTAAACAACTGAGTTACCTCAACCTGGCAGACACAGAGAGAGATGACAAGAGCAGCTCAGTGCTGAACGAGAAGATTCTACCACTGCCTTGCAGGGTGCTGCTCTTTCACATCAGCACATACACTTACTGGAGCAGATGGTGCGGTGCACTCCAGGGGAGAGGATGGCAAGTACTGCAGACCCAAACTGCTTTAAAATAGATGAATGTGTGCTTTTGTTCACCACAGCCCATTCATATCTTGATTGACAGGGCTGGAAATGGTATTAGCTGCATGGGAAATGTGCCTTGCTGTCTGCTTCTTGTACTGTGAGAGCATAGAAGACAACGTCTGGTGTGGGGTTCCAGGAATGACATGCTAACATCAGCCTGTCCACAGATCACCTTGATATTCTTAGCCTAGGAGACCCAACGGTGGTGATCATAATGGCTTGACTTGGTACAAATCTGGTCACTTCCCAAGCACGTGTTTTTCGTGGGGACTTTTGTCATCTTCCCCTCTCCTACAAGGTCTCTGGACCATCAGATTAAGAGATGAAAAGCAGCAGGATGGGGTCAGCCCCTTGCAGTCTTGCATCACCATGTAACCCCTGCTGCCAAAGTCAATCACCTGCAGCTGTTCCTCTTACCTAGCAGATGCCAGGAAGGTGGGCATTTGGAGCAAGAAGAGCACCTGCTCAGGCAACTACAGCTTTTTGCTGTTGTAGGGTCCACATTTTGTGATGGGCTTTGATATGTGCTGCATTTAGTCTTTGTTGTCAAGTGTCTGTTTGCCTCGAGTCTGGAGCCAGCAGAGAAATCCCAATGCTCAAGCAAAGGAGAAGAGCATTTCATGAAGATTTGATGGGAGCAAGAAATATAAGCAGGGTTGTTATTCCTCTCTGGACAAAAAAACACTGTCTAAATCCCTCTCATTGCAAAAGTATCATGCAGGGTGGACATTTTGGCTTTATTTCATGATTCATGGTAGCTTTGCTGTCTGCCAGACCAAACTGCACCACATATTGTTTTACAGCAACTGGGCTTTTAGCCCCATGCAAAACACTGCTGTTGCAGTACTGTCCAAAAATCAGGCACCCAGGGAGCTGGGGCTTCATCCAGAGCATCTTGCTTAATCCCACGAATACCAGTCCCCACAAAAATAGAAACAATTGCCTTCTCACAGAGCAGTTTGTTGTATCAAGTTTCTAGTGCTCACAGCAACCAAGATAAATTAGTGTTATCTTTGTGGCTGCTAGATTAAATGTGTTTGGGTTTTTTTCTTTCCTGTAATGTTAAATAAATGAGGGATTTCTTCTGTGTTTTGAGGAGGCAGGTGGATTGGGTTATCTTCTTACCTTTATGACATACTATGCCCACTTAATTTTTGCATTGATGACATGGAAATTGTGCTTGAAGCCGAAAATGGAGCCTGTTTGCCATACATTGTGTTGACAGAGAGGCTGGTTCAGTTAATCAAGCAACCCATATTATTTAAAACAATCCTAAACCTCCAGGGAGCCCTGCAGTTAGCTCAGCATCTCTGGAGCTCAACATCTGGGACAACACTGCCATGTCAAACTCACTGGGATGAGACTGGAAAACAAGTGGAGGAGAGAGCCCTGCAGCCATAGCTCTGACACTGCCTCAATTTCCATATAAGAAGTATTCAAATGGACTTGCCAAGACTGCTTTGGAAGCTAGTCTCCCATCTCAGGGCAGGGTTTTCATTTCCAAGGTGCAGTATTTCTTTCATTTTACTGCCAGAATTTTAATCAAGTTTACATGAGTAAATGTAAAAGGTTTTGCCTACGCTACTGCTCACTATAACTTAACCTTGTCTCAGGTGGCTGTTGGTGAGACTCCCCACCAGCTCTCCCTGGAAAACCTGAGGGAGGATTTTTAAATCTCCTGTAAACTGGCTTGTCTGTTAAAGTGGCATGCCCAGGAGCTACTGAGGTCCTGATTTTTAAGGTGTGCAAAGCCTTTCTCAGAGACTAGCAGTCTCCCAGGAGGTGCCCAAATGCACGGGGAAGTGCTGACATCCACTTTCCAGAGCACAGCCGCTTTTCTGGAAGCAGGCAGTCTCTGCATTTTCCTTCAGAGCAATGTGAGAATATCAGCACTGAGTATTTTGTTGTCATTTGGAGGGACTGTGCCACTAAGTCCCAGGACATAAAACACTGCACTCATTTTCTTCTTTCAGGGCAGCACCCTCTTTCATTCTCCCAAGCTCACTCTGGTTTAACCCCATTTCCTACAAGCAGGGGTTGTTTGATACTGGCCAGTCAGTTTGTGAGTTCCTTTGTCAAAACATTTTAAACCCACAGATCAACATTAGACCCAAGCATGGGGACTCCAATATATCCTGATTCCAGGAAAATCAAGCTCAGTAGAGGCAGGAGCCCTCCTGGCAGGACCTCGCTTCATCCCTGCAGTGCTATCGACAAAAGACATGGAGCAATAAGGCCATGTGGGCTGCTGGCTCTGCTTTCCATGAGACCACTTGCTTTTCTCTTGCCCTAGCACCCTTGGGATATGCTCTTTTCACTGCAAAGGAAGAGCTTTGCGGGGAACAGTAGGTTTGTGACCTTCAGCGTGCCTCTTCCCTCCAGTGAACAGATGCTGCCAGTCCCTTTGGAAAGTGCCGGGGCTGGCTATAGCAACATATCTATTGCAAAGTAGAGCTCTGGGCAGCCACAGATTGCAGCATAGAGTACAAATACATGGCCCAGCTACCTTTTTTTTTTAAGGAAACAAAGAAGTGTGAGCCTTGGGACTATGACTACTGAGCTCTTGCTTCCTTGGAGTGGAGCTGTGCTGATCCAGCCAAACATGTGCTCTGTGGCCTTATGGCTTTTTGGGAAGTACCAAGGGGCAGATGACACCACCACAAGCAAACAGCACTGCCTGAGCTGGCTGGGAGGGAGATGGGGATGATGCACGGGATGCTGTCATACAGGAGATGCTGGGTGTGATTGTCATTGCATCCTACATTGCTGGGGTGAGAAATAGTCCTGAACAGGCTGTGTGATGTGGAGATACTAGGGTAAAGAGAGGCCAGCTCAAAATTTCCGCACGTGTGAGCTGTCCACGTATCTAATATATGCCTTATTGTGCTCTACAACCTCCTCAGGAGGGTAAGTGGAGGGACAGACACTGATGTCTTCACTCTGTGACCACTGACAGGACCCAAGAAAACAGCATGAAGCTGTCAAGGAAGGTTTAGGCTAGGTATCAGGAAAAGATTTTTCATCCAGGGGATGGTCAGGCATTGGAACAGGCTCCCCAGGGCAGTGATCACAGCACCAAGCCTTCCAGAGTTCAAAAAGCATTTGGACAATGCTTTCAGGCACATGGTATGATTCTTGGGATTGTCCTGTGCAGGGGCAGTAGCTGGACTGGATAATCCTTGTTGTTGACTTCAAACTCAGGATATTCTACGACTCTGTGATTCTATGCCAAGATACATATTGTCTTATTCATGAAGAAAAAGCACATATGTAACCTTGCATCCACTATTAGGTCTCCCATGTTCAATTAAGGCTGTCTTGGGCCGTTTAGGGGCATGATAATGGCAATAAAGGAAACGGAATGTAACTGGGACAAGCTCAAGGGCTGTGAAACCTCCTCCTCTATTAGCACATGCATATAACCTGCCAGGCAGTTTGGTCTTTCAGAGATAAGCCTGGGCTTACACACTCAGGAGCCCAGTCTGTCTGAGCCTGCCAGCACCTCCCAGCCTTGGTGAGAGCTCTGAGCCCAGGCAGCCTTCGGGGCAGAGCACAGCACAGCAGCAGTTCCAGAGGGCATAGTAAACAACTGCAGCTTATTAAAACAGCCCCAGCCTGGCAGCAAAAGTGAGTGAGACTTTGGCCTTGCAGGGCTACCATGAAACCAGCCGCCAGATGTTTCCTCAAGTGTCCTGCCTATCTCTGGAGGAAGAGTTGTAGTAAGGTGTTCAGTCCCAGTGCAGACACCTGAGATTCAGCCCCTCAGGGGTAGCTGACGTTTTGTAGCTACTACTGAGCCATACCAGCCTGTCAGGACACAAGCACTTCATCCCAAGGGTATGAGAGGTGACCAAGCACCTGCCAAGCCTGGCCACATCCCAGCAGAATGCCAGGGGAAGGCTTCTTGACTGAGGGGAGTCTGACCCCCCAGCCACCCAAGAGGGACACGGTAGCCTGGCAGCTCCTCTCTTCAGCTGCAGCTCAACACCTGGAAGAGGTCTGTGCTGACTTTTTGCTCCAGGGCTGCACAGGCACCAGGTATAGAGCTCATCACTCTGTGCAGAAGCTCTGCTCAGCATAAATCTGGGACTTGTTTCCATCTGGGGCCTAGATATGAATGTAGGAGGTATAAAGGCTGTTCCCTATCACCCTGTCTTACTTCAAAACTTTGGCAAATAACTTTCCTCATCAGCGCAGTACAGATTAGATTAAAACACTGGAGTAAATTATATTTCTGTGGGTGTAGGAATTAGTAGCAATTATTGAAAGTTTGATGTACTGCCTAACATTCCAATATTTGAAAATCAAATGAAAATTAACATTGAACATAATAGAATACAAGAGAATGGTAGATTCTGGAAAGAAATACTTATCACATGGGGCCAGATCTGCTAAAGACCACAGGCACACACATGCACACACTGTTCACCATCTCCATGTGATCGGCAGTCAGCACAGACCTGCTCCTCATGCAATGAGGGAAGGAGATGTTCCAAACCAGGCAGGAAAAGGCCCCATTGGGTCCTGTACCACCTACCACAGGGGAGCTTTACTGTCTCAGTCCTGCCGTTGGGCAAAGCAGAGGGACTATTCCCATCAGTTCAGCACTGGGCAGAGTTAAGGTGGTTTATTCTGAAATTCCTCGATGCTTCATTTCTGGCTTTTGGAGCCTACTCCCTTGGACATGCTCAGTTTCCTGCACTTCTGTGGAGATAACCAAGGTTTCTACTGCTTCATTCAGCCCTTGTTTCACTTTGCTCTTGAACACCACTACACAGGGAAGAGAGAGAGAGAGAATGGAAGCAAAGCAGGCCAGGAGCAGAAAGGAGGTGAAGGCTGGGCAGCAGTCTGCAGCTGGTTTCCAAACAACTCGGTTTGAGTTTGTGGAGAGGATTACTGGCAGAGGATTTTGGCATGTTTACATTGCATGTCCACTGGGTATGAAACAGGCACATTACTCAATGGACTCTTTGCCAGCCTTTCAAAACCTCTGCAGAGCTGAGGCTCCCATGTTCCTCTTGCATTTGCAAGAAGGGAAATTCATGTTTCCGCTGCCATCCTCCAGGCCTGCCTAGAGGAAATGTCTGGGTTAGACTAAACTCAGTGGTGACAAGGACCCTGAGGAAAGAGCTGCACAGAAGCACCTGCTTAAGATGCAGCTGCTTGTGCCTCAGGTACATCATCAGCAACCTCCCAGGAAGTCAGACAGCTAGGGAAAGGAACCCTTGCAGTCCCCAGAGGGAGGACAGGGAGACAGTGCTACTTGCTGGAGGCTTCTTCTGGAAAGCATTTGTTCACCATATTTGTTTGAAGCTGGTAGCTAAGACTGTACTATTCAGACATTAGCTCTGTGCACGCCAAAGAGCATCTGCCACCAACACAGGGGACTTGGTGACAATACCCATGGAGCACACATCTTTGTTGGCTAAAATTGCTCAGTGTGAGCACCCACTTGCTTTTTCCTCCAAACTCAGTCCAGACTAGGCTAAAAGATACTCAGCAACTGAAAAAACTTGGAGAGAGTTTGAACATCCTTTTTTAAGATGAAAGGAAGAGCAAGGTAAGAACAAGGTTTACTTACAGGTTCACAAAAAGTCTCCAATAGTCACATGGCCACATAGTACCTGGCGGCCACTTTGTTTGGCACCAGACTTATCTAGAATGCTCCTCCCAGATGCCAGCCCATGCCTGTCTCTTGCAATCTCTAGCTTAACCCAGAAAGGAGTCTTCTTTATCTCTTTATCTTACTGGGCCCATAGATCAAGATATCTCAGATTATCAAGTAAAAGATCTCAGGAAAGGCCAGGAGCTTCTTCTCTATGATCTTTGGTCACTGTCAGACCTGGTCACTGTAACAGAAACTGGGTCACAAACTCTGGTAAGAGCAAAACTCATCTGGCATAGGAAAGGCAAACCATGAGGGAGCCTCCAGCCAGTGCTCCACTTTTTGGAGCTGAAACCTGACTTTGATCTGCCCCTGACTTTACATCTTGCTCTGATGGCAACGTCTCCGCTGGCTTTAGGTCAGACACTTCAGCCCAGACTTGAGGAGATCGCCTGTGGGATAGGACAATGATAACCACTGCAGAGTCCTGTGAGACATGGAAACTTATGGAAACTATCTTTTCCTTTCTCCTTGTGATGTTCCCTAAACCAGGCCAACAGTAGTAACCCGTGATGAGAATGCTATGACTCTGTGCCTCCTAAAATTCACCCAGGAAGACAAAGTCTGAGGCTGGGGAACTTGGAAGGGCAGTAGGGAGAGCTGAGCCCCAGCACAGGCCTGGGACATCCCAGAGGGAGACCAGGGAGGGCTATGCACCTTCCACAGACCTGCCTTGGTGGCCAAGCTTAGGGATCTCTTAGATGACATTGACAGCAATGCTTTTCCATTTGACACACATGCCACGCAATTGGAAGGGCTACCTGGCACTCTAGGAAGCTATAAGAAACACAGCTGGCAAGCAGCTGGACCAGGCAAAGCAGTCTAGTGTACATGGCTTGGCAGGTGGGGCCCCTTTTCATGACTCAGAGTTTCATGGAGGCCAGCTCAAGCTCTGGGAACTGCTGGGGAGAATGACCCCTCTCCTCCTGCAGCTCTGTGTGGGGCAGGCCAGGGGCAGCCTCTACAGTGCCTTTGAGAAACAGCACGTGTCATTCCCCCATGTGAGTCTCCTGGGGAGTGAAATGTGACACTGAGTGTGGGGGGCAGGTGTCATCTCCTTGCATACCAAGCCCCACTGCCCAGCCCATGTATCCATATGAGGCATTCCCCAGCTGCCCTTATCCCTATTTCAGGACCACTTGCATTCCTGTCTCTTATCAGGTTTTTTCTAGACATGTGAGCCCATGAGCTCAAGTGCCACAAGCCCACATCTGGCCCCTCTCTATCCATGCACTGAGCCAGATGCACAAAATTTGGTGTGCCAGTGTTGACAAAAGGGCAGCTTTTGGATGACAGATTTTTTTTTTTTGCTCAGAGTATCACAGAAATCACATACTCTCAGGCTGTTACTTCTCATGACCCTGTGTATCATCAAGCAGAGACTCATTTCACCTGCTACAGGACAGCCATCCCTGAGTTTTACACCAGTGATGCTCACCAGTGCCCTCACTGCTGGTCTCACCTCTCCCAGTAGAGTGGCTGGAGTTACCAGTGCTTCCTGGATTCTCCAGCTGAAGCATGTAGGTGGGGAAGCATCATCTCAGGATGGCTGTCACTGCCTATTTCCACAGATGATTTCAAGCTATTTGAAAACTCCGAGGGTTCTATCAAAACTGTGTCCTACAGCCAAACTTACCGTAGAACTGTTAATTTTCTGTCTCCCTGGCAGCCTGGCTATTTTTAACACCAAATGACCTCGTTTGAGATCACCCGACCACCAAAATCACACAGACAATGGCTTTAATCTGCTGAGTTTAACTCCTAGAGGACACTATAAGATATGTAGATGCAGTACTTCGGGACATGGTTAAGTGGTGGACTTGGCAGTGCTGGGTCAAGGATTGGACTTGATAATCTGAAAGATCTTTTCCAACCTAAATGATTCTATGATTCTACAGGAGCCCTTGGGTAGGAAGGAGAAGTTGGGTAGCCTTGCTTTTTGCTCTGCAGCAGTCCCTCTCTACACATAGAATTTTGCCTTCTGTGAAGATTTCTAGGGAGAAAATCTTATATACCTGTTACATTGAGCAAGTTTTTTTATGAGTCCTTAAGCTCAAATGTGTTTCATCTCTCCCCTCACCCTGTCTGGTAGGGAGCACGGGCAGATGCCTGAGGAAGAGAAGAGCTGGACAAGCCTGTAGTGATTTCTCTCCGGATTACTTTCCCAGCCAGGTCGTTTTGCAGATCAAGGATTTCCTGAAGAGGCAGGAGTGTCTTTGTATGCAACAGTGGCATTTTTTATTCTGTGAATATGTCTGGTCCCTTTTTGAACTCACATTGGTTTTTAGCATCCATGAGGTCCTATGACAGGCAGTGCCACATTTAACCTACACCTCCTTTACAAATGGAAAAAGTAAGAGTGCTGATAGATTGTCAGGATCCCTGATATGATCTTCATTCATATGCAGAGACTTAGACCAGAGTGAATGATGAAACAAACCAGCCAAACTTACTTGAGACAACAGTGCAGATGGCAGCTGAGCATGTTGTGGATAACAGCAATACCCAGCAGGAGCCCATCTGGTCTGCAGTGGGAGATAATGCAGGCAGGAATCTGCAGAGGTGCAAGAGTCACATCGTGCACTGCAGGCAAAGGTCTGTGAGCCAGTTCACTTGTGCATAGCCCACAGATAGGCTTGATTGCTTTATGCAGAATAAGATACCTCTGTATTAATAAGGGATGCATGTGTTTACCTTAGACTAGGATAACTTGTTGGATTACGTACCACACCAATGTATGCGTTCTCCATGTCTTGCCTGCCTCTCATCATTCTGTATTTGCTTACTGCAGCACATACTCTTAATTTTAAGCACTGTGGGTTTTTCACCTGCTCCTGTAAGAGCCTTGGTTCACTGAGCTGGGTCTGTGAAGTCCCGCAGACTACATCGGGGGAATCAGTAGCCATCAGTGCTTTCAGGGGAGAACAGTTTCAAATAGGGAAATATAACCATACAATCATGGATGGATTTATGCGGAAGGGAGCTCTGGAGACATCTGTTCCATCCTCCCTCCTTGTGTGAGGGCCATTGTCACAGTCAGGTCAGGATGTTGGGGGTCACATCCAGCTGAAGCTTGATGTCCCCAAGGATAGAGGTGCCACCATCTCTCTGGGCCATGTACTGCTGTCCCATTCTTCTGGAGCAGTGGTTTCCACCTATCTCATCATCAGATCTCATTTCATCTCTGTATTGTGGCAGTGCCTGTTGGCTCTTGTCCTTTCACTGAACACCTCTGCATTCATTATCTCTCATGCAATGGAAGATGCATCTGCAGCTCCATCAGCCATTTCTCCTCTGGGCTGAAGAAGTCCATTTTCCTCAGTCTTTTCTTACATGCCACATGCTCCAAACTCTGTCCAATTTGGTGGCTGCCACTGGGCTGCAGCCTGGCACCATTTCTCTCACACTGTGGACCCAGACTGGGCACAATGCTCCACATACAGCCTTGGCAGGGCCTGGCAGTGGGGAACACAGCTCTGACAATGATTTAAGAGACTTAAACTTTGGATTGACATAGAAAAAAGCAATTAAACTTGGAATGCAGCGCATATTACAACCATGATGTCCAATCATAAGGCAATAACTCACTAAAAGGAAGAGTAGGCTGCAAAACAAAGGAAGTCTCCTGAATAAATAGGATGTGTGTTTATGCAGATAAGCAGTGCTGGGAGCCAGCAGCACTGTGGTGGGGAGGGGTCAGGTCCATGACAGACCATGCACTGCAGTGTCCATGCTGGATGGGGACATTGTCAGCTTTGCAATGTTGGTGTCAAGTTGCCTCCAACCCTTTAGCAAGAGATTTATTTTAAATACATTGTTTAACTTTAGAAATCTCTACAGATTATTTTGCACTTAAGTCTTAATTTGAAATTCAGGCTTTATATTTTCTATTATGAATTGTATGTTACAACTATGTACAGGCATATTTATTGCTATATAATAGATAAATATGTATTTTCATATTTGCAGGTGTCTAATGAAATATATGCCCACCCTCCTCTTACCCAGACTACAAGGCAGCAGTAAGCCAGAAGCACTGATGAACTTGGCCCCCAGCTAATGTGAGAGCAGAGTCTGAGAGCAGCCAATCATTCATACACAGAGCCAGCTCTGTGATCAAAGCCCTTGGGTTAACCAGAGGCCACCAACTGCTATTTATAGCTGCTTAGCTCACATTTAAGCAGAGGCTTTAAAAATCTCAGTCAAAGGCAGTTTGGGTGCCAGGATAGTTCTGTCCTGTACATGGTTCCCTGAACAAGAAGGGTGCAAAGCCCCAGTCATGCTGCTGCATGTGCTGGACCAGGCTCTGGCTGCCAGGAAAGCCGGGGAAACCACAAGCAACTTGAGTTAAGCTGTTATCCAAATAGTACTTGATTATTTGATTTGAGCTACCTCTGGCTAAGTTTTGGAGGACACAAGGAAATTCCTTACTTGAGCAAACCCCACCATAACCACAAGTTTAGGGGCTGTGGGACCAGGAGATATGAAGATTGTCCCAAAGGTGTGAAATAGCTCAAATCCAGCTCATATCAGCAATGATCTGAACTTCACTGGGCACTGTAAGGACTCCCATGGAGAATTCAGACTGCAAAGGGAGAGGAACCAACCATACCTTGAGGGATATGACATCAGAAGACTTGATTTGAGTAATTTCAAGACTAGGCAATCAAAGAGAGCTGAGAAAGTTGGTAGGGTTTGAAGTGAGTCATCCCTCTGTGGGACAACCAGCTTAGCTATACAGCCCTTCTCCATGACATGACAGCACTTCTCTGTCTCTGGGATGTGCTGACTGAAGTGCTCTGTGAATCTCAAGATGATAAGGTTACAGCAGTCAGCCTCAGAAAATACAGTTTTCCAGATTGTTGCCACACTGGGAGCCTGAGTGTCACAGAAGACTTTGTATTCTGAAGTGAGCCTTAGATGGATGGAAATAATTAGTGCAGAGTGTTTGGTACTGCCTGAAATTTTTCAGCATTGCACTATAAATTTTGATGGAGTGGTACTGCACAAAATTGGACAAAGTCTTTTTAAAAAATTAGGAAAGATGATCTAGTGTGGCATTTGACTTTCAGAAAAGACATCTGAGTTTTCACTGCAGTTGCAGAGGTGACAAAGTTCATAACCTAAGATGGCTCAAAATCTGTGCAACTTCAGGTTTCTCTGAAAAACTCAGCAGTAGATGATATTCCACTCTTTGAGCTTATTTGGGCATAGAGCACAACACTGAACTCTTACATCTTTCCATGGGCATCTTCGTGCAAGTGTGCACGCATGCAAGTATACGTGTGTGTGTTTATGTGTATGTGACTAACACAATGCCCATGTTGCTGTCCTCTTACACAAGACATGAAGGAGCAATATTGCGCTCACTTCCTTTCTCAGAAAAGTCATCCAGAGTGCAGAAGTCACCAGCAAATGTTTAGCTGCTACGTGCTGTAGCACCTCTTACAGGTTTGTCTTTCCTTTATTAGGAGCAGGTAAGTCAGCAAATTCAATTCCCAACCTTCTTGTGGAGACTTTCAGAACCATCATATTTATTTCAACTTGCTGATTTTTCTGCAGACCCCAGCTACTGCTGGTTTTTGCCAACTTTGCTGTTGTCACTCATTTCAGATCACTATAGGCTGGCCTCCCATTTACAAAGACAAAAACCTTCTCCTTCACTACCTGCTGTGTCTGCAACACCTTCACTTGCCTTCCAGCACTTTAGCATCTGCTCAGAAATCAGTAGCATCCAGGGAAACTTAAGGGACACCAAGCAGTTTGTTTTACTTTTGGGAAGAGGTTGCATATTCTTTACACTGGTTTTCAGCCACTGCAGGGTCCCAGAGGCTGTTGCTGAAGGCTAGCAACACCTTTCTCTTCCTCATGACATCCCATGAAGCAGAGGAAACCTCGATAGATCAGTAATAGGAGATGAGCTAAGACTAGAGGAAGAGGAGGGATGAAGGAGACAGGCGAAAATGCTCACAGGCTCTCTGGTCTTGGGACATGAGTTATTCCCAGCTGTCAGCACTGGAACGCTGTTTATCATATGATGGCCTGACTTCCTCCTCCCTGACCAAAGACAAAGGCAGCCTTCCTATGAATAACTAGTCTCCTTTCTACATCCCGTTAGAGTTATTCCTGCCCTGGGTGTGTCTCTTGTCTGCAGGCACATTTCCTAAATTCTGCTTCATCCAATCCAAGCTTAGAAGTCCTTGCTCTGGTGCAAAGAAGCTGTGCATAACCAATTCCTGCAAAGTGCAGATCAGATTAACTGGATCCTGTGAGATAAGTCAGGGAGAGAGCTGTCTCTGCAGGATCCCAAGCACTTTGGAGAGGAGGAAATGCCACTATACCTGTAGACACAGGAGGTATTTGTATGCACCAAACCTGGGATCTCAACTGACCTACTTTGCAGCATTTAATGTGCAACTTCAGAAGTACAAGATCCCCAGACAGGGGTAATTTTTGCTAGCAGTCAGTTTCTGCAAGAAGGGAACTTCAAGTTTCTGGTTAATTGTGTAAATCCTTAACTATAACTCCCCCACCCCAGGATTAAATTAAAACTTCCAAATAGAAAGGCCAGGTTACACTCAAAAAGCATTTTCTAAGAATGCAAAGGCTGGTGACTGGAGTAGCTCTAGCTGACCTTCCCCAGCACCCTGAGCTCTTGCCTTTACCACTGACATTACCATTGGCACCTGCTCAAGATACTATTTAATAGCCAGGCATCTTGTTCCTGCTGATTTTCAGATTCCCTCTATAGTGAATGCACAAAATTAGGCAAGTCCAGAAAGCAACAGATCTCATCTTTCATTGACACTAATCTTAGGATGAGACAAAATGCTTCATGGAGGGGCAGACCATTCTCTGCTACAGCAGAGAGCCCAGATGGTTACAGAGGCTCAGCTGAAGGGTATGAACCCCTGAAGGGAGCTTAGGATCATATTTATCATCAAGAACTACATGCACTCCTCAGTCTGGCTTTTTCCCTCTCAGCCTTCATCAGCATTCAAGTGGCTTTCAGGCAAAGCACGCAAAGATAAGCCCTCTGAGTTCCCAAGCCTGGATACACACAAGTTCCCAAGGCATTTGCCCCACCAAATAAGGTTTGCAGTTTTTGTAGGGCACCAAATTTAAAATATATATTGCCTCACTGTGACTTATGCATCTAGGGCAGGTTCAAGTTCAGCCAGTTGGATATTTCTATGGTGTAAACAAGGCAAGCTGTCAATGCAGCTGGACTGATTCAACCTGCCTTAGAGAAGCTGAGTGTCCTTCTGTCTCTGCAATCACATCAGTATATCCATTGAAACAGTCCCAATTCCTTTTCATATTCTCACCACTGCCTTTCAGCCCTTGCTGCCCCTCTCCTGCAAGAACAAATGGGGAATTTGGAGAATTTGGGTTTCCAGTCCAAGCTGTGTCTTTATGATCCTTTCTTCCTTCATGTAGGAAGGCTCGTAGTGTTCACAGACTTTTCTTGTTTTTTTACACATTGTATCTGCACAACTAGGTGCTCCTCTGTTCAAACAAACAGCATAAGGGCTGGAAAGCCACCATATTTCTCTGCAACAATTGAAGTATAACAAATAAAACTTTCTGGAAGGTCAAGCCAGGCATCTCCACAGTGCATGTTCATTAGAGGAAGGGATGCCCTCAAGAAAAGAAAAGTAAGGATGGGTACACAGTTGTTGCCCTGCTTTGTGCAATGTTGGAACAGAAAACCAACCTTTCTTTTGCTATGACTTTTACAGAACCTTGCTGATGAGAATTAAATCTGCAGACTACAGGAAGGCAAGGTCTTCCATCAGCTCTCTGAAAAGAACGTCACAGATGTGAAGAAAGCAGGAAGTACCACTCTCTTCTTGCAGGGACTTGCCCCCTCCTGGGTCCCAGTGTCTGTGGAAGACATTCTTTTAATCTGGTATCAAGCCTCACCTTAACCCTGATATAATATTTTCAACAAGCATGTTGCATGCCTGGCCAAGGACTTACCTCTTTGTTGTTCCTATCTGCCTGTCATTTAGTTTCTCCACTTGTTTGTCTCCTTGTGCTACCCTTTAAGCTCTTCCTTTGCTGCAAGCCTATTCCCCTTTTTCTCTCTGAGTAACAGCTTTCCTTAAGGCTTTTGTAGTAACCAATTTGCATTCATTCCCTCCTCCATAATCTCCCTTTTTTTGCCAGGGTTTTCAAGGTCTTTTTTGCTGGGCATTTTTAATATTAAAACTCACAGTTTTGTAATACACTGTCTTTCTCTACAGCATACAGTACCAGGCAACTGGCCTCACACCATCTTCTCTGTGCATGCTGGGCTAGAAGGGAAGGTGCCATGATCTTCAGCAGGACAGAGTACACATTCTGTAGGGTGTTTGATGATGGTTGCACATGAGATCCAAAGGGAGACATGCCAAGGTAAATACCATACTTTGGGCCTGCAGCCAGTATATTGAAGCACCCCTGGGCTTTCTGAACAGAGCCAGGAGAACCAGTGGTGCCTCTGCCTTGGAGCACAGCTGCCCATAGCACAGCCACAAGCCTTAACTGAGAGTGAGATTTCCTCTGATAATGGGGAACGTTGAATGCTCTCTGCTTAATTTCCTGAGACAGCCACAGGAGTTTGAGACCTTTGAAAATAAAAGAGGAATCCCATCACCTGACTGGACTTCTCAAGACTTATCTTTGGTGGAGCTGTTTGCTGTGACCCTATGGGAGCTGCACAGGGGCCTGGGACCACAAGGCGCTCCCAAGCAACATGTCAGGCTTCAGCACACAGTTATGGCTGTGACCAAGTTGACGGTGAGAAGCCATGTTTCCTACAGATTCCTGTCATGTTGGCCATAGCTGACCAAGGGGCTGTCAGTACTGGCTGGCCAGCAGGCGCAGGCACTGACTAGCTAGGAGGACACTGCACCCAAGCCTCTCTCTGCTTTTGCTCAGCAAAGATGTTCACTGGGTTTCTCCCCACCAGCTGTTGAGTCTCATGAAACCTTAAAGGGATCTGCAATCTTTCCACTCCCACTTCTAGTGTGGCTGAAACCCACTGGTATGTCTAAAAGGGACAAGGGAGGACTCACAGCCAGCCAGACACACAGCTCAGACATGGATGTGTCCTTTTTGGAGAATGGCATGCCATGCTGCTGACTGCTACCAGTCCTGGGGCTCTGCACTGGCCTGGCTGACTCTCCTGCAGTGCACCAGAGCTGTTCAAAATTACTCCAAAATTAGTTTCTCCCCTAGTATTTTGATATGAGGCAACATCTTATTAAGATTACTTCAGAGTTACTGTCACAGGCTTATCATGGGCAGGTAAACTTTAACAAAAACCCTCCTATGCTGGTGCAAGTGTTGTGGCTTGGCTCAAAGGCAGCAGCAGCAGTTTCTCAGTGCCCCTGATTTGGAAATTGCTGGCAAGCACTAGTGTTGTGGCAGTGTCAGTCACACCACCACAGTGGGTACTGTTTGCCTCAGCGGACTGCTGTGGCAAGCACAGGGAGCGTGGCACCTTTGCCACCACCTGACGATTCCAACAGCCAGAGGTGGAGACCTGACCACAACCACACCACTGAGCGCTCCCAGCCAGGCTGAGGGTGCAGTCAGATGTGGAGATGCAGAGGGCTGGAGGCTCCATGTCCATTGGCAGTGATGAGGGACGGCAGCTGGCGTGGTAGGAAGAAGAAGGTAGCAGAAGGGGACTGTTTTCTTGGGACAGGGCATGAGGTATGGGATGGGGTGCCCCATGGCAGTAGCCCCGGCACAGCTCCCTGGGCAGTGCTGTTACATCAGCCACTCGACTGGTTTACAGCACTCGCCCTTGAGCCTTGGCCCTGCAGCCTGCTGCAGTGTGGATACATTGCACAACAGCCTTGGCCCCTCTCCCCTTCCCTGCTGGGGCTGCCCACTGGCCAGCTGCTGGGAAGCCAAGCTGTCACAGCAGCCTGCAGGTCCCCAACAGGGAGGAGAAAATGCTCCATCCACCCCTGTCTCCAGCAGGGCACTGAGGTGGAAGGACTAGAAAGGGTCCCCAAGGACATACTCAAGCCTGATGTTAGAGGTGGCTCTTGAGGGACTGTGGCAGGGGAAGAAGGGCTCTTCAGGAGACATGGAAGCTCTGCCTCTGCTCCTGCAGCAAGGGGGGCTGAACTTGAGTGGTGCAGAAGCCAACATGTCCTGTACCAGGACATCCTGGAATAAATACTCACTGAATCAGCAACAAACCCCAGGGGAGACATGGGAGAATGGGACCCTCCTTCCAGAGCTGTGTGTCATGGATAAGACTGGTTCTACATTGCTCCTTCAGGGAGAAGCAACCTGGGGCCTCTTCCCCATGACAGGGAGCAAGTTCTTCCCATCCCTCAGCAAGGCAGGAGGGGCGGAAAGCTGTGGGGAAATCACAAAGACCACTGTGCAAGAGCCTAGCACGGAGCTAAATATAGCCGCTATCTCATCTTCCCAAAGATAACAGCCCATGTCCACAGTCCGCCACGGCGCCCTGCCCCAGCTTCCACCTACCTTTGCTTCAGGGGCAAACACCAAGCCACAGTTGTGAAACACCGTGCCCTGCTCATGGCAAACAGGGCTTGTATTGTGGGGCAGAAAGCCCTAAGCCACCTGGAGTGCGTGCATTCCTCCCTTGGCACTGGGGGCTGGCTGGACAGAGCCTGCACAGTGCAGAGGCAAACCCACATCTCCCTTGCCACCTCCATGGTGCCAAGCTGCCAGCAACACACCAGAGAAACTTATAGCAGACCAGAGTGACAAGTGTAAGTCAGGGCTTCCTAGTTTTTGGGCTTATCCCATTAAAATCACCACTTCCACCTGAATCAATCTGGACCAGCAATGCTGAGCCAGGTTGCAGTGGCCCTGCTTGGAGAAGGGGAGGCAGCACTGGAACAGGCCCATGAGCAGTGATCATTTTATCCTATGTCTGTATTGTTCCTGAGTAAATCTGAACATGGGTTCCCTCATCCCTGCAGTATCACAAGCTGAAATCCCACCTGTGCACTCAGCACAGGAAATATTACTGTAAAGTCCGCAAAACTCCTGCAATGGGTACATCTTTCAGGTCTCTTTTCCCAACTTTAAAGCTTACCACTGCCTTTAGCTAAAAAGAGTTTATAAAACAAAAAAAGTGTGGTTTTTTCCCCTCACCAAAACCCTTATGCCTTGCAGAGTAATAAGTTTATTAAATGGCAGCTTCCAGCAGGAAGTCTCCAGCTTTAACAATAGCTGTCTGTGTTTCCACAAGTTAATTGAAAACAAATGTGGACATTTCAATCCTGCTTTTCTGCTCTGTAATGAAGGTAAAAGACAGCAGCGTTGCCCACAGCTGTGCAGACCAGATGTGGCACAAAAAGAGGTAAATCCTATTATTCCCATGGGGAGAAGGTAAGCTCACCACCTCCACCTTTCAGAGGGCTTTACAGCCTCAGTTGCTTGCCCATGGAGGTGGCATTTGTTCCCAGAGCGGCTTCTCTGACAGGGAGGTCAGCTCCATGCACACTGTTGCGGACATCAGGCTCTGTGCTGATGCGGACTCAGGAGCAGCCCAAAGGAGCAGAAATTGGAAGTGGCAGTAGAAGAGCAGCTGGGAAGACCCCTGGGCCCAGCTGGCCCTGCAAAGCAGTGTGTTTCTATGCCAGAACATCGACTTACCTGGCAGATATTTTCAGGGTGTTGGAAACTACTTCCCAGCTCTGTACATATGCCGGATAGGGATTCCCATGGGGTTGGTCTCTGTGCCAACTGGGCCCTGCAGGTGTTTTTCCCTCATGGAGGGAAGCCACCTCTAGTAATATTTTCCACTGCACATCATAAGTATTGCCTGGAAAGCAGATATTGGAGTACCCAGTGGAGATTTTGTCCCAGACACAAGCACAGGCACAAAGACATGGGTGTGCGAGTTACCCTCCTCCCCATCCAGCCCTGAGCTCCCAAACACCCTGGGCCAGCTTAGCCAGGAAGATCAGTGCTGCAAAAAGGCTTTGCTGTCTCAAGAACACATTTCTGTTTACTTAGCTGCTTACTTCTGGCACCCACAAAGCCTACTCTGCCCTTCTCAATTCTGGCCCCTCCATTCAGGGAGGATGTGGTGCTGGAGCAGGTCAGAGAAGGGCAATGAGGCTGGTGAAGGGTCTGGAGCACAGGTCTGATGAGGAGGAGCTGAGGGAGCTGTGGTTGTTTAGCCTGGAAAGGAGGAGGCTCCAGGGGGAATCTTATCACTCTCTACCAGTTCCTGAGAGGAGACTGTAGCCAGGCGGGGGTCAGTCTCTTCTCCCAGGCGACTAGCTATAGGACAAGAGGACACAGTCTTAAGCTGTGCCAGGGGCAGTTTAGGTTGGACATCAAGAGGAATTTCTTCACAGAAAGAGTGATTAGGTATTGGAATGGACTGAGCAGGGAGGTGGTAGACTCACCATCCCTGGAAGTGTTTAAGGAAAGACTGACTGAGGCACTTAGTGGCACAGTCTACTTGGCAGGGTGGTTTTCGGTTGTAGGTTGGACTCAACCATCTCAGAGGTCTTTTCCAACCTGACTGATTCTGTAATTCTGGACAAGCAGGGATGGCTCCCTGGCACGGGAGCAGTGGGGCAGTGAGGGGCCGGAGGCAGCCAAGGCCCGACACAGACCTTGTCCCTTCCCCCAGCACAGGCTTGCCCTGCTGCAGGGGGGCGGTGGGGCTGCTCGGTGAGGTGGCCCCGCAGGGAACCCCCGTGCCCCTGTGTCCTCCTGTCCTCGTGTCCCCATGTCCCCATATCCCCCTGTCCCCACATCCCCGTGTCCCTGCTCTGCCCTCCGGGAGCCGCCGCGACCCCGGCCCCGCCCCCTCGTCCTGTCCCCGCCCCCTCGCGTGCCGGGCTGCCTCTCTGCGCGCTCTGATTGGCTGCGGCGGGCGGGGGCGGGGCCTGGCGCCCATAAGAGGCCGTGCGCGGGTCCCGGCGGTGCCGCGGGCGGGGCCTGTTTGCGGGGCCGGTCCCATGCACTGCACCAGGTACGGGCTGTGGCGGTGCTGCTGGTACTGGCGCTACTGGCACTGCTGCTCCCGCGCTTCCCCGGGGGTGCGGGAGCGGTGCCGCTCCGGGGCAGGGCGGCGGGACCCTCCGCGCTTGGCTGCAGGTGACCCGGGGGGCTCAGCCCGGGGCCGGCGGGGCTGCTGCTGCTCCGCGGGGTGCGGGGGCTTGGCGTGGCGTGGCGTGGGTGTGGAGGGACGGGCTGTGCCCCCGCAGCCGGGAACCGGGAGGAGGAGGGGGTGGTGCGGGCTGGCCCCGCAACCTGACCGGGCTGCAGGGAGCGCCGAGGAGACTGAGGGCGCTCAGGGCACACAGGTGTAAGGAATGCCGGTGCTCTGGCTTGCTTCGCCTTCCTGCAAATAGAGAAGGGAGAAGCGAGTGGTGAGAAGGCTGCCTTCTGGAGCGGGTGAAGCTGCAGGAATAAGTCCAGAGGCAGAGTCGATATTGTTCCCCTCTTGAGAGGAAGGGAAAAGGATTTGGCCCCTGTGCCTGCCTTGCACTGCTTGCTCCCTGGAGCTTTCTTTCCTGTGTGAGCTCTCGGAACTATATCCCTGCTCCCACCTTCAGTGTTGTGAAGTTCAAGACAGCCATCACCAGCCCCAAAAGGCAACTTTGCTCCGTTGACTGCAAGTTGTGCATCAGCAGGCAGAAAGAGTTGTCTGGGTTATCAAACGACCTGTAAAAGCACAGAGCTCATCCTCATAGTTGGTATAGAAAGCTCTTACTATAGTTCTTAACGTGGAAAAAAGCTCTAAGTAATGCAACTGGGCTGGGTATTTTTTGCCTCTCCATTCTAAAACTGTGAATAACCAAGGCTTGCTATGAAACCTGACTTCTCAGCAGTTGCAGGAATTCAGCTGAATAAATTTCCCTGGGAAAAGATGCAATGCAGATGAAACTGACCCAAGTAAAGGAAGAAGCATTGGAAACTGCATTAATTTAGAGAAGGAAATGACCTATATGAAGTGCACATGAATAAAAACTTGGCAAATCCAGGTAGAGATGAGCAGAACAGTGTTAGCAGACAGGTGGATCTGCTGTCTGCCTTGCACGGCTGCCCTTGAGCTGAAAGGAGGTAATACAGAAGGAGTTAGCTGCTGGGTGTGTGTTGGACTCTGAGTGAACAGATGCCCTTGCTGAATGAATGCTGTGAAAGCCTGCTCAGAGCTGCTGTGTTGGTGTTACAGGGTGGGGACTTGAAGCACTGAATTGGAGAGTGTAACTCTTGCTTTTTCTTGGCATGAGAGCAGCAATCAAGCGCTAGAGCTGACTGTGTGTGGTTTTGGCAGCCAGAACTCTGCTGCATCATAAGGCTGGTGGTCACTGCTACTGCTGCTGGCTCATCTTGCTCTGCATGGTGGGATCAGCTTTAGAGCCTGGCCTGCAGCCAAACAGAATTTTTATTAAGGGAATACTCTGTGTTTAGGGTCAGCTGCAGTATGGTTGACTTAAGGAGGATGTGCATGGCAAATCTGTCCAGTGGCTTATCCAGGGCCAGGCCAAAGAAGTTGCCAAAAGCATACATCTGAACTACAGTGTAAGAGCAGGAGTGATAGGCACAATGTTCTGGGAGCTGCCTGGCTGCAGAGGCAGCCCCAGAGCTATGTCTGGTGAGGTGGTAGCTTCCCAAGAGTGGGTGCACAGAGAGGGATGGTGCTGTGTCCATGGAGGAATGGGCTGGGTGCTGGGGGAGAGGCCATGGTGGAGGGGCATGTGGCCTGTGCCTTCTGGGAGAAGGACTTACTTCCAAAGCCAAGGTCAACCTCAAGTAGGTGAGTTCTGTTTAGCAGAGCCCTGTGGCTATGTAGGTGCTTCCCAGGGGCTTAGTACAAATGCTGTGGAGGCTTGAGGTGCAAACTGTGTGCTGGGGGTCAAACTGGCTGGTGGGCCTTCTGAGCTGGCATCTGTTTCAAGAGGAGTAGAGGAAAGAAAGGTGCAGAGCAGTGTTGGCTAAGTGTCTACCCTGCTGCTGTGTCAGGCTGTTGCTATCCTTACAATACTACTTGCAGGCACTTCAGACTGAGCAGGTCTGGGAGACTGTGATGAGCAAAGAATGTAATTCAACTAAATGAGTGCTTTTTAGCCTTTAAAAAATACCAGACATCTGAGGCTTTATGAAAGGTGAAGTCAGCTGTGTATAGCAGCCTGTGACAAACTGAATTCCTGCTCCTACAAAAGCTTCTGAAGCCCTGGAGAGAATCTCTCCTGCAGGGAGGGAAGCGCAGCAGGAATACTGCTTTATGTAGCATTGAAGTTTGATAATCTCTGGGTTTTGTGAACACTGGCAGGACTGAGCCATGGGCTTTGCTTTGGGTGGGAAATTCTCTGAAGCCCGCTGTTGCTAGTCTAGTAGGGCAGTGCCTCTGTGTGTCTTCAAATGGTGACTCTGTCCCTCTATCAGTTGGAAGAGATTTTGTTCAAGAATACAACAGGCTCTGGCCCTTCTGCTGTAGCATGTTGCTCACTGTGTGTAAATGACACCATGCAAGTGCCTGCTTTTAATTAAGCATGAGGGACTTGGGGGGTTGACAGAAACAAGTTTATTTGGGATGGCCGGGGGGAAGTGGTATATAAATTGTCCGACAATTCATATTGAAGTGTTTTTCTAACATAACTAACCTTTCTTCTCATCTTCCAGAGTATTAGACTATTTTCCTCACAAGCAAGCAATGGCTGTGGATGTAGCAATGCAGCTGTACCTGTGCTCTCCACCCTTGCGAAGAGAGAAGTGTGCCTGCAAAATTGCCCCAAAGCCAAGCAAGCCATTGCGGCCCTGCATCCAGCTGAGTAGCAAGACTGTGCTGAATGGACCAGAAGAGGCAGCAAACTCCTTCACACACAACAAAGTGAAGAAGAGGGTGTCATTTGCAGATAGCAGAGGCTTTGCTCTGACAATGGTCAAGGTGTTCTCAGAGTTTGATGATCCGCTAGATATTCCTTTCAACATCACAGAGCTGATAGACAACATTGTGGGTCTGACAACAGTGGAGAAGGACAGCTTTGTCCTGGATTTTGTTCAGCCCTCTGTAGACTACCTGGACTTTAGAAACCGCCTTGAGACAGACTGTATCTGCCTCGAAAACTGTGCGCTAAAGGAGCGGTCTGTTGTGGGAATGGTGAAGGTGAAGAACCTTGCTTTTGAAAAGACTGTGAAGATCCGGATGACGTTTGACACCTGGAAAAGTTTTGTAGATTACCCATGCCAGTATGTCAAGGATACGTATGGAGGGTCAGATCGGGACACGTTTTCCTTTGACATCAGCTTGCCTGAGGGAATTCAATCCCATGAAAGAGTCGAGTTTGCCATTTCTTTTGAGTGCAATGGGAAAGTGTACTGGGACAACAACAGGGGCACAAACTACAGGATCATACGATCAGAACTGAAATCTGCCCAGGAAGCTGTCCGTCCCCCACAGGGCCCTGACTTTGGCAGTGCCTTTGACCGGTTTGGGAGCCCTCGGTGCTCCTATGGCCTCTTTCCTGAGTGGCCCAGTTATTCAGGCTATGAGAAGCTTGGGCCTTACTATTGACCCAAGGACAAAGTCTGGGTTGACTAACTGTTGCTGGCGCGTCTGCAGGCCTTGGGGCTGGTCTGAACACGAGGTCTGTGAAGAGGTGGAAGAAGTACGGCTCTATAGCTTGGTGTAAGCCTCCCAGCAAAACCAGATGTGCACTGCTCTGCTGGCAGTGGGCTTATAGTCAGGGAAGCAGTTCTGGCTCTCCAGATCAAAGAACCAGGGACTGTTGCTCATGTCTCTTCAGCACTGCTTCTTCTTCCTCTTCAGTCAAGTTGCCAGTCTCCAGGGAAACACTACAGTGCTTATATTGTCCATCCAAGCTGTGTAGTGGTGGCTGCTTGGTATTGCCTGCCTAGTATTAAAAGAGTCTTTCAAAATATGTAGTAGTATTATATTTTTAGTGGGCTGTACTACAGCTGCAGGATTCTCCTTGCAAAGCTGGCCTTTGCCTGTCAGGAAATGGAGTGCATGGATTGCTGGGAATGGAGTCCTCTCTTTGCACATATCCTTGTGGTGAGGCCCTTCCTACTGGAGGTAGAAAGAGTGTTTTGGAAATGAAAATGCAATGTGATGACAGGAAATGTGGCCCTACAGCCTGCCATATTAGGAGATGTGCCTGTGGGAGAGGATCTGATATGCTTAGTCACTGGTTGTTTAATCAGATGATCTTGAAAAACTCTCATACCATTGGTGTTACCAAAAATAGAGATTAGCTGTAGCTGTGTGGTGCTTGTAACACAGCTATGGCTTGACATCCTTGACTGCCCTCTTCAAAACCTTCCTGTTTCTTTAATCATAAGTGATCAGTAATGCTTTTTTCCCTTGATGGCCATCAGAAGTCAGCTGTGCTGGACCCTGAAAATGCAGTTCTTCCTTCTGTGGACTGTAAACCAGAGTTTTGTCCAGCTGGGCACAGAGTCCTCTGCAGGAGACTCTGCTCAGATGGCACAGGAGCTAAACACAAAGGGACCACATGGTTATTCTATGCTGTGTCCTGTACAGGAAGGTGTATACCTACTGTGATGGAAGTGTCTTGATTGAGAAAGGGGTGGTACGTGTGATAAACAGGCTTTGGAACTGATGTTGTTTTAAAGATCTCATAATGGTTTGTTACTCCAAGCCATGGACTGCTTGGCAGCTAAAAACATGGCACTGCTTACCTGTGAGGGTACTGTGGCTATACTGGATGAACAGCAACATGCTGGGCTTCCCTTGCTGTTGGAGCAGTATGACATTTCAACCTGTAAATGCCCAGCCTTTGCATCCCTCTGCCCTTAAAAAGTGGCTCACCCCACCTATGCAATGAACTAACTATGAGGAGTGTGTGAGATGTGGGGTTATCTTGGCATCACCACTGGATGTGAAACTAATCACAGATGTGAGGCACCCCCATCTTCTAGATGAGTGCTGAGGTGAGGTGGCAGGCTTGTGCAGTGCCAAACAGCCACAGAAAGCTGCTTGGGTGCTGACCGAGAAGAGTAACTTAGTCCCTCAGCTCAAAGGGAAAGGGCTGAATAAGTTGTAGAAACAGAGGTCAAGGCAATCTTATGTTTTCTAGTGCATAAGCTTTATATAATTTTTGGGTGCCTATAGTAGCCTATGGATGGGCTGGAGAGAAGCAATGGGCTAGATTATTTAACGTTGTTAACATAGCTTTTAATTCTGGAGACTACTGTATAAAATACTTACAAGCTGTTTTATTCTAACCTAGAAGGGATCACTGTTGGATGCTGAAAGGGACAAGAGCTTGCAGAAAGAGTAGCTAGCCTTCAACTGCTGCTTTCTCAAAATGCAAAATCCATATATGTCTTCACTGTCCTTGGTCACTTAGTTGAGGTGGTGAATCTACTTGCTAGCCCAGAACTCATCAGGCTTGGTTCCTCTGTTCAAACAGCTTCCCAAGTCAGCCTTTATAACCTGCATCTGGTCTCTCTGAAAGGGACTATTGCCTAGCTTGGCTTGGTTTTAAACTTAAAGAAAGTTTGAGTGACACTGATACTTTTTATTTATTTAGTGTATGATGTTAATGTTGTAAGACACTGACTGTAAAAAAGTCATGTTCTCCTGGCATGCTCTTGTGCCTATGGAAGAGAACTGTTTGTGAGCCAAAATAAGGCATGTGGGTCTGGGGTGCTGTGTATGGTGGTATCTCCTTATAGGGCCTGCTTGTTTTCAGGCTGTGTGATGGGTATGCTTAGGGAGGAACATGGAAGATGAGCTATAAAAGCAATGCTATAAGTAAAAGCTAGATTGGGAACTGACTATTTGACCAATAGTGGTTTAAAAATGCTACTTGTGGCCTTTCCCCTTTTCCCTTTTTCCATTGCCAATGTGAACATAGAAGTGAGGGATTGCTCTCCTTGCTCTATGCCTGGAAGTGCCTTGTAGGGTGTTTTGCATGTTTGTTTTTAAAAAATATTTTTGTACACAACATTCAAGTGGAAAATGCACTTTATAATTGCCATGTAATGACTCTTTTAAAAATATGGTTCTGTTTTTATCTGATTGTTAAAATAAAGGTGGAACAAAATGTTGACTATGTAGCTTGCCTTTGTCATATTTAAACACCCATGAGGCTGCGGAGGTGATTTGGACACAGGTCCAGCTTCCTGCAAGTGACCATTGACAGGGAGGAACACAAGTCCACAGTGAATTCTGCTGCCTGAAACAGGAAAGAGCTGCCTATTCCTGCTGCCTTCCTGCCAACACAAATGTTTTCAGAGCCTCTGCAGCTCTGGGAAGAGGAGCTCAGGCCCTTGTCTCTGTGCTCAGAAGTTTCCCCACTAATCGCCATGTTCCTGAACTACCCTTCACTCTTCCTCTGTTTGCAGTGATAGCAACAGCTTTTTTGGATTTTTCTGCTTTTGTTTAGGGTCAGTCTCAGCTCTACCTCTTCTCCCCTTCCCCCATCCCAGCTTGATCTGGGATCAGTGCTTTCTCTCTGTCTGTGTACTGGGGTGTGATGGGTGCTGGGAGAGGTGTTCCAAAAGGGAGGTCAGCTCTTTTCTAATACCAGGGTTAAATGGAAGACCCTTCTTCACCTCAAGCTAATTGTTTGTATTGTCATTGCACTAGCAGGAAATACGTCCCTTTGCAGAAAGGGAACAACTGGTGTAAATGCAAACCACAGCTAGTTTCAGCATTTGACCTGACTTTGACCAAAAAGATTGTGCCTTGGTGATGGCCTGAAGGTGTTGTATTTCAAACAATCAATCTCTGAGTTGGCTGGGTTTTGCCACTTGCAGATAAGGTAAGAAGGAAAGCTGTGGGGGAAGGGAAGGAAAGCAGTGTTGGTGTGTGCTGGTTTGAGGAGCTCTGTAGGCAGTGCTTCCAGTCTTATTGCAAAGCTTTGCAGAATGTGAGCTTGGCCTTTGCTCTATACAGAGATAAAACTGAGCACCTTGTGACTGTGGGTCTCTCCAGGTCTCCTGCTTTCATAAGATGAGCTCTTATTCCAGGGCATTTTGCTTTCTGTAGCAGCTGGATAAGGTAAAGCTTTGTTTCTTGGTGCCTCCCCTTTGCACACACAGGGGCATCACAAAACCAGGCATGCTGGCACAGTGGAGTGAAGCTCTTCCCCCTTCGACAGAGAAATACGGAATCTTCATGCACCTGGGAGAAGGGTATTGCATGGTGTTTCTTGCTGGTCTGTGATCATTTCCTCCCCCGTGGCTCAGGGGAGCTGGCCTTGGCTGTCACCACTGCTGTCTGTGCCCACAGGTTCTACTGGTGGTGTCTCTGTGGTGGATTTCTTCCAATGCTAGCAGATCTGAGCAAGGGCAGACGAGAGCTGCTCTGCAGTGTGAGCACTTGGGTCCTGGGAAAGGGAACAGCTCAGACTGAGGGTTGTGCTGAGCAGGGGGAATAGCTGTGTGTGCAGTTTTCCACATGGAGGTGGGTAAGGGAGAAACTCTGCATGTAATGCCCTGTCTGACAGAGGCTAAAGGTTTCACTTTCTTGGCAACTGTTTCCACTTCGCTTTCTCCACAAATTCTTTGTTACTTCCACATCTAGCCAACTGCTGTTAAGCACTATTAAAAATGCTTTGTATTTTTTTTAGCCCCGTTATCCTTTTAATCAAACATACAACACTGACATCACAGCAGCCTCCCCTAGAGCACACTGGGTTGCAAGTCCTGGAAACAGTGACAAAGAATGTAAGCTCTCTGTACCTGCATCCTGGCAGAACAGGGTCAAAGCTATTTAAGAAGTTTGTTAAAAATAATAGGAAGGCCAGAGGTGAGAATTTGCTGCTCTCTTCCCATTCTCAGGCTTGCTGAGAGTGTCCTTATTGGGGAATGTAGGCTTGTCCAGCTTCCATAGGAGGGCTGGTGATAGACTGAGAAAGTTTGCTGTGGGGTTGCTCATGTAGTGAAGAAGGTCCTTGAGTGCAGGTTTCAAGACATGCATAGCTCATGGCCCTGCTTAATCCGAAAGTGAGGCTCTGTTGCCAACTGAGCATCAGAGAAAAGTGGGAGCCACCGCCTGAATGTGGGGAGGTGATGAGCAAAAATGTAGGAAGTCTGAGGGAGACTGACTGCTTTCAAACCCAACAAGGATGGCTCAGCCTGCCATCTGTCTCTGTCTCTGTACAGATGCTGTATGAGAATCCCACATTCTTGCCTTTGACGTTTTCCAGGGGAACCCACAGGGGGATGCTCTTGGGAAAAACTACCCACAATGGGATAATACGCAGAGGGTAAGAAACATGTCTCTGCCAAACCATGGGAGTGTAAATGCACCCAGATAGTACTTTGCTGCTGGACCAAATTTTTCTTCAGTGTTAAATGTAGCTCTTACAGGCACTCAAAGTGGAGAGTCACCTATGGAAAATGCGTTTTCCTTGCTAACAGAGAGCAGCATGAGCATTAAGAGGGGAGGAAAATAGAGTGCCATTTCCCAACAGCTATCAGCAGTTCTTCAGTTTCCTCTCCCCAAACCATGAGCAAATGAGCCTCTCTAAGAAAGTGGGTTTTTGGGGGGATGTCTAATGACCATAAGGCAAGGGATAAATGGTGCTTTCTTCTCAACATGTATCAGAGAGCTCCCTGTTGCTCTGTAGTGTCTCCCTCACACAGGGCACTGCCCTTTCTCTCTTACACACTACGACACTGTTTCCAGCACTTCCAAAGTAACCATCACCACACTCAAGCCTGATTTCACAATGTCTTCCACAAGCTCGTGTGTGGTCTGGGGGGCAGGAATGGCACTTGTGTAGTGGGAGGAGGCTGTGCTGAGGACACAGCTCTCAGCAGCACTGACAGAACCCTGCACTCCTGGGAACAGCACAGGGCTTTGCAGTAAAGCCAGCAGCAGGGCGGCTGGGTTACGATGCTCCCAAACTCCCCTGGAGTTTCTACAGATTTGCTCCCACTGGGCAGTTCAGCTGGTTCTAAATTATTGCAATAAACCATATTTATGTCCTTGTGTGTTTTTTTTTTTTATGGAATTAAGCTTTACACTAGCTGCTCTGGCCCAGCAAGGTTCTGCCACAATGCAGCCAGAGAAGCTGCCTTGCCTGTCTCTATCCTCCCCCTTGGAGGAGTATGGTGCCAAACAGTGAGCTGTCTTAAAAGACTGGTTATTGACATTTACACAAGGCTTGAAGAAAGAAAAAGGGTGTCTTTGTTTAAAAATAATTGCAGCTGGCCTGTTCCTTTGGTACAGATAAGTCAGAGCAGTCACCAAGTTAAGTATTTTGGCTCCTGGAACAGGGATATGGGCAAACCTTTCCAGCCAATGCATTAGTCGCAGATCTCTCGGCTCTGATGCTGCTATGCAGCCTCAGGAGGAGGGAAGACTCAAACTTCATAACCCAGGAGAAGTATGTTTAAAAGGCATAGGAAGAGGGTGAAGCATTCATAAGTACTTTTATAGCTTCCAGCTATTTCTGATGTGGGAGTCTTCTTGAGATCATGGTGATGTCTTCTATTTAATGAATCCTAGACAGGTTCAAGTGGGAGGAGGTCTCTAAGATGTCTGTTCCAAGCAGAACCACTCTCGCAGCTACCTGGGGTCACGTAAGGCCTCAGCTACATGGATAGAGATGAACTCAATGGTGGAGATGCCCCCACACCTCTGTGTCCTGTCCCAGGGCTGCACTGCTCTCCTTGTGGAAAAGAGATGTTCCTCAAGAATTAAAGGATCTCTATGCAATGTTGCAGTCTTACCAAAGCACCTCATTTCTTCCAGCCCCTGGCCAGATCCAGGATATATGGATGTGAGGGGACAAGGTAAGCAGCCCCAGGACAAAAATGTTTCAGAGCTGGCAAGTCCTAATGTATGTGTAGCTTGAGGTAAGGGTGCTGCTGTTTGCATACAGCAAGGTACTTGCCATGCCCCAAGGCATCCTGCAGTAAAGGGTAGAGCCATATTCCCAATACAATTGCTGGAAAACCTGCTGTCAAGACCTGAAAGCCTTAATTTACCTACAGTACACCTTCCAATGATACCCATCAAGGTCAGTGTGAGTAAAACAGACCCCAGTTTCCTTTCCAGCACTCAGTATTCAGCAGTGGGGAACTCAGGTTCTTCTTCATCTGCTTTCCATCATTATGGCCCCTGCCAGAACAAAACTGGAGCATTATCAGCAGGAGTGTAATTCCTCGGTGTTTGTGTGGTGACACTCCAGCACTGTGGAGACAGGCACTTTTATAGGAAGAAATATAATAGCTCTCTCCAGTCTCACTGAGGGTTTTACGACCCTTCCCTTTTCACACGGTGTTCCCCTGGACACCTGGCAGGTGTTGTTTCTCCTGCATTTCCCTACTTGCTGTGATTTACTGGCATCTGGGTGGCCATCAGAAATGCAGTGTTTCTTCAACCATGAGCGCAGCTGAATGTGTCCTGGATGGTGTTGCAAGCCAGGGTTCAGGGCAGCTATAGGTGACGTGGCACCTTCCGCCCCTCACTCAATAGCACACTTGGTCACTGGGGTATGAGATGCTGGAACAGGTCTCTTTCTTGGGCTGAGGACTGTCACAATCCAGCTTTGCTCTCTCCAAGACATCAACTCACAATAGGAGGCAAACTAAAACCAAATAAATATACTGAACCCTCCACTCCTCAGTGGCTTCTGCAGGATAGGAACTTCACTTCAGAGACCAGAACAATTATTACTTGAATGCTTTATAGTCATGCAAGCAATCACAGCGGACACATACTAACTTTTTCAGTTGGTGGTCAACAAGATTTCTTAGACAACCAATGAATCTACACACAAATCTTTCAATGCTTCTAAACGCCCTACAATAACAGCCCAGTGCTGGCAAACAGCAAAGCCATAAAGCTAGCAGGGGTGCACTCACTGGGGGTTAATAGCAGAATGACTGAGCATTTTAATATTTTTTCCTTTTTTAGTTTTGGTGTTATTGCAAGGAAACATGGCTTTTGTTCAGACAAGTTTTCTTGTGAGTGTTATTTCTGCTAAGAGGTATCCTGGTTTAGTCTGAAATTGCGTATTTATTAACAGTTCAGTACAAAAAACTTCTGTCATACTTACCTGCATCAATCTGAATTTTATGTTTAACCACTTACTTCAGCTAATGCAGGCACTGCACACAGTACTTGGTAGCTCACTCTGGGAGCTGGGTGACCCATGACAGTCTCATGCTGCTTGGGACCCTCAGAACCCAAGGCCGTCTGTCTTTGGGGCTTGGCACCATGTGAGATGGCTCCAACTGGCAACGCAGGATCACTTTGGATAAGCAGAGAAGGCAGTTATCTCTCTCTAGAATCAGAGCAATATATACTAGCATGGAAAGGGCCTTGTCTTTGCCATAGTAATGCCTGTACAATAAAGGGACCAGGAGCTTGCATTGCCATCCTCCTCTGGCAGACTGACAATACGGAACAGCTCAGCTGTGTTGGGAGAACTCCATCCTTTGCCTTAAGGTGACTGGATGGGGAAGCAGGACAGAGGCTGTGTTGCCAGTTCTGGCTGCTCCTGCTGCTGGACCAGGAGACCATATCAGAATTACAGCTTGTGCTGAAAGGACCCCACTCAATTCATTCTGCTTTCTGATACGCATCCTACAAGGCAGTAATGCAGCAGCAAGACAAGTTACAACAAGCACTCAGAAATAACATCTGGTCTAGTAGACATCTGCAGGTGAATGGTCCAGGCTGCAGGCCCCTCCTGGAGTGGAGAATATGGTCTCACACTGTGGGGCCTAGGACAAGGCCCTAGTGCTGGGTTACACAACCAGGCATCAGAAACACTCACTCCTCTTGCCTTCTGCATGCTGAAAGGGCTAAGTCCATCAAAGCTGCAGAAGGAGTATGTCACCTTGGGAAAATTCTGCCTCATAGATGAATGTCTGGGATAAAATGTGCCAGAATGCTTGCACACCATGCCAAACTTAGCCAGCACAGGCTTTCAGGTTTCCTCTGTCTTAATACAAATGCATTAAAGCACTGCTTTGATCCCCAGACTTTGCAGTGGCACAGCCACACTGCAGAAGGTGCAGCTCCTTTGGACACCTCCAAAGCACCTGTCAGCTTCAGCTGTGCTTCTTCATGGGGCTGGGAACGGGCTGCAGGTTAGTCCTGACCAAGCCTCTTGGGCTTCTGTGTCTCAGTGGTCCCTTTGCTAAGGAAAGACAGGATGGCCTTCTAGCACATCACATTCTTTTTTTCTTGCTGTCAGCCAGCTCCTTACAGCAAAGCCCCCCAGCAATGATAAGCATCTCCCCCATTGTGGGTAGGAAGAGCAAGGGAGAAAGAAGGCCAAAGCTCAGCCATCTAATTAACAAAATAAAAGATCTGCCAGAGTCTGGAAAAAATGCCTATCTGGCAGGATCCTGCAGCTCCACCCTCAGGGAATCGGCATTTCTGACACTCAATCTGCCTGCTTGAGGAAATACTCTCCCAGGATCAGCTGTAAGCAGAGAGACTTGTGAGTCAGTTCTGTGCAACTTAGTCTAACTAAGAGTTCTCCCAGCTCTAGCTCCAGCCAAACAAAAGCAAAGGCTCTTTTCTGAAATATACAGGAGGTCATGAGCTAACTTGGAGCTGTATTTTCAGCTCTGATGTTGCTTTTCAGCTCTGCTGCTTATGTTCGTGCTTGGCTGTTTCCTCCTTTACACATTCCAGTGGTGGATTGTCTTTGTTTCCTTAACTATGTGAAGAAGGAAGACATTTAGATATGGACTTACAGGAAAAGATCAGATGGAATTTACACCATCTTGTGCCAAGGGCAACTGAGAACAAGTAGGATCTTCAAAGCCATCTGACCTTGAATCAGTGGCCAGATTTTTCCAAGGTGCAGATAACCCAGGAAGAGGAATGAGCGAGCAGTGACTAAGGTGGGTTTCCAGCTACAGTATAGACCCTGAGAAAAGATTGGCAAATTTGAATCCTGAAGACATCTCCAGAACTCAAAGTTTTCAATTGATTGGAGAGAATAATCCCTTCTCCCTTTCGTACAGAGCAGCTCTGCAGCCCAACAGACCAAGCTGTAAATACAGCCCCAGGGAACCAAACCACTCCAAACTGGTGCAGTATTTGAACTGTGGCAATGAATCATCCAAATAGCTTTCTTCAGACATTGCAGGGAAGAAATGTCACCAACCATGTGAAAATTGGGACCATATGGTTTTAGGACGCTTTTCGAAAGGAGTATGCTTGATGAAGCTGGAGTGAGTTCAAGACTGGTTCCCAGGTCAGACCCCAGCACAGCAGTATCTCCTACCCTGGTCCCAGGAACTCTCTCAGCTCTGGTCATTATTTTCATTGCAGCCAGTGCCTACTTTTCTGCACTACCTAGTGAGAGGCTGCAAGTCCTTCAAGGCCAAGACAACTTGTGCTTTGTTTGTTTGGAAAAAAATGAATGTCAGGGAAAAAACCCAAACAGATGCCAGAGAACTGCCTCCAGACTCTCCCATCTGTGCATGAAGGCAACTCCTCCAAGGCAGGGGCAGCCTCTCCTTCCACTTGGCAGGTGTTGTCTGGACCAGAGCCATAGGTACCGGATCTACTTTCTGTTGAGCACGCAAAGGAGAGGCAGTGCCTGGCATAGCTTGTGCCTGAAAACACTTTGCTGTGCACTTTAACAGCTGATCTGATAACACAAAGGTGCTGGCCTCTGTTCTCTGTGCTTCATTACCTGAAGAAGCAGAGTGATCGTTCCTTTTACTTTCCATGAGGAAGCTGTGAGACATAACCCGGCACCTGAAAGCATTTTTCCACAGTGCAATTAGTTTCAGGGACTTTGGGGTTCTTTCACATCCTGAAAGATGGCTTTTTCACCTCTTGGGAGGCCTGTCTCTCATCATCTGGCTCTCTGTGTGCTGTTCATGAAGCCACATGTGCATGTCCTGGAGCCTCTCCAGTGCCTTGACCTGGTTACCCCATCCTGAACAGCCTCAGCTACAGCCCCAGTACCTCTGAAGGGCACGCACCAAAGGCTGGGAAACTGGGAGAAGTCAAAGTGAGCCCTAATCAAGTAATGCCACTAGTTATTACTAAGCTGTTATTTCTACTGCAAGAAGCCCTGGAGCAGCAAAACTGCTCATTTCATGTATGTTCATTAGCAGCACAGATAAGAGCAGCATTGACTGCAGGCTATAATTAGATCTCTGGGACTTTTTTGGACTGGCTTTCTCTAGCATTGTACTACTTTGAAAGGACTTCCAATTTCTTTTCTGGATGGTTGGGATGGCATTTCCCTATTCAGCAGATTTGGGACTGTTTCTCTTTTCTCCATTGTGGCTCACAGAGCTCTCCCAACTTGGTGCCACAAGCCCTGCACCAGAGTTAGCAAAAGCTCCATTGTCTGACCACTCCTGGTCCCTTGAGCTGTAGAGCTGGCCAGACTGTAGCTCTCTTCTTAGCACTGCATGGCTAGCCTGCCAGGCAGTCATCTCTGCTTCGCTTAGCTTGCCAAGATGTAGTTTTGTGAGCATCTTCCTCTGATGATGACTCTGAGTCTCCTGGAATCACTTTCTTAGCATGCACTCAGCAGCCAGCCTAGAGCATTCCCAGAAGAAATGGATGCAGAAAGCCAAAGCTAAGCATATTCTCACAGCATGGTGGCCTAGATGAAAATCATTACTCCTCTCCTGGAGTGCTGGAAAACAGCCTCAGCATCCACTCTATGAAAGCAGAGGAGGAAGAGTAAAGAGAAAGATGCAGAGCACAAAGGCCTGGAGTTGACATATGGCAAATGGGACCCAAGGGTGTCCCTGCTTCTGGTTTCCCCTCCAAAACGCTGATGTGTCAGAAACAATCCCTAAGCATGGCCCTGTGGTGGGCATATTTCTTTGCCACATTCACAGGCCATTCTTCTTTTGCACTGCCCACTCAGCAGCTGGGAGGCAAGGGCAGTGGTGCCAGCAGCCTGTCTGGGATTATGAAGCCAGAGGCAAACATGCACACCAAAGCTTGGCTGACCTGTGTGCTGAAGGAGGGTATCTAGGGAAGTATGTTTGTACATCTGGTTTTGAACCCCATGTTGAGGAATACATCTGGGCCAGGTAGCTCAGTCTGCAAGCTGCAGCTTGAGATGCACACTGAGCTCTGGGTGGGAGCCCAAGACATGAGGCTGTGAACTCCTAACCAGGAATGTGGGTGAGGCCAACCAGGTGAATGGACAGTGAAAGACACAGCAGGAGATGGGACTTGCCGACCTTTTGGATAAAAGAGATAAAGAGGGGTGATGCCAGTGAGGTTGATGGCCATGGAGAGGGGGGCAGCAGTGGGGACTCAGGAGGAAGAGCAAGGCTTGTGCCCGGGGGTCTGTGAGGGTATAAAAGCCCAGGGCTCCTTTGCTGGGGGGTCCTCCTTGGAGGCACCAGATGGGGCTGTTGCTGTGTAACTGTGCCATGAATAAATGGTTTTATGGAACGAGACATTTGAGACTCTGCTATGGGAACCCGGGGTCAGACCAGTAAGGAAACCTGGTCTGACTGTGTGAGTGTGGTGTGTGTGGGGAGCCAAGAGGGGCACCCTTCGGCTCACTGGAGCCTCCTTCTGTGGAGGGGCTTGGGAGTGTGTCAGACAATCTCCTGGCTGGTCAGACTGGGAACTTTCCTTGACACCCAAGGCCAAACCCATCTGAGATTAAAGCATAATTTTTAGTGGCACTCTGAGGACAGAAATTCATCCAGGACAAAATGCTTCGGAGAGGAGCCACTTTTAGTCTTCCTGAATTTTCATTTGAGACTTGCTGACCTCATGCTGATGTGTAACCTGAACCAGATAGATTGAGTGCCTGCCTCTTCCCAATACATTCAGGCAGCAATATAAACTCTGACCCACCCAATGCAAGTTAATCATGCTATTTTCTGCAACCTCAACATGAATTTTATCTATTGTTTATCCTTCAAAGCTATGTGAATCACTGGAAATAAGTTTATCTTTATCCCATAGCCTCCCCTTCCCTTCTCTTTCTGTTCTCTGACTTTAAATTTCTTTTCTGCCAGTTTAAAACTAAAGCAGTTTAAAGTTAAAGCTCTGCTCTAACAAATGACTTTGTGAAACTATTTGCTTACATTTTAAATTTGTTCCCTGTGTGAGATCTAAGCCAGATCTGCTGAGGTTAGTGGCTCTCATAGGGGTTTATTGCTTGTTACTCCTCTGCACCCAGGAAGAACCAGTCCAGCAAAGGGAGCAGGTGTTTTTTTCTGGGTGATTTTTAAATTACCTGTATCAGCTCTGCACGTGCAAACCACAGTGTCTAGCCACAGGGTGATCATTGCTGAAACATGGCTTGGCTGGAGCTGAGAAACTTGATTGTAAATAAGGGGTGAGAAAGAAATTACAAGCTCGAGTTCCAGAGCACAGGTTCTGACCCAGCTCATGCTGATTAGCAGCCAAAAAATTAACCAGCAGAAGCTAAGGGCAGAGCCTTTTTCTGCCAAGACAACCATGGGTTTTCAGCAAATTGGTCTGGCAGGACGAAGAGATGGCCATAACCATTTCTGTTCCAAGGCATTTGACAAGGCAGTGCTTAGTTTGCACTGGAATCAAAGTCCATTAGTTTAGCAACAAAAAGCACACGACTTTCTAATGTAACCTGATACCACTATTTAATGTCTACAGTGTAAATTATTAACAGAGTTCTGCCCCACACCTTATCACTGGGAGGCTGGAAAAATCTACTTCAAAGGGCAGATTCAATATCCTTTGCCAGACCTAGATTTTATAATTCTCCCATACCTTAACCTTATTTATACTTTAAAACTGACGTGCATGATGTAGCTTACTGCCCTCCTGTGCAAAGATGAATGAGGCGGGGGGGAAGAAGGTCACTGTTACCTGTCTGCTGGAAGGGAACAAGCTGAGGGGAAGGCAGAGAGAGAGGGCGGTTCTGCTTCCTATTGGTATAGTTTGCACTGAAACACACACACCTAAAAAGAAATTGAACGTTTAAAGGACACTAGGGCGGGGACAGGTTTGCAGGGTAAAGACAAATCCTCTTCTGGCCAGACAGTTAACTCAGGTCATCTGTACCTCTCCCAGGCCACTCTTTCATGCTACTCTCTCTCTTCTGCCCTTTACTGCCCTGGCAATCTCCCTGACAGAAATCCCCATTTCAACTGTCCCATTCCTCTCCTGGTTTCTTCTCCCTGCCTTGGTTTCTCTCTGGAAACCCACTCCTGCTAAAGAGCACATCATACCATCCACACTTCTGTCAGGGGCAAGCCATGCCCTGGGTGTCTCCTGAGATGTCTGCTGCTAAGTGGTACCAAGCATCTGGGTGCTCCTGCTACCCTGCAGGCTGAGCAACAAACCATGTTGTGACGTGAGAAACGTGACAGCCATGCTGCTCAAGGGCCTGCCTTCTCACCCAATAATTGGCTTGAAGGAGAAAAAATTGTTTGCAAAGAGTATCACAGAGAGACATCAAGACAGGGTTATTAATAATAGGCAAGACATAACCTCCAGGCCACATGCCACAGGGCTGTGAGGTAAGGCCATCGTGTGGTATGTGCAACTCAAAGTGCCTTCGTGGTGAGGCAAACATAACCCTCATTCTGTAGACCTGCACCTACTCAACCTTTACACTGAATATCCTGCTGCTTTGTGATGTTGTTGGGGAACATCTTGGGACCCACAGGAGTGTTTCTCTCTTCCACAAATGACCTGTGCTTGGTCCTTTGCCTGCCACTGCAAAGGATGCCACAACAGGCAGACATCATTCTCCTTAATCCTCACTTAGTTGAGCAGCCATACCTAGATGCAGACTAAAAGAGCCCTTGGCTCACTGTGGACAGCTACTCTCCTCACTGCTCTGAGGGCAGCTCACCCTGTAGGGTGATATGGGGGCACACAGAGGCAGTAAATCCAGCAGTCAGCAAGTCAAGCTTCTCTCTGTGGCATGTGGATCTTGACCCTGGTGGACACAATGTGTTAGGTTGGCATCCCTCCTGCCTGTCCCCTTAGAAAGGTTGGAAAAGGCTAATAGGGAAAGGTGGAGAAACCCCATCTGGATTCTTCCCTGCAGCTTTGCTCTTTCCTCCTGCCACTTCCAATACACAACCACTAGGAGAACAGCACTGGGTTGGTGAGAGGGTGTGCCTATGAGGAGAGAGGCACCTGGAGAAGGAGCCCAAGGCCAGAAGGGCAGGTAGAGATGCTCCAGCACCACTGAATGGGAATGATGTGAGACCAAGACTGAAGCAAATGGCAGTGAGAGGCCGCTTCTGTTACCACCATGTGCCTTCACATGCCTGCAGAAGGATAGCACAGTTCCCCAGACTCACCAAGGCCATCCTAACTCCCCCTAGTGTTCCACAGGAGGGGAGAGTGAAGAACCAGTGAGAGGTCACTTCTCTGCCCAAGACACAGCAGCAACTACAGATGAGGCTGCCTCAAGGTGAGGCAAGATGCATATTTGTCATCCAACTAGCAAATAGCTCTTCACATCAGATTCCCCTGAGGGAAAGAGAAAAATATGTGTCACACCCTGACCAGAAGCCAGCCAGCAGCTTGCAGTCACACCAGCTGTAATAGAACAGCAAAGTAACTCTGTGGCTTAGCTGACCCAAACCTTGTTGCATCAAAATTAATTTAGTAAAGCATATGTAACTCTAAGTCAGAAGGCCCATGGGAAACAGCCCAGAGGAGACACAAAGTTTTCTCAAAGTTGCTTGTAGAGTAGGTTAAGAAACCCTTCCTTAGGCAGCCATGAATCTAAGCATGGGATAGCAGAATCAGCTGTGGTTTTGCTGGAGTCAGTTTTTGCCTTTTTGGAGGCAAAAAATTCTCCCTGTGAGCTAATGTGAAGTTGCTTAGGACCAAGCTCTAATGAGAAAAGGCTGAGCCAAGGAATGGCTCAGTTAAGAGAAAAACTAAGACTTTTGAAAGGCCAAACGTCAAGTGTTTTAAAACTGCATGATGAAATGTGGAGAAATCCAACCCAAAGTATCCCCTGAGCCTCAATTCACATTCTCTTTGACCCTCCATCTTTGCTTGGGCTGAGGAAAGAGTGGAAGCTCTGTAGTTTTCATGGCACAAGCAAACATCTCCCTACAAAGGTGTTTGAATTCATCATGAGAGAGGCCTGAAGGCTTGTAGGGAGCAGTGTCTGTCTATGGCACAGCTTTGGCTTTCTCCCCACTGAAACAAACTCAGGCACTCAACTTAGGCCTTGCATTCACTCTTCAGGGACGTTTAGAACCAAACAGAAGAATTAACATGGAAAAAATGTCTCTGTGGGTACTGCGCTGGAGTACAGGGCTTCCTTGACTCACAGCATTGGCAGAACAACCCAAGCTGGACTTCAAAGTTGGACCTGTGCCTTGGAGATTTTAAGATCCCACTGGAACTCAGGCCTTGCTGTCTGGAAAGGCTCTCTGCCAGGCTCTGAGCCTGCTCCTCCTTACGGGGGATGGAGTTATTACTGCCTCTTGGCTCCAAACCTTTCCTCTTCCGAGAGCAGTCATATTTTTTTCAGTTGCTGCTAGTTTCCTTTCCTCAGCTGTTAACCCTCACACTACAGACACCTGTGAACTCATTGGATACCTGTCCTTGCCCTTGGTGTGAATCCCAAATTCCTTTGGTTTCTCCCAGAGGGAGATGGGGAGAAGACAGCCCTCCTCACCACTTCCATGGCATGGGCTAACAGGAATACGTGCCAGCTGTTTCTCCCTCTGAGATAAAATGAACAGAGCCCATTACACACACAGGGTGCATGAGGCAGCCATGCCACTGTTCTCCTGCCTCCAGCAATGTCAGATAAGTGATCCTGTTAAAGCACTGAAACCACTGTCTTACATGGAGGTAAGCTGAACATGGATTCACAGACCTTCCACTATGAGAACTGATCCAAATAAGTGCTGAGACCCAGAGACGGGAGAAGCCTAAAAAGACAAGGAAGGCGAGGTTTTCCAAGAGGCAAGGAAGAAATGGCATCCCTCTTCAGCAAGTTCATGAGGTTGAGATGGCAGCCTGTGAAGACGTGCACGGATATTCAGTGCTGGGCCTTGGTACAGAGGAGCCAGCTCTCCAGCTACAAACAGCAAAAGCCTCACAAAAAGAGGTGTCCCAACTGACTGTCCTTTCAGCCACCCAGTAGATCCAGTTCTGGGTCAGAGACCCATTCAGCCTGGCCTTGAACGTTTCCAGGGATGGCGCATCCACAACTTCTCTGGGCAACCTGTTCCACTGCCTCACCACCCTCGCAATAAAGAATTTTTTCCTAATATCCCATCTAAACTTACTCTCTTTCAGTTTGAAGCCATTCCCCCTTGTCCTGTCACTGCATGCCTTTGTAAATAATCTCCATCTTTCTTGTAGGCTCCCTTCACTGATGTCCATCGGGACTCTGAGCCATTGACCACTACCCTCTGCATGTGACCCTCAAACCAATTCTTTATCCACCAGAGTCCAGCCATTGAATCCATCTCTATCCAACTTAGAGAGAAGGATGTTGTGGAGGACTACATCAAAGGCTCTGCAGAAGTCCAGATAAATAACAACTGTAATCCTTCTCTTGTCCACTGATGTAGTCACTCCATCATAAAAGGCCATTAGGTTGGTCAGGCAGGACTTACCCTTGGTGAAGCCGTGCTGGCTGTCCTGAATCACCTCCCCATCCTTTGTGTGTCTTAGCATAGCTTCTAGAAGGCTTCATTCCATGATCTTTCCAGGCACAGAGGTGAGGCTGACAGGTTAGTAGATCCATGGTCCTCCTTTCTCCACCCTTTATAAAGATGGGTAAAATGCTTCCCTTTTTTCAGTCACCTGGGACTTCACCTGACTGCCATGACTTGTCAAATATAGGAAGTAGAGGGCAGATTGAGGGGTCAGCCAGAAAGCATAATATGGCTCCAGGCAGCCTTTTGCACAAATGGCTGAGTGCAGACAGAATGAAAGTCAGACAGGAGACAGAGAAGAGGGAAGCCTGGACATCTGCCCAAGACCACTGAGGAGCAGTCTGAACAGGAAAGATCAGTCCCATGAGCTTTAAGGCCAGGCACTGCTTCTCTGAGTTTTTTGCTTTTGCAGTGAGAGATGTGTGACGGGCTCTGAGCCCAGCCCTCAGTGATGGATCTGAGCATGACCGCAGAGGAATGCAGCGAAGCAAAGGCATTCATGAGAGATGAATGCCATGGTGGGCACTTTGGTGATGATCACCAGGTTTTAAGCCTGTTGGCAAGTTTTCCAGATGTGGCATTTTCCCCATGAAGCCATCTGATGGCCCTGCGCTGGAGTAAAAATTTACCATCCTCAATATAGGGAATCAAACCTTGTGTCACTCCCTGCCCCCCCGGCCCCTGCATTTCTAAGTCCTGTTTAAAAATAGGATGTTTTGGAGTTCAGTCTTCCTTAGTGAAAGCCATATGAACTGTTGCTATCCAAAACAGTGTTGTTATGAATTGTGTACACTGAAAGACTGTAAAACTGGAGTGCAGAAAGCCAGTGACCTCAGGAGTGGTAAAAATGGCTGCAAAACTACTTCCTTTTCATTCAAACATGTTGCTTTCTCAGCCAGTGCTTGCCAAAGGAGACACATGCTTTTTAATTATTCAGCCCTCAAAATTGCTATGTAGACTAGTACAAAGTTAGCTGAAGTCTGACATCTTTGCTGTTATTTAATGAACATACTACATTTCCTTCAAAAAACATCTTTGTCGTGCGAAAGAGCAAAAGCCCACAGTCTGTGTTTAATTGAGTCCCTGTATGTTTGGCTTACATGCACTTTAGGGGAGTGACAGAAGTATGCAAACATGGGAACAGGGCCAGCTTTTGCAAAGTTAATGAGGAAAAAAACCCACAGTCACTGCTTCCGCAGAAGCACTGCTTCCCATGAACTGACACTTACACAACCAAGGGAAGAGAAAAGCATGCAGCTTTAGTTTAGCTCTCCTTCCCTTTTCCCTCCAGCAGCACAGGTCTGCGTAGTTTCTCAGCCCACCATGCTGTGAGATAGGCACAGGACAGTTGGACAAGCTATCTGTAGTCAGTCAGTCAGATTTGCCTTGGTCAAACACTGCTCCTGGGAAGGTCAGAAGGAAGGAGGGAACTTCTGCAGTCGGCTTTCAGTCTGCTACAGCAGAAAACACCCATGAAGCTTCTCCTCCAAAGCAAAGTCAAGGCTAAACATACCAGTAGAGGGAATTCTCCTCTAAGGGCTTCTCACTCCAAGTGACTGGGTGCGGGACCGCTGGTGGTGAGGGATTCCCTGTTACTGCTGGCTCCTGAGAGCAGAAAGCCAGGTTAGAAGTAATGAGATCAAGCATGATTATGTTGCTCCATGACATTTGGCAAGCCAGATGGCCCATCACAGCAGTGTTCAGCCCACTCCCAGGAAGAGGGCGGGGGAGGAAGTCCTGGTGCCAAATTGAAGATGATGTGACCAAGTGCCAGAGCCTCACAGTGACCATAGGTGAACACTGGCTAGCAGCTCCACAGGCAGGCATAGCAGTGCAGGGTACAGCTGGGCTGCTCTGGTCAGGCCTCTGTCCACAAGGCACTAGGATCACACAGGAGATGCCCAAGAAGGAGCTACATGTGCAGCTGATGGTGTGTCCAAGCTGTAAAACCAAGGACTTGCCTTTGTCAGAGTAAGTGCTCTCCACTCTCAACTCTAAGCTGTTGAGCAAGGACAGTGTGTTTCTACACACAGAGACCTTTCCTATGTTGCTCTGCAAACAACCTAAATACAGACCACCTTGGAGTCAAACACTTGGCAATGATCTCACCAGGTAAAGCAGAATCCAGTACAAGCACAGCTTACCAGCAACTGGAAGGTCTTCTCAAGCAGAAAAAGGCTTTCAGAAGTGCTCAAAAACATCTAGAGCCCTACAGCCTTGTGTGGCAACACCAAGAAAAGAAATTCTGAAGAGAAGACTTAGTACTGGACAGACACAGCAAGGGACTGGCCCTTAATTTCACAACAACCCTGAAATTCAAAGCTTCCTTCTTGGATATTGTTTTCTCTTAAGCCCAGTCCTTAAAGAGCGTGTTTGCAGCAGTACAAGCAGAAACTATTGCAGCTGGCTTAGGCAATGGACAACCATGGTGAAAATGCCTACAATGGTGCAAGCACCCAGTGGGACCTATTTTCTGGAGGTTGCTGACTTCAGATATATCAGTGCTTTTCATCTCCCACTGCTAGTTGTGCTTGCCTCTCCACAAAAGACTGTCTGAACTCCCCTGGTTGATATTTGGTCCAGTCAGAGCTTGAACAAAAGGACATCTGAATATACAATGACCTTTCTTAAGGTGAGACCCTCATCACCCCAGGGACATTTCCTGTTATTTGACATCTTGAGCAAGGCACAATGAACAAATTTATCCTCAGCTGATTCTTATAAAGTAAACAAGCAAGAACACAAAACTGCTACATCACAGGGACTGCAAATATTTGAAAACTGAAATACTGTGTAGGGTAAACACCAGTTGAATACTTCCTTATATTTTCCTTGTTAGAGACCAAGAGACTTCATATTAGTAAAGCAAGAATTCCCTGTTTCAATAGTCCACAGGCAAATGAAGAGCCTGTGGTATCAAACATTAGCAAGTTTAGAAAAGAACCTAGGGCTAGGAAAACAAAAATCACTAGGAACTTGGAAAAAAAAAACCCTCTGTTGCTTTTTCAGGAATTTCAGGGAAAGCTAAAAGTTAAAATTGGGCTGAGCATCTCAAATAATACTTTTGGCTACACGCACTCTCCTCCTTTTTCTGGAGAATTTGCTAGAAGCACCGGCCATGTCTTGGAAGTCATTGGTCCTTTTCACCTCTGAGTCTTAACATGTTGAGTGACCTTGGAAATGTACTCAGGGTCACCTTGGACATCTAAAAAAAGGGCCCGATATAGGCACTAAGGAAAACCATTAAGTTCCATGTCCTGCCTTGACTCTTTCCTTAGTCCTCTCTCTCTCTGAGCACATTCAGAACCTTCCTGCCTGACCGGGCATTTCCCCAGTGTCAAGAGCTTAGAATTAAGCTGAGTAAAAGATGAGAGCAGCACTCTTTCTGCACACCCTGCCTCTCCCCTACAGTTATGGCTCAGAAGAAAGGCATGTCTCAGTCCATCACACGTACACCACTTATAACAGGAACCACCCTGTCCAAGGACTGTTCCTGCCTTACCAGTAAGGAGTGTGGTTTTCTGCCAACTTATTATTTTCAGGGCTTGTTTACACATAATCCCTGCCAGATGCCCTCCAGCTTGTTGACATCTTGCTTCTGGAGGTCCTCAAACTGGGCACTGTGCTTCTGAAGCAAAACTACAGACACCAAGCACATGGAGGCCAACCATCTACTCTGCTCTTGTCATGTGGGTGTGAGCTCAGCAGGACAAATCCCCCTGAGAACAAAGAATATGTAGCTCCAGAACATGAAGGATACTCTGTGTCTCATGCAAAAACTGGAGTGAAGCTGAATGAGCACCACCAAGAACTGTCCTCAGAGGTGTGATCCTCTGAAAGAGAGACTACTACATCTCAAAGCTGACAATCTCTGCAGAAGACAGGGCAGCAGCTGCGAAGAGAGGGTGTACTTCTGGACACCAAATCCATGGGAATATGGACTGCAGAAAAGGCTTAGTCACTGGTAAAGATGCATCCGGGTTTGAAGTTTATGTAAGAATTACGTTTGAATATTATTTATTCAGAAATCCTTTTCTATCTTGTCCAATCTAGTTTTCTGAGTCCCTTAGCAATCACTGAAGATTCCCTTTCAAATTGAGCCTGCCAGTATCGGGGTTGAGATGAGCTGGAACAAAGCCTAGAGTTTTATGTACAGGGGGTGTCCTGCAGTCATCAGAAAAGGCAGAGAGTGGAAATGTGACCTGTAGAGACCTTGAGATGATTCAGAGTCCAGGAAGCGGGTGCCAACTACGTTCTCAGTGGACCCTGAACGAATACCAGTGCCAATGGTTAGATGGCGATGGGAAAGAAAAAGTGCCACCAGGCTGAACTCTGGGAAGGTGTTTGAGATGCCAACCTATAACCAGCATCCCCCCACCTCCAGCTCTGTTTTCAGTCACCTCTAAAACACCATTGGCTGCTTTACAAGTTTGATACTGGCCAGCTGGTGAAAGAATTTGTGCCTGATTTGCCAGGTTAAAAGTTAGTAGTGATGATGTCACAGACAGTCAGTTACCTGTGAAACAGTGCAGGCTCCAGGCCAAACACAGAGACAAGTCCACAATAGCATTAGCTGCCAAATTTGGTGAGCTTTTGACTGCAGCACTATTATCTAAATTTAAGGCCAGCAGGACTGGTTGAATTATTCATTGCAAGCAAACTTTCTGGCAAACCTTAGCCCTGCTACCTGTTAGCAGGCTGTGGGCAAACTGCCTGTCTGTTTACAGATGTCTGCTACACAGAACAGTACAAACTGTTCATGCAAAACACATTTCACCCGAGGAGCTGTCTGCCAGTCCTTTGCTTCTGTAACTCCCTGCCCATGAGTTGTGCCCAGGGTGGTATCGCTGCTCCCTGCAGTACCTGTAAGTCCCACCCGTGGGCTGAAGAGAGATACAGCCCATAGGGAGGAAGACAATTCAGCCTGTGAAGCATGGGGGTAGGTTTCACCATTCTTTTTGCTGATGCTTATGCACATATTTGCATGTATCCATTTTGCATTTTTGTTTTCCTCTGGGAGATTATCCTCTTTCTTCAGTGGGTTTTTTGGTCTGTCTGAGTGACCAGATTGGAGACAGTGCTGAGAGTCCATCTTTACATGTGCTGCTCTCACTGCTGTCCCTCTGCAGCCAGCACTCTGTCCCTTTCTTCCTTTCAGTCTCACAGCCATTTCCAATTCTCCTGGCTAAATAATTAAATCAAAGCACTCCCATGCTTGTAGAAGAGGCTAATGCTGTGCTATCAGTGTTGCATACACATCCTTCTGAGGCCTTGCACTACCTTTTCCAGAGGTAGAGCTCTGTGCCAAAGACTATCCCTGATCACAGGAAAACTATTTTTGGGGAAAAAGGAAGAATGGGGCCAAAGGCTCCTCCAAATTTACAAGGGAAAATAAAGTGCAAGAATGCTCTTTCTTTTTTTTTTTCCATTTTTGGGGTGTTCCTTTCACAGAAGAGGGCTAGTTCTCTTGACAACCCCTTTCACCTGTACTCAGCTGTGTCTCAGTGCCTTGCAGGACTGGGTTCACTGCTTAGAGCTCCAGTTTGCTCCACTTGTTCTCATGCAGGAAGTGCCTTTTCACGTTCCACCAGCAGAAAGGAGACAACAGTTTCAGGCTTTGTGGTTTGTGCAGACAACCACAGAGGTACTCTGGCAGACAAAAATTACCTTGAGAGGGAGTGACACCTAACCCTGAAAGCAGTAAGACCAGGCATCCCAAGTAAAGCATTTTGATCTAAGATTCTGAAAAACTGAAATCCCTTCATCCCAGCTTAAATACTTCCACCAACCCATTACCAAAAAACAAGCACCACTCTTTCCTCACTTCAGCAAGTGCTTCAGACTCTTCCTAACTTTAAATCAGTTCAAGACTTTCTAAAGGCCAAAGGCTAAGCACTCCAATATGCAATTGAGGACTTTGGCAAGTAATTGACTTTCTGATGAGCTCGTCCACCACTCCTGTGCAAAGTATAGCAGAAGGTGATCCCAACTTTGGCAACGCAGAGCAGTTGTCACTATTCATTTTTACTGAAGTGGAGAAACAAAACAACTCATTCTAGATCTAGCTGTCTTCCTCCCTGCTCTTTGGGAAGCCTAGTCAGTGAGGCAAAGAGAAACACATCTCCATTTCCCAAAACCTTTGATGTTTGGGAGATGATGTCTTGGCCTCACAATTGCGTTTCCTCTCTTGGCTGTCTGAAATCCATCTCTCTAGCAAAGGGTCTGTGGAAGTTTGTATGCTGCACAGCAGCAGCACAGCTTCCACCTTCCAGCTAAGTCATATAAAGAGACAGCAAAGATCAACAGGACAATTCATCCTCTGGCAGTACCTGTCCTGTCCTGTTAAGCTGACTTGGCCACAGGCTTGCTCCAGGGGAACCATTCCAGAGCCCACACACAGGTATGAGCAATAGCACAACTGGAGGTATCTCAGGTCTCCAGGCTGGCCTCCAGCTGCTACTTCGAAAGACAGGAGGTCCTGAAGGTCCCACATGATCTCTGCAAGTTTTGTGCAGACAGCTCAGATACCAGAGGGTACCAGACACCTATGTTTAGGTAACTAAATCTTTCTCCTAGTGGGCCCTACAGGTCTAATTCTTAAAGAGTTTAAGATAGGGTGAATTATGTCTTTGTGCCAAGCTTTTCTGAAACAGGAATAAATAAAATGGAATTGGAACAGGACTAGAAAGAAAACTATAAATCTATGGCAAACCCAGCAAGTGGGAACCATTTCTGATCAAGGGATCTAATGGGGATCCTTCTGTCTCCTTGAGAAGACAATTTCCTAGTTGGTCTCCATTTATCCAACTTATCCATTTATCCCCTACATTGTGTGAGATCCCTACAATCAGGGCATTTGTAGCATGCTAAATGGTCCACAGACACCTTGCAACCTGAGGATCTGGCTGCATATATGCTCCCAAGATCATTTTTCATGCTCACATGAAACCAAAATAAATCAAACAACATGGATCAGTAGAGGATTCTGGCAAGACATTACAGTGCTACTGTTAAAATCACTGGCTGTTATTGGTTCCAAGCAAGCTTTCAAGAGTAAGACAGCCTGTTGCAGGAAACTAAGGAGCAAAAAACAGTGTCAGAGCTTGTTTTTAAAGCAGCAAAATCAAGCCATAAGTCAAAGAGAAGAAAGAGCTGGAGAAGGTAGCTTGACATGGTGATTTTCCCCCAAGACATTGGACCAAGAGCAAACACTTTGCATTCCAGCACTGTCTGTACACTGATGGATCACTTTCCTTGCAGCCACACTGCAGTAACAACTGTACCAAAGTTCGAGATGAGACTACAGAGAAAGTGACTTTGTTCAGAAAAACCCCAAACTGATCACACTTATACATACTCACATACATATTCATGTGTGCTATATCATGTTTTCACGTGCTCAGTCCAGAGTCATCAAGGGCCCAGGCTGCTTCCAGGATCACTTGCAATGAGGTGAAAGAAAACCAGACGCCAGCTATCTTCTCCCACCCTCCTGAACTCTCGGATTGGTGGCATATGCGTGTTTTGGATGGGCTCTCTGTACCTGTAGCAGTTTGACCTGGGATTCGGATTATTTTGGGTTTTATTCTCCCTCCATTGGTATCAATGTGCCTATCACAAACCTTGAGAACTCCTGGTAGCATGAAGGGGCTGGAGAGCAATTGATGATGTTCCTTTGCAGTCACCACACACAGAGTCTACATGGTTTTATGCTGTCAGCCCAAGTGACTCCATGCACTCAGAGCTCTTTGAAGACTCAGTGCCTAGAGCCAGGACACACAGACTGCAATGTCCCAGTGCTCAGGAAAGCATTTACAAAAGGTACATCCTGCCTGTCCAGAGATGAGATGCAGAGCCAGCTTGAGACCAGGAGCTTGAGGGGAATTCCCTCAGGCAAAGGCCTGTCTTCAAGAGCAGCTAAGCCAAAATCACAACAGCAGTGACACAGCCTCTTCTTCTGATGGCAACCTACATTAAGACATTGTCTACTGAAAAGAAACAGTAGAGGGTTTGGGGAAGACAGCAGCTGGGGAGACAAGGCATCTGGTTTCCATTTCTAGCACTCTCCTTAGTCACTGCATAAACTCAAACAGCAATTTTATTCTATGCCTGGATTTCATTCTCTTTAGAACAGGGCTGTAAACTTTGCTGTAAACCACAGTCAGTATAAGAAAGTTACTACACTTGTCACTCTCCTAAGGCAACCATAGGGCTCAGCAAAAACAACAGGGAAGCTGTAGGCTGTAGCTCAGATATGGACAGCACAGCTGATGCAGGATAGAGTGGAAAGGTTGAATAGGAAAGCAAAAGGGGGACAGAAAGCAAGCAGTCAGTTGTACTTCAAGATATCTTGTAGACACTTCATCCTTCCAAAAACCCCAAAAGTGAACAGAGCAGTGGTTGTCTGCCAGGCTGAAAGGTAGCTGGTGTGGATAGAGGAACAGAGGTAAGTCAGGGTACATGAAGAAAATTCAGTCCATTCTACACATGCTCCAAAACTCAAACATTAGGAGTGGGGGGGAGAACATTTATGTTCTAGAAGAGATATGACTGTATGTACGAAGGGCTCTAGACCACGAGGAATGGGTTGAGTTGCAGAATGTGCCCAATGAGACTTTGTGCAATTTAAAAAATATTATGCAGAAGTCAGAAAAGGAGGAACAGATGGAAAGCTTCCCACAGCAATGGCCAGATGGCTGCAGCCACAAGCTCAGTTGTTAAGCTGTGAAGCCATTTCATATATGATATAAACACAGTTGTACAAGCATGCTATATACCCAGCAGCACACAGCCAAGCCCTGTGCTCTTCACCTTAGACACAAAAGCTGATGTTTCCACTGCAGAGTATTTTGCTCACTCCCACAGCTACTAGAAGGGGCCTGAATTAGGTCTGCAGTCTCTTGGCTCAGGAAAGCAGCTCTACAGTCTTGGGCATGACTACCTCTGTTCAAAACAGAAGTTTCACCCAGTATGACACATCTACTACATCTACGGCAATGTTTCACACACAGACAGAATCAGCCAGTGTTTCACACATAGACAGAATCAGTTCATTCACTCCCTGCCAAACCATGTTACTGAACAACAAAAAACTCCAGTGTCTGTGTCAATCGGTATCCACCAAGGTGGGCAGGTCTCTTGGCTGGAGACCAGGGTGGCAGTATTTCTTTCTTCTGCCTGAAAGGGAGCTAAATCATAGGCTGTTACAGTGATTCTGTTTTCAAAGTGAAAGAGCATTCATTGTCTGAGGATCATTCATTTTGGAAGCCTTGATTCAACGCTTGCAGGGACATCACAATCTTTCAGACTAAACAGTAGAAGAAAACTTCCCATTGCTACTTTGAAACCTATGCAGACCTTAATCTTCCCAATTCCTCAAATACAAACATGTAAAGGACTTTTTTAAATTTAAAAACATTATTTTCCTCTTTCAAGGACAACACAAATTTTCCATGCTTGAAGGCTAATGACAATCTATCAGAAAAATCAAAAGCAACAGGTTTACTTGCTCAGTCTACTGAAGTGTCACTCTACCTCCTCCACATGATGCTACATTTACCAAGGCAACTCTAGTGCAGAAACAAATACCAATCAGACAAACACCCATCACACATCTAACTTAATTGGCATTCGGTTTCAAAATGACCCTGTTGTTTCCGTGGTTTAGAATGTCTAATGGTGGCAGCACCTCCAGAGGAGATGTGCATGTGATAGCATGCATGGATGAAAGCGCCATTAAACCATGAGAATTTGCCACAAGCTGTTTGTCATGACTCGTGAAGGAAGCCAAAGGATTCTCTGTTAGTGCCTGTTAAATGGCTGCAGCATTCAGGAATCACAACACTGCACTACACAAGGCAGTGTCCCTGAACTGATAAGGTTTCTGTGAGACCTGTTCATAACAGTCAGGCCAGCAGTGCAGACAGGATTCCAGCAGAGTACAGCTGCTTCCAGACAAGGCTTGTGAGAAAATCAGTACAGGCAGGGTCAGGGAAGGACTATCTCATGTGAGCAAAACAAGCAAGAACAACGAATGAGCCAGTAAATTTCAGAGAAGCCAGCTCCAAAGCCATCAACTGTGAAGTCTTTGAGAGGGGTCTGAAAAAGGAGCATGCCATGTGACTCTGCAGATTAACAGGGGGAAAACAAAACAGCAGTATAGCTAATGGAAACTGCTCCCAAAGATCTGCAGCACACCAACACACAGGCTTTGCAGGCACCACCACAACCCCCTCCCTTGCTGGATCCCTTATTTCTTTTTCAGCCATGACCCTCCCAGGCTTCTCAGCTCAAATAAATGACCCTTATCTTCAGGTCTGCTTGTTTACTGAAGACTGACAGGTGTGGTGACCTGTTTTATGGATATGATTTCTGGCAGGACATGCCTTAACTTTCCAAACTAATACATTGCAGGAGACTTTGCTGGTAGGAAAGAACAGCTCTCTATCAGTAAAGAAAAATGGAGTCCTCTGAAGAGTAAAGTTGGTTCAAAGGTCCTGTCTGTTGCTAAAAACATTTGGAAAATTCCTAGTTAACTAAGTGATCCCAGCAGTAGATCAAGACTACTGGATAATCTACAGCTTATTTTTCCCTTTGACTGGTTTTCACAGAACCAGAGCAGTGCTGTTTGGAAAGGAGGTGGGGAGGTCTCTTGTCCAACCTCTGATTTGGAGCACACCTATTACTAACATGAGTGGTTGGCTCACCTTCCCTCTTTGTGGAGTACAGCAAAATAGGAGCATGCTATTTCCCAGACTGTACTTAAATACAGACAGAATATAAAGTACAGAAGCAGTCAGTTACCCTCGCAGTACATGGTGTTTGGTACCTCAAAGAGCCTGGCTCTCAAAGTTCAACTGTATTAAACACAGACTTTATGGAGAAGTACAAGCACATACTTGGCCTAACCTGCCTAGATCAGCTAATAACAAGCCACTTCTCCCTTCTTTTTAGGTCTCTATCATCTTAGTCCATATATGGAGGAATGGAAATTAATCACAAACATAGGAGTGTTTTCAAGTGAGAAAGGGAGGCACATTGAGTCTCATACAGCTGCCTGCTGCTACACCTCTCTCTAAATTACACGTAAAGTGCTTTCATGCAGCACAGACCATAAGTATTCAACTACTTATCAATTCAAGCTAGGAATTATTATGAAATAAAGAAAGGAACCTAGCAAGGAGACCTCCAAATCATGCTGTTTGCAGCCATAAAGCTCTCTGGGAAGGTGTGCCATGCTTCTCAGGTGGCCTACAGCCTGGGACCTGCACACCACCCCAAACCTAAACACAACCATGATGAAGCAATTCCTGCTCATTTGGGACATCTCTGGCTCACAGAGTCCATTTGGCTACATGTGCTCTTTAAAAATCAAAGTCATTAAAACAGAGAACATAAATACAGGAGGTCAAGAATCACCTGCAAGTACTTTACACCAACGGAAGACCATCATTACCATTCACTTCAAATCGAGAAAAAACATCATTAGCACTAATTTAGCCAGGAAAGTAGGCAGGAAACACCCATGACATATCTGCAAGCAGCATCACAAGGTTTACAGTTACATTGTGCAGTCATGACCACACCAAGTTAAGATTGAAGGAGCAGGGCATGGGACTACCTATGGGCACCTATGAACTGAGTGTCCACAGAGGAGACAGATCCTGAGCCATGCAATCACCTCCCTAATCAGAACACACCCAGAGGTCGCCTCTGCCATAAAGAGGTGTCCAAGGCTCTTGCCATTCATTCAAAAAAGACTTTTTTCCATATGAGGCCACATCATGCAAAGAAGCCACACTCCTTTAGTTTAAGGAGCATGACCCTTAAACTCCTTCAGGCTTTTCTCCCACAACACAAAATCCTCCAGTTGAAAGAAGGCAAAAGCCAGTCAGTGTTGGAGGCTGTGGATGTGAAAGGACCAGCCTAGAAGGAACCCAAGAGAGAAACAACTTCCCAACCTGCAAAGCCGTGTCTGCATCCATACTTGCAGCTAAGGCCACAGCTCAGTATAAAGCAGAGCAGAAGCATGTACTGACCATCACCTGGCTACTTCATGTATCTCCATCTGAGGAATCCTCCTGGTAAGCTGTCACTGCTACCCATGGGGCTGCCAAACACAAAGTCCTTGAGAGGGGGCTAGAATGGACTTGGCTGCAACAGAATGATGTTCTATATATTTAATCTGTTTCAAGAGCCTGCAGGCAGTAAGTGGGTTTCCTGATACCTATCCTTCACAGGTAATACTTCCAATTTCTTTATAAAGGGCCCGTTGGTTGTTATTCTTTTTTTCCCAGATTTGAAAGAGCATACAAAGCTCTTATCTAGCACAAACTTGTTTCCAGAGGAGACAAAAGTTCATTAGTGAAAAAAAAGAGAAAAGGAGGACTTAAAAACAGCCATGGGAAGTGTAGCATGAGATAAAGTAAGTGAAAAAAACACTGCTTTTGCAAGGTTACCAAAGAGTGGTGAAGGCCTGCAGTGAAGCTCTCCAAGGGCACGAGAATTCAACTCAAGGTGAACTGAGGTTTTTATTTACTTTCACTGCTGAGAACAGCCCCCTCCTTATTGCAATGGTAATTTCCAACAAAATATGAAAACAACACCTACCTTGTTGAACTAAATTATTAAATTACCTTACTGTAAGACAAGCACAGACATGAGCAGTTTCTGTGGACAACTGACCTGCTGTGAGTTGCCCCTGTAGCTGTACCTCACTGGCAGGTTGATGGGAGAGTACAAACTGTTGTGATTTCTTTCCATTTGCTCATAGAGACAGAGAGGCTATTGCTCTTTAACCTGTCTGAGAAACCTTTTTTCCTAACATAACCCCAAGATTCTGTGACATCCTCTCACATTCATATAAATACATATTAAGAAATCTACTTGAAGGCACTCATGTTGCAATTAGTCTGCAATTCCTTTGTTTAAAGTTTGCTACTGTTCTACAAAGTCTGTCTGCAGTAGTGTAGAATTGCTCAAGTACAGCTCCTGAAACCTGAAATAAAAACCAACAAAACAAGGCCTCTTACTCTATTAACAGGGTAACATCTACGTGTTTTACTTCTGGATAAAAACAAGATTGTTTTGTACGTAGTTGTCAGTTATTTTTTCCACCATGGGATGACTCCTCTAATAAATTAAAATATTCATAAGAGCAGATGCACTCAGCAAGTTCCTCTGGACGACCAAACAAGATCAACCTGAAAAAGCATCGCTTGGCTGAACACAAGCATCACTAGCAAAATCACCATACCACATTTTTTTGTCTTAAATGCCTCCCTCTCCCCATGGTAGAAAGCAACCAGAAAAATGTATCCTTTTCTGAGTGTTGTGAACTAGTCACATGCATGAGATTTAAGCCACCTGGCCATGGCAATGTTGCTAGTCCACCAGAGAAGACTAGTAATGAACTGTGCTGACATCTAGACCTCCACGACTGCTGAAATCATCTCATGCTTTATAGACCAAAGTCAGTACCTGACATATTTCAAAATACAAAATTATTTTAATAAGTTTGTTCACATTTCAAGCAAACATTGTTAAAATTCACTTCATCTCAAAATCACAGAATCAAATATTCTGTGAAAATAGTTACAGCTTACATCAAACTTAGACAAAATAGCATCTGGAATGATTTTACCAATTTCTCCAACTGACAGAAAAAAAACCCCAAACCTACTCAAGCAGCCAACAGAAAACAATTATTATTTAACCCTTATCTCAAAATATCTTTTTGAAGTTATTTAACAAAAATAAACTCTGTACTTAAAATAAATGATGTAAAATTACAACAGCTCTTATGCAACGTGTAGTATAATCTGTAAACAGAAGTTTTTCATTAGACTGTGAGTCTGGTTGCAGACCTGTAAATAAAAGGCTGGTGATAAAGTCTCTGGCTGCCAGCCTGCCAAAGGGAGATCTGCTGAGCTAGACTCGATTTCATCACAGAATCCTGCACAACAGTAACTCAGAGACCAAAAAAAAAAAGGAAATTACCAGTTCTTCAGAAAAGAGGATACTATGGTTGCTACAGTGATAAGCACATATATAAGAATTTGTACAAAATATGGCCTGACACAAATGGTATTTCAGGAGTATGCATATAAAAGATTTGGATTTTATCCTTCCGAAAAATCCATGAATTGTGGCTAAGGAAAGAAAAGAAACTGTAAATTTCAATAAAACACTACAAGTAGAACAAGTACTTTCTTTCAGGGAAAAAACTAACCAACCAAACAAAAAAACCCCTATAATTCTAAAGCAGTTAATGCAGTTGTCTTATCCGAATCTGTGACTCCGGAAAGACAATATATGAAGTTACTGAGAATTGGCCAATACTTTTCCCTCTTATACGAATATAAAATAAAGGTTTTCACATTTCCATAGATGTGATTTAATAGTCAGAAGAGCAAAGGGGGGCTGGGACAAGTTTGATTAGTCAAACAATTTTCTCAACAATGTCTTATTAACTGGTTATTTTGTTTCCTGAATGCAAAGTGGTAGAAAGAATGAATTGTAATACAGGGATATCAAGGAACTATTTTTTTTTTTTAATAAGAGCAACCAAAATGAATCATTCCACTTTTTAGTGCAAGCCATTTTAATGTCAAGCTGATCACATGATGTTGTGCCTTGTAACAGCCCATGGAGACAAAATAAATTAACACTTTGGCCTCTTATAAATATCACCTTATCTGAGGCCTGGTAAGAAAGCAGAAGTTACTGGTAATTAGCTGTGGCCTTTACTAGTAAAATTATATTAACCTTCCAACGTTAGATTTTGAGATAAAGGCATGGCTTCATGGTGGCAGAAGCACAAGAAGATTCTGAAAACAGTTGAGCATGTCCTTAGGCATGAACAAGAAGCTTCCCGTTTTGTTTTATGTAATAATCACAGAGCACAAAATTTTGACAATCTGGCATGTTTTGAACTTACTTTTACTTCGCTCATTTTCAAGCCCAAATGGCTGACAGTGTCTAAAAGTGGCATTAAATGAAGGGCAACTATGAGTATAGCAGGAATAGGGGATGTGATCCTCAAAGTGAAAATCTGAAGAACCTTTTCTTTTGAAATTCAAGTTAAAAACTATCATACTGCATTAACAAAATTTGTATTCAATACACAGCTCTTCTATTTGATGGGGAAGCAGACAAACACATGCCTTAAGGAAAAGCCCCACACATTGCTTTAGAATTGATGAGCAGGCTCCCATTTCTCCTAGACTTTGTAAAAAAACAAAAAAAAATTGGCAGAAAGAGTGCCTTATCAGGAAAGGCCAGCCCAACCACTTGCTATTTCACTTCTTCCAGCAATGGCTTATTTGTGTGCAATGAATAAGCAGATACTAGATATGATTAGAGCACAGCACAGGGAATAAATACTACCCATAGGCTGGGGTGGAAAGGAAGCACACAGGCCCAATCCATCTTTGCGGGTGTTTAAATTACATGTTCTCAAAAGCTTAACACTGCGCCTGGATTCCGCATATCAAACCTTATTTCTAGCAAAGTTTGAAACAACAAAAATCATCGGTATAAAAAAAAACTTGCTGCAACAGGATTCAAAGAGCTTCCATGCTCCTCTTTATTTCAATGGAGATGATTAGTTAAGGTGCTTTAGAATTCTGCATGGCAGAAAGCTGGCAGCGGTGGCTGTTTAATAAGCTCTACAGAGTCTTTAGTGAGTATCTGAGGGCAGTTGCTGAGGCAGAGCCCCTGAACTGCTAGTTTCTGTAGCGGGGCATCTGTGGAGCTGGGGCTCCCTCTAAGGGGGCTGAGGAGGAGACTGTCATCAGCTGTCCACCGTGAATCCTCTCATTCACCCGTAGGTCACAGCCATCCTGCAGCATCCTTATAGCTATCCTTGCAATGTTTTTAGAGTCATCCAGTCCACTGTGAGGTCTCCCATCATAATTCATGCCCAGATTTTCAAGCATGATTGTCAGCTTGGTCTGGTTCCTAGGAACCTGAAGGAGAAAGTCAGCAACATTCCAGGATTAAGTTCTGTAACAAGTCTTTTTAATCTAACACAGTGCAGTAGAAACGCATGCAGATTTTAAGTCTACTTAAGTCACATACTACTTTCATGTTGCCTTCTGTCAGATCACTAATGATTTAACTTCAAAGCACCTTGCTGAGACAGACACTCTCATTTTTACAGAGGACACATAGTCAATAGGAGCTTGTCTAGACTCAGGATGATGTCAAGAGCCTCTCACCAGCACCAGCTCAAGATGTACCTGTGCTGGCAAGGGTGAAGGCCATGGCCTAGATGGGTTTAACAATCTTAATAAAAAACAAATTACAACCTCCTTTGGCATTGCAGAGGGAATCAGATTTTGGTTTTCCTTTTAAAGGCTAAATGATTAAAGAAGGACCAGGCTCCTGATTCTCACTGACATCAAGTTCCTGAATGCCTCCAACCACCACAGGAACAAATCAGCAACACCTATAGCAGCCCATGTTTACATGGATGACCAACAGCATGAACAGATAAAGAAACTTCACTGACACATACAAAGTGCAATACCACTAAAGCCCCAAGTCTTCTCGTGATTAACTACTAAATATGCACTTGTTCTTTGGAAACATCAAAGGAAAACAAAAGGATAACTTTAAACGAAAACTTTAGCAGGCTCTTTTGGTGATGGTGGTGGTTGCAGGGGAGGAAATGGGACACAACAAGTTCCAGGATATTGCACCATACTAATGGATTTAATAGCCAGGCAGAAAGGCAACAGCACAGTTGCCAAAACCTGGCAATACGCAACTCCAATAACACACACAAACTGGGAAGGGGAGACATACTGCAGGTTGTGGCATATTTCACAGGAAAGCTACAATACATTCCTTGTCATCAACTTTGTCTATTACTTAACAACAGATTCACTAGCAGCACAGGACAGCTAAAGAGAAGCTCTGAACCACTATAAATGCTACAATGGTTTACATATATTCAAGAAACCCCAAACCCCAAAACACCACAGAAACAAAACCTGACTCCTTTCAAGTTACAATCTTCATTGCCTCTGATGATGCCTCAATGGAGTGGGAAAAAGGTTGGTCTGGGTTAAAGCTGATAGGACTAACAAAACTGTTCTATGTCCTAGCATGTTTCCAATAGAAACCATCACACAGAGAAGGCAAAATAATTGAAGGAGAAATGGAGTAACCCTGTAATATTTGCCCAGCATGAAGTAAAGCTCTTCTCTTATTAAATGTCAACCTCTTTTTCATCCAGAGGTTACATTTAGTATGAAAAAGCTCTTCAAGAGAAGATCATCAGCTAGGCTGAAATCAAATTCAAAAAAAAGGGGTTTAGAGTAGGGTGGTTAGGAATTTGCTAGAATTTCCAATAACTTATTTTATGGTAATCTGACAGAGAGCAGCAATAAGGTTCAGCACTGTACTTGGTGTTACTTTTCTCTTGACAATTTGATTTCACTGTAGATACATCCTAATCTTTCTCTGTCCTCATTACACTGTCAGAAGTCAAGACTATCTCAGGGTAGTGGTGCAAATTAGTTCTGTAGTATATTACATGAAAACAGGAAAAAATAATTGAAAAATCAATAAAGTCTTTTCAGCTGAACTACATCAAGACACACTTGATCTAAAACAGCCAGTATGACATTTTTACACAATCCTTCACAGAGTACATCCTGACTCTTAAAAACAAGATTAAAATCAAAATGCAGTAGATTATATGATCTTCAACTAGTGAAATGAGATCTGGACATGAAACACATTTGAAAATTAGGCCCCAGGCAACTAGTTTAAGTATTATAAATTTATACTACACAAATAGAGATGACAAGCACAACAGAACATTCTAGACTTATAAATCAAATTTGCCTGTAACAGAAACAACAGTTTATACAAACCTTATAGAAGTTCCCATATGATTTGCGAATATTGATCCACTTTTTGGCAAAAGAAGGGTATTTGATACGGCTAATACGGCACTGGATGTTCAAAAATTTACTCATATCCCATGATCTTAAAAAAGGCAAAAGAAAAAAACATTAGTAATATATAATCCTGTATTCTACATATTGCATAGTTGTAGTACTAAGAGCTGTCTTGTCTCCCGTGATCAATAGAGGGAAAACAGTTTAGGAAAAGCTCTTTTGCTATAGTCACGGTACGGGATTTTTTAATATGAATTAGTTAAGCATGGGGAAAAAATAATGACATGAGCAAGACTTTCATTAGGATGGTTTCAGGTCCAGAATGGTTAAAACAAAAACAGTGCACCCACTACTCTATCTACCACATCTACTCCAAAAACCACTCATAAATTAGATGCTTACACAGCCCTTGGGGAAGCAAGCAACACCTTAAATTTTCCTGACTACTTGGATATGCGTACATCTCTCTGCTTCACGTAGGTTATTGAAACAAGACTGCACTCAGTTTTATGAGAAACCAGATCTTTATGAAAAGATCAAACTGTAATCCTATGTACTTGTAGTCTGCTCTCCTAAACAGAACTACTCCAACAAGTTCGTAAGCTTCAAGCTAAAATAAAGCTTTTCTTCCTATCTATTTTAGCTGTTTATGCAATCTCACCTGTAAAACAGAGATTTCTCTGCATCTATTTTCCTTAAGGAATTTCACTGAGAGATTCCTCTGGAGGGGAATTCCAGAGATATTTAGGCTCAGTAATACAACCAGTCTTGCATCAGTTTTACTTTGGCATTTTATTTTTTTAATTCACTGTTGTTTCCAAAGATAGCAATGTAATCACAGGTTAAAAATTAGTCAAATGGAATGCACCATAGTTCCCTAAATTAAAATTGGAATGTCATTATGTGAACTTACTTTTAAGGTGTACATGGATCTATACTGTCTTGTGTGACAGGTTTTTAAATGGCTTCACTATTCGCATGGGACACAGTAACATTTCAGTGATACAGGTTCTTAACCAGTAAAGGCCTGTGAATCACAGTAACTGTCTAAATCTTCAGGAATTTTGAGAAAAAGGTCTCATGACCAAAAATAGTTTCTCACTTGTTAATTTAGTTGGGTTAGTTAAAAAACTTTAGTTATGTATCCATTCATCTCACTATGATACATTATTTTTTAAACTACTCATATGGTAGAATATTTATCTGTGTTTTATTTGAAAGAAATGTTAGGAACTTGTACTAAGATTCCTCACACTCTTTTTTCATAAAGTCCAGTTTGAGTTTATGAACTGCTACTGCAGGCAAACAAGAAAATGTATCATTTACCTCAACACGGCTCATGTTACAAACTCCTTGTCCTACTTAAATCCCTCATTCCAAGAGAATGAGGAAAGCAGGTATGTTAACAGAAAAGTAATGTTTCACAGCTAAAAGACAAGCATCACCTGCAAAAAATTTCCTGGCCAGTGCTATGTAAGACAAGGCTCAAACACTGTAATTCACCATATAACAAAGCTATGATCACAAGAACAATATTGCACCACAGATGTATCTAGACCTCATGATCTGTTCACTTTGTGGTCATTAGGGGACTTGATTTTCCACACACACCTCGCAAGAGGGCAAGTTCAACTGGCAGTTCAAGGGACTAGTAGATCACTCACACACAAAGCTTTTCAGGGCTGGGACCCACCAGAGCCACAGCCCTCTAAGCCAAAGCTGAGAAGTTTCTGTGATAGCCATTTCTCCTTGTTCCATACACATCACAATCCATTACTGCTTTCTGGCAAAACATGCAGGATGTAACATTAACACACGGAGAGGATAGTTTAGCACAACCACCATGCATTTCTGAAGTCTCAAAGCACAGAAGTTGCTTAGAACTGAAATTGCACAGTGTTATTTTCAGGTATTATGTGCTATTTGAAGGCTAGACGTAAATGGAGAATGCCAGCAGCAACGAAGCATAGAAAGTCTGTTCAAACAAAGCCCTTGGTTGCATACAGACCGCTAGGAAAGAAATGGCGCCATCTGATGGCTTTAAGCTTCATTTCAAATTTAGTTCAGCTTTCCTCATTTCCCCAAAAGCTTCAATCAAAATAAAGCGGCAAAACGGCAGTGTCCTGATCCACCTTTTAACAACACTCTCACAAACGTTAAACACAAGTTTGCAGTTTTAGATTGTGCTGAAGGCTGCACATGGACATACCCATCTGTCAACATGGAATAGCTATATTTTGTTCCCAGTTCTCGCTGTCTCATCCATTCTATGACATTCTGCAGAACTTGAGGAAAAGGATCAGCTTTATCAACAATGTCCTGAGAGAATTAAAAAAAACCCCAAAGTGAGGAACATTTTTCAGAAAAAATAACAAAAACCAGCATGAAATGTAAAAACTGTACTGGTATATGGATACTCACAAAGTTGCCTCCACCAAAATCTTTAGAAAACCAGATTACACATTGACAAACAACTGGGCAGATTTTTCTAAACTTAAAAAATAGCACCCCAAAAGCACCATTAAAAGAGCCAACCTCCTGATAGGTTCTGCAAAGGTAACAAGGTTAGTCAGCAGTTGAACTTTTGAGCTTGTTTTCCCAGGATCCTGCTCAAGTTACTTGACCACAGGCAATTGCCATCTCTAAGAGTCTAAAACCTTTAGAATAAAAATCTTAGAAGAGAACCAATGCAATTCAAAAGGTGCATTCCTCTGCTAAAGATTAAGTCTCTATACGAGTTACAAAGTGAATGCTTTTCCCCGCAAAATGACCAATGTAGTGAAATCAATTCTGTGATAATTGGGGAGGGGGGGGAAGGTTTAAGAAAATAGACTTTACAGAAAAATAACCATGAAAGATGACCATTTAAGATTACCAGTCTGAAAACACCAATACCACATCTCTTTTTTTTTCATATTTTTTTCCTGAAGAAACGAAAGTGCAAATTACCTGTGTTATTCCTGTCAGACTGATGCAGAAGTTTGAAAGTTTGGGATTAATCTCTGGCTTCACATATTGCTGAAAGGTATCTTCCTGTAATGAGAGAATCAAACACAGCTGTACAATGTGTAGGCGCAAGGCAACTTCTCTGGCTTTTCTACAGCCCAAAGGCAATAGCAGCTACTTGACCTGCAGGAGGCAAAAGGGAGTGTATACCTCCTGAGCCAATATGAGCCTCCTGACTGGATATCATCAGATTCCTAATGGGATGGATGGCTTTCCAACTGGAACATGTCCTTCCTCTCAGCCAGTAGGCACCAAAGAGTAGGAATATGGATTTAAGAGGGGAGAAGGGCAGACTGCAAAAAAGGGGAGGATTTGGGAAGAGAGTGTAAGTAAGGAAAAACAAAGTGAGAGGCATGAGCAAGGAAAGCCTTATGATTTTTAGGTGGTGTCTAAAGGCTCACTTGTAATTCAAGGAAGGTAACAGGCTGCACATCTCAGAGGCTGCATTCAAGTCCTACACCTCTGGATGCCAGCCAGGCAAAGATAAACACGACCTCATTCTGGGAAACTGAGCAACACAAGAGTGAAGACCGCAGGCAAGTTTCATGGCAAAAAGCAAGCCCCAAATCCCCACTGCTAAAACAGCACAAACCCTTTGGGACAGAGATAAAAAACATGGTGTTTCCTACCACTCTAAAGGTAACAAAAACAATCTTGGTAATCTGCACAATCCTCTTTCTGCAATTAGTCATACATGCAGCTATGCTCTCATGTAGCATCACAGTGATTACTGGAAATCCTTTTTCTCTTATATCCTAATATATGAGCCATTAGTCAGAGGTGTGTGCACATCCTCTGTTTCACTTAGTCACTCAGTTTCAGTTAAGACAGTAAGAAGCTCTTCCAAAAAGAAAGCTGTACTGGAACAGAGCACTTAAGCTGCCAAATGCCTACAAAATATGTCTAAAATCAGGTTACACAGCCGTCAAATCTGTCAGGTATATTGTGGAAACAGTCTAGCCTGACAAGAAACAGAGTTCACTCAACCTCACTTTCCAGACCTCTATATTATTGTCTTCTAGATTGCCTCACACAGGACCACAACATTTGCTAATTTTTGATTATGATGAATCCCTTGAGTCCTAGAAATAGATTTGTAGATCTTAAAGCAGGTAAAGAAAGGGCAGGAAGGAACAGGCATAGATGACTGAGAAACTCATATCAATAAGAGGGAATCACCAGCAGGAGAATGATCTATTCCAGATGCTTTTAGAATAGAACGTTTTGTTTGTACTTCAGAGGTACAGAGAACAGGATTTATGAAAGAAAAGTATGTTATTTTTAATGAAGTTCAACATCTACCTAAAAACTAATCTAGACTTTCAGATGCAGAGAAGTTACATCAAAGAACAGCAAACCAACACAGCAATTACATCACTTACTATTTCCAGGGTATGCGTGTTTACTAAGACAACAGGAAACTCAATTATTTCATGTACAAATTCGGGTGGGTTTCCTTCTTCACATGTTGCTTCAAAGTCAACAACACAGATGTAGTCATAGCAGCTGTCTCCACTAATGTGTTCCTTCTGCATCAGCTTCTGTTTCTTATAATAGTTTTTCAGTCTCTTTTTCAGTACATCTTTCACTCCTCTAAAGAGATAAGTGAAAAGGATCGCACTCTCATTTAATTAATTACTTCCCCATTGCAAAACTGAAGTTGTATTTAACATTTGTAAGTTCATAATCTGTTAACCTCATTTTGAACACCAGCACTTATGAAGAAAGGATTCAACTTCATCATAGAGTTAACAATCCATTATCTGGGATAACACCGAGGCTGAGATATCCCCCAACAATTAACATACCAACATGATAGCAGGGACAATCTGGGAAGCACAGCACAGAGACAATGCAGTCACCTCCAGTTTAGCAAGACTCAGTAGCCAAAGACTTTGCAAAGCCCAGGTCTTTGTAGATTGCTCCTAGATAACCTCTGGCCCTGGAAGCAGCACTGCTTCACTTGTATCTCCTTGTGCCCTCTGCCTGAAGTGACTCATGGTCAAGGTCTTTCTGCATCAGTGGCACAGATAACACAGAATCCAGCTAAAACCCTCTCAATTTAAATTTAAAATTCAGCTTGAATAGCTGAATGAAAATAAAGTACTCAAGATTCCAGTTGTGAGAGAAACTTCCTGGTCAAGATCCTGCTTTTCAGGTTTGTGGCTATACATAAATCTGCAGTGGCAAGTGACTGAAGTTACTGTTTTTTTAATACAAGCATTAAAATATGCAAGTGCAGATGCCAGAACTGCCACTGTACCAAACCAGAGCGGAAAAAACAAGGATAATTTACTCTTTGAAGGAAGTAATTTCCAAAACTACACACTGCAAATGAAATCACAGAAGCTGTAAGAGATACTTGTAGCAATAGGTATTATCAGAAAAGCAGCCCACTGATACCTAAGGAAAAACTGTAATCAGACTACTAAACCTGCATTTGAGAACAACAGCTGCTTCTGCAGAGGTAACTCTTCTTCACTCTGGTTTATTAATCTAGTTTAATTCAGTGATCAGTTTGTTCAAAACTGAGACAGTATTGGGAGGTGACGGAGGGGGAAATTACCTTTTTCTTCATCGAACTTACTAAAAAAGTTGAAAAGAGGAGAAGATCTGCTACCACAATACCCTCAAGGGAAAGGATGGTGTGTGGCAATCTGCTGAATTCTCTACATTAGAGCTGATGCAGTATTTGTTTCCAGGTAAGACACAGTCTGACTAACTTAACTGAATATATTGACAAAAGAAGTCACACTTAGGTAAAAGAGAAGTTTAAAGCTTTCTACATTTACAATTCAATAAAAAAATGCAAATAGAAAACTTATAACTTAGGAGGAAACCAAAAACACATCATACACTATTTGAATTCTTCTTTTTACTTTTAGATCAGAGCAACTGCTAAATAGCTGTAAAAATCTAACCTGTTTTACTAAAACTTTTCTCAGGTAATGATAATTATTTTCCTCTTAAGGCACTAAATTCATTTAACCACAGGAAGAATTGAAAAAAAACTATGCAGTCAGAACATCTGCAGACAGATGTGTTGGAAGTAGTAGGCTGCACTTCCCTCCTCACTATTTTTTGTCTTTTATTCTGTTCAAATCAACCTCTGCTAATTCCCTTTTTTTCTTCTCTGAACAGCCTCTCCCCTACAGTCTCTGTCTTCTCTAGAAAGTTAGACTTTTCCTTTCAGACTCCATCTCATGTTTCATACTCCCTTGTCCTACAGAACTTCTCACTTTTTTAATTCCCCACCACTACTTCCTCATTATTGCTGCCCACAGAAACAATATACCTTGTTTTTCCCAGCTGACATTCTACACAATATCTCAAATTTGTCTGGCCACAGCAATATCAGTCTTGCAGGCCATTTCCAACAAAGCAGGAACTACAGTCCCTTTCCTCCTCCCCTGTGAGCATAAATCTATCTTATAACACATCCATCTGTTCACATTATTCTAGTACATCTCTTCAGAGTAGCAAACTCTCCATCTAAAGATACTTGTCCTCTGCATTCACTTAATCCTGGGCCTCATCACCACAGAGTTTCTAGCAAGTATCAAATCTATAATGGTATGGTAAACTAAAATATTTATGTTCTGAAGCAAGTTTCTATATGCTGAAGGTCTGCAACACCACCTGAGAATCACTGCAGTTCTTTCCCCCTTGACCAAACACATGATGAGAAGTACCCTACAGTCACATATTCTTTCAGTTCTTTGGGTTACCAGTTGAGATAGCACACATTAGGCAGTATGTATTAATACTACAGCAAAAGCTGCATCAAGATTGCACATAAAACAAATGATGTTTGGTGCTGTGTCTGCTTTTCACTCTGTGCTGAGCTTTTAAACTTTATAATAATCACCCCTTATGGCTCTACTCTCTCAAAGATAAATCAAAATATTTACAAATAAGACTAACCTGGTTTCAAGCTTGAACTCTGCAAGCTTACTTCTGAGCTCTTCTCTGGTCATTCTGTTGATATAACCATTGGTTACGGCAATTTCTTTGTAAACTGGATCACTGAAGTCATTCAAAGTGGCAGATGATGTTTTGCCATTAGTTTCTTGATCGTTGATCCTACAATGCTGCCTACCCTAGAAGAAAGAGAAATCCTCAAGTCACTTAAGAAGGCCAAAACAAGAACCGAGAGCATTTTTACAGATCGTCTTGGCACCAAAATGCAGTAAAGCATCACACTGTTACCCTTGTGATCAAAGCAAGTGAACTAGCTTACAGATCGGTAAGAAAACCAATCCTGAAGCCTGCCCTGAAACACGACGCTCCTAAAACGCAACAAGCAATGAAGGGATGCTAACACCCGCGTTCTGTCATGCCGAACAGCAGCTCTGTGGGACAGGACCCGGATGAGCATCCCAACTCCGCCAGAGAACGCGATTCCCCGCGGCGCGCCCTCCCCGCCACCAGCGGGTCCCTCACCGACCAGAACCCCCGGGACAGGCGGGCAGGTGCCCAACACATCTAAAGCAGA
>WBMV01000278.1:248773-285321 GCA_013396655.1 Campylorhamphus procurvoides | reverse complement strand
GCCCCTGGGCAGGGCCCGACACTGCGCGGGGCCCCCGACACCACCCGGGCCTTTCCCCGGCCAAAAACACTGCCGTAGGGGGGCTGGTGCCTCAGCCCCGGCCTGCCCTACGCGCATCCTCTCTCGCCTAGCTTCCCCTGAGCGTCCCCCCGGGTTTGGGGTCACGGCAGCTCTCTGGAAGCTTTGCCCCTGTCGCGGGGAACACGAACTGGACGGACACTTCACCTCCGCTTCCATGTTCCCTCTCGGGAGGCTGCCTTTGCGCCCTGAACACGGATCTGGGACACCCGTGGGCGGTGGGCAGCCAGGCAGGGGCCACCAGAGGGATTCGGCTGGGCCCCAGCCCCTTCCTGCCAGGGAAGTTGCCTCGCCCGCTCCTCCCCACATCCCGTAACTCACAGTCAACACCAGGGCGCGGCGGGTCCTCCGGGTCCCCTCGGCCTGGAGGTGAAGCCAAGCAGAGCCTCTCTGCTCATCACAGGTCAGCCACCTCGCCGCTGGCGCTTCCCACAGCTCTGAAGTGCAGCCCAGTGTGTCCCTCCGTGCTGCAGGCCGATGTGTATGTGTCACCCGCCTGATGGGACCATGCTGATGCCTCCACATCTGCCAGCCACTGAACAGCTCAGAATCTTCCCACCTCCCTGCTGGGGCTCCAACACCCACCCCCAGTCTCACCTGGGGTCGTGGGAGTCGCGCCTCCCGTCTCACTCTGGCACACCAGCACCTTGTTGCAGATGCAGACATCCCTTCCCTTAGACCTGCCGTGCATTACTGTGTTTGGTGGGTGTGCCAGAGGTCTGTCTTGTCTTCTCCAGGTAAGAGTGGTGATGGAAGTGGGGTCACACACAGTTGCTCGGGGTTGTATGGGTGTCCTGATTTCATTTGGGATAGTTAATTTTTTTCTTAGAAACTGCTGCAGTGCTGTGTGTTTTGGATTTAGCATGAGAATAATGGGGCTGACACACCGATGATTCAGTTGTTGCTCAGCAGTGCTTACTCTCTAAGTCAAGGACTCTTCAGTTTCCCATGCTCTGCCAGTGAGAAAGGAGGGAGGGAGCATGGCCAGGAGAGCTGACCGGAACTGGCCAAAGGCATATTGCATCCCACAGAGCATCATGCCTGTATGTCAGTGGGGAGATGGCTGGGAGCTGCTGATCACTGCGGGGGGTTAGGCTGGGCATCGGGCAGTGGTACTAAGCAACTGTATTGTGCATCACTTGTCTTTTATTCCTCTTTCATTACAATTATTCTCATTAGTATTATTATATTTTGTTCGCATTATTAAACTGCTCTTATCTCAATCCATGGCTTTTATTTTTTCCCCTATTCTTTTCCCCACCGGGGGGTGGTGGTGAGCAAGCAATTGCGTGGCGCTTAGTTGCCAGCGGGGGTTAAACCACAGCAGTGGGAGGGGACTTCGATCTCTCTTTTAATTCATCCACCCTGTTGCAAAACAGAGGCCCATCTTCCAAACCGTGCTCCGAACTTTACAAGAATGCAAACATAGTACCAATGTGAAGCACTGAACTGGCATCACAAACCCACAAAACACCCTCAATGCACTGGGGGAAAAAGCTGTTTCCCAGAAATCACCTACCTTGCTGGAGTGCACAATGGTTCAGAGATACAAATTCAAACAAGGGCTCTATGCTCAGATTCACTCAGTGCCAAATCTCTTGATGATTCTGTAACAGCACAGATCTACAACTAGGTGCAGACCGACCCAGAGGCAGAGCCCAAGGAGGCACTGTAAAATGAAAAACAAATCACACAGCCAGGACTCTCCTGGAGATTGAGATCACTTTTATTTTCAGTCATTTTGGCGAGGATGTGTAGGCAAGTGTAGGTGTAGTGCGTGTATGTCTGGGCATGCATGTGTGTGTGCGCGCAGAGTCCTGCCCAGTGATGTAGATTATATGAATACCTGCAATTACAGTCCATGAACTGAGCCATGAAGCGTGTGATAAGTGCTACACCGAGGCCCACTTGCTTGCCTCTTCTTGTGCTTACTGCAGTGCAGCATCTCCCCCTCTCCACACTGCTGTTCCAAGGATGCCAGCCCAAGATCCCATCCAAAGGGTGCGAGGAACTGAGCTTCGGGATCTGGCTCTGCAGGAGTGAGCCAGTGGGTTTTCACTTCACTTAGTGAGATACTAAATAACATTTGCAGTTTCCTTTGACAAAACTGTATCTGTCTTCTCCAAGTGAGAAGCCTCTACTGCTTTGAAAAATTTTAACTGCCTCAGAGGTACAAAGGGGAAGGGACTGCACATAAGCTCCAGTGCTACAGCACAGCCAAGCACATCTTGAGTTCCTGGGAAAGCAGCACCGAAATACACCACTGAGTTTTTGCAGCCACCATGAAACTGTGGCATGGGGGATGCTGCAAGGGAGACGATCCATCCTTCTGCAATCCCCAATGTCTTCCATCAGATCTGAGGGACCATACGGCAGGTTAAACCCCAATCTAGTCTCTACTTCTGTTTAACTTTTTAAAGCTGAATCGCCCAAGCTCAGAGCAGAGACAGAATGCAGAAAGAACGGCACTGTATGGAAGGAAACTAGTCAAAGGCATCCTTGCCTGTGGCAGGCTGGAAACAAACTTGTTTCTCTGACCTTTTTGCCTTTAGCACACTTAAGACAGAAGTATCCCACCACACAGGACCCTCTACAGCTGCCAGAAACCTCCAAGTGCCCCTGCAAGCCCTAAGATGACCTAGGTGTGCAGCATCACTCTTAGGGCTCCCCCTAACTCACCTCTACAGACCTGCATGCTGCTTAGGGACATGCAATTTCTCACATGTTAACACAGACAGCAAAGCTGTTATCCTGGGAATTTCACTTGGACGGATGCAGATTTGAACCCCAGGTTTTGCCTTAGAGCATAAGACAAGGTACTCCAGGACATCTTCCAGCTGCTGAGAGTCCTGCAGTGCAAAGCAGCTTGTCAGCTCTGCTTCCAAACCTGCCTACACCAGTTTCAGTAGGAAATCAACTGGTCAACAAGCAAGGGGTTGCAAACCAATAAGCAAAACCAGCACAGTCCTCTCAAGTGAAGTAGGCATTTAGTACCAGGAGATTCTCCTCCTATTCCAAAGAGGTTAAATTCATTGTCAGCTCCATAGGGAGACAATTGCATCCCCAGTCCTTTCTAACCTCTTTATAATATACTTTGAGTAAAGGCTGCAGGGTGTTTCACAGAGGGCTTAGTTATTTCTAACAGTTTGGTAACTCTCCAAGCAGGGACAAGAGCAGGAACATAATACGTGCTCTGAACTCAGGTATCTGCTCTTAGTGCACTGCATTCAAGCCCTCTTTTCCTTGTGGCTTGACTTATGAAAAATGACAGATCCTTCAAAAATACAGCGCCCTCATCCCTGGGGCTCAGGGATATTAAGTGGGATCTGAGGCAGGAGCTCAGCAAAGGGACACTGTATGCAGAGGATTCAAGGATGCATCCTTAAAAGACAGTGACAGCAAAATCAAAAGTACTATCAGCCACTTGGTGTGGTTCTCCTGCACTGATCTCCCCACCTCACAGTTGCAAAGGGGAGATGTTTTTGAACTGCATAGAAAATTAAATGGCTTTTGCATATTAAAAAAATTCAGATGAAAACAGTTACACCAGTTACTAAAGAGTGGGCGGATGAGCAATCACCGTTTCATATTAAATAGACCCAACTAGATCAATCTCCATACTGCCACACTCCCAGCATTACAGCTTCAGTGCACAGCAGCAGACTGAGTGCCTGCAAAGGCCAGATAGTGTTCCTGCAGAGGTGGCATGCCCTGGCAGGAGGGCTGTGGTCCCAAGGAGCAGGCTGTAAGACACCTGCTCTGTCCTCCCACTCCTTCAATGCTCACGCATCCCAGACCAGATGGGCACACTGGGAAACAGGCCTCCAGCTGGAAAAGGATTCCAGTTTGTGGTTTCTTTACAATGTGGTTTCCACGCAACGTCACAGCAACAAATCGCTAGTTTCTTCCTATGGAGAATGGAAAGAGAGGTGAGTAGCAGCACAACAGGAGGAGAAGGCCACACAGCATGGCAGGTGACACTAGGAATACTCAAAAATAAGTTCTGCCTATATCAGGGCCCTTTATGTCTCATGCGCAGCAAGACTTAGGACAAGGGAGATTCCCAACATTACTCCAGACATCATTCAAAGATCTCACCTCCCTTCCACTTCCTCCAACTGTCATAGGCAACTGGAGTCCCCAGTTTATCCACAGCAACACAGAAGAAGCACAATGAATTAATGATTCTCACTGACATAAGAAGGTTCATTGCCAGAGGTGGTAGGTCAACACATGAAATCTGAGCCCAAGTTCCCTCCCAAGTTGGAATGATACTTTGAAGATACACAAAGCTGACTGAGCTGCCAGCTTTTATTTGGCAGCTTTTCCCCTTGAAGTGAGGTACACGGCTTGATTTCTCCTACCTGGCCTCTGCAATCTCCCACTAGAGCGGATTCTGCCATGAATTTCACTGTGTTAAGTTCTTGCCAATGGGGTATATGCAGCCTTGCACACAAGGCCCGTATTTGAAGGATCAGAAGTCAGGGGAATGTCATTTCAGGCCCCAGCAGGATGCACATCACTGTCTTGCACTGGTTGCAGGTCTTTCCAGCTCACATCCGGGTGGGCACTGCCTCCTGGCTAGTACCACCCATACCAGGTCTGCCATCACAGCCCAAATAGTTCAGAGCTGTACATTAATACAAGTATTTTAAGTCCCTCATCTCTCCACCCACATCTGATGAAGGGATCCTAGTCTGGAAATGCCTACCTCCTATTGATTTATGCCAAATCAAATATTTGCATGGAGCAGGACTCATTCAGCACAGTTACCAGGGCTCAGCTGTAGGGCACAAACTGACAGCAACATCTTTGAAGTCCTCAAAACCACCTAGTCAGATGAGAAACCAGCACTGTGGTTGCAGTGCTGAGCCTGCCCTTTTCCACATCTGGAGAGGAAGAATGGCTGCTCATGAAGCACAGCTGCCAGGATCAGCCCAAGGGTACCAGGGCCAGTTTGTACAACATAGTCACACACTACTTCACAAAATCTCTGCACAAAGATGTCTGGGTGGCTTTGCTAGGAGGAGGACCAAGATCTAGATTTTTACCGCTCTAGTGGACAAAATGCATAGAGGGTACCACAATGGCAGTACCAGAGCATCCGGACATGGCAGACCAGGAGTTGCTTGGGGCTAGGGATAAGGAACAAATGGTAGGTGCCAGAGGCACACTAACTGCCCTGCTTTTGTCCCTGTTGATTACAGCACATCCTTACCACTTCATGGCAGAGTGTATGTGAACGCACAAGGCAGGAAACATTTCCCAGCCTGCTTCTCCTCCCGCTCTGCCAGCCACCACCCAAGACTGCTGCATGGGATGCAGCTAACTGTTTTGTGGTGGAGCAATTTTAAAGGTTTCACAGCACCAACCCATTCCCCGACAAAGCCTTGGCCAACTGGCATAAAACTCACTTGTCCAGGAACAAATCCAGGGAATCCCGCTACAGCTCATTTCAAGACTTTCCTCCAAGCAGGTCTGAATTAAATGGTACCAAGAACATTTTTACATTCATCATGAGATCCAAATGGGTTTTCAACACGCAATCAATGGGTCCACAGAAACCTATTCCCAGTGCTTTCCCTCTGGCCAGCGGCCCTGCCATCTGCAGCAATCACTTTGCTTCATGCCTTGTTGTGATTCCCAGCCTCCAGACGACTGCATCCACTCCAGCCACGAGGCCCCCACCTGGGAGCTGCCTCTGCCCCACAGCATTTCAGAGTCCAAAGTCCCATTGATCCCCGTCAGCATACAACTCCACAGCTGGAGAGATGGGAGCACTGCAGAGCATCAGCCATGTTCTGCCCGGTGGAAAACCTTTGGCACCAGCACTGACGGTTTATCTGGAAGATGAAAGGATAAATAAAAAGTAATGTAGCATGAGCAGCAGGGTTCATAGTGCTTGTGATGAATAACAGAAGACACACAATTTTCTCTAGGCTTCTAAATAGGGAGGATGAGGTCTTTAACACAGGCTTCTTTTGAGAACACAAGTTTCCTGCCAGCAGAGTGACTGTGAAACTGGGACACGGTTAACAGACGAAGAAGGCAGGCTGGAGGACAGGAGGAGAAGTGCACAGGCATAGCCTGCCAGCACAATACAACAAAAACTGCAGCCTCAGGTTAGAAACATGCTGTGCCAAGTACACACACAGGAAGACCAAATGAACAGGCATGGTGACCGGTGGCTCAGTATCAGAGCAGCCACCTTGTTTGCTGCCCGAGGTGGGCACTTCACCTTCACCCACGGCTCAACAACCACCCATCACTGAAGTTATTCTCCATCAAGATAAATGGTATTTTGGAATGGGAGCGGGTACTGAACAGTGAGAACAGCATCCAAAGCTAACATCAGACACACTGAAGTGAAAAAGGCATTCACATGCAGTACAGCAGCAGCCACCAGCAAGACACTCAGCTTGCCCCTCTAAGTTACCCTACCAAATTCCCTTGCACCCCTCCAATCAGAACAGACCACAGCTGAATTTTTGTTCTGAAAGAAAACCTATGCATCAAAAAGCCAAAGCACTGGCTGTTTTGGTGAGTACTGTTCCACACACACTTGTTCCCACCATAGTACAGCTTTGTTTTCCAAGCAAATTCCCACTCCGTGGAATGAAGGACATACAGGCTATAGATACACAACAGGGCAGGGCTTCTGTCCTGTAGGACCTCATCAAGTTGGAGGACTGGGCCAACAGCAGTGATGTGAAATTCAGCAATGGACAAGTGCATAGCTCTACACCTAGAACAGGACAACCCCATGCATCACCATAGCCTGGAGTCCAGCTGGCTTGGGATCTGGGGGAGAATATGTTGAACACAAGCCAACAGTGCATCTTTGTTGCAATGAAAGCCAAGCTGTAATAAAGGAGAGTCATATGGGACAGAAGGAAAAAAGCTCTGCCCCAGGAGAACAGTGTAACTCTAGAGTCCAGAGAGGTGATAGCACCTCCATCTTTGTTACCCAACCATCAGCTATACAAGGTTCCCAAGCAATCTGACCTGGCTGTGAGGGTGATCCTGCTTGGAGCAGTGAGTGGACAAGAGTCTTCCAAAGCCCCATCCTATCAAAACCCACCCAGGACTGGATTATCTCCTGATGTGTCCTGCCCACTATGTGGGTCTTGCATCTGCCACAACACAGCTCAAGAGAACACCTCAAGCCCACTTCACTGTACTTCTCATCCTTTGAGTGAGCTGTCTATATGCACAAATAATGAGAACAGTCACCAGGCTGTGGGGCTGCTACCTTCCAGGAAAAAAGTGCTTAGTGAGGGCAGGTTTTATGTAGTCTTTCTGGTGTCTACTGACAGGGGAATAGGGCTGCTTTCTGGTCTCACTTGGAACAAGGGCTGATCACAGTAGGAGTGGGGGGGTAAACCAAGGCAACATTAACTCGCTCGCTGCCGTTCTTGGGACAGATGATCTCTGTCAGTCCCTCTGGTCTCGGCTGACTCAGCAGTTCTCCTGCGAATAAAGGAAAACAATGAAAATATTTAAGCATCAACAAGGCAGTTTTTGCAATTTTTGCTTTAGCATGCTTTTCCTCCCCCCCCTTACCAAGTAAGCATCCATAACTGATGCAAGTGAGCACTGTAAGAGGGCTTACTAGTCTTGCAACCCAAATAAGTCCCATCCATGTAACCATGGTGAATGTCCTGTTGATTACAGCTTGGAGACATGCTGGTCCCCACAAATGTAACATCTGTCTAACTTCCTACCTCTGCTTTGAACCACTGCACACAGACTCGAGAGCTCCTTAGGGATTCATAGCATCTAGATGGAAGATTCCCTAATGCACCTAATGTGGGTGTACTTGCCACAACTACCATGGGACTGGTATTGCATCCTGTCAAGGCCCTTGGCTACACTATAGTCTGCTGAGCATGAAGATCCAGCTCCCAGATGTCAGCTCTCCCATAACAGAGGCAACACCAGCTCTGTACTGAGTTGGTAGCAGTGGGGGGCTCCCACACTGCATGGTATCCCTTGGTGAAATGAGTTGCATCAGCTCCACTGCTCAAGTGCCAAGTCAGCAGTTCCCCACTGCTGGCACCCTTACACCACGCAGTTCAGGGGAAGACACAGGTCAGCTCAGCAAGAGGTGAAAGCCAGGTCTCTGAGGAACACTTCCCCAACAGCTTGCTCAGAGCAAATCAAGTCTCCTCCTGGGTCCACTCCACACATGACTGGCCTCAGCAGGGCAGCTCCCCCAGCCATCAATATGCCATCTCCTCAACCTAGTCCAGTCACAGCTTGGACACCCAATAGCACCAAAAACACCTCTTGATACCTGTCTGGCAGGTAGGTCTCTTCTCAAAGGTAATATGGGATGATAGCATCCATGCCCAGCAAGGGCTCAATTCTTCTGAGTGTGCCTACCAGACCTACCCAAGGCAGAGGCATCAGGCAGCAACTGGCTCAATCAGTGACTTTCTTTACAGAGGTAGGCCAGCTGTAAGTGGGCTGCAGCCACAGGTCCACACAAAACTCTCTAGACCAATCAATCAAGCAGTCACTGTGAGCTGTCCCCAATTCCACTAAAACACCCGAAACAGATGGTCCTTGGGCTCTTCTATTTTAAATGCTTTTGCAATAAATTCCTCTCCTGTTAAAGAACATCAGAAAAATTCTCCTTGTGTCTAAGCCACAATTGCCAGGCACCTCAGGGAAAACTAAAAAGAAATCACACTTTGAAGAAGTACTGCCCAGCCTGTTCAGCAATGGCACAACAGTCAGCCCTGTCATGCCTGAAGCCCTACAAATGCTCCTTCCCTCTTCTCCTTCTTACACAGGATGAAATTTCACTTTCATGGAATAGCAGATCTAAAACCCTTTGGTTTTTCCAGAGGATGCCATTTCATATTGTGAAAACAGAGGGGAGGGCTTGGCAAGGAACACACACAATTCCCCTTGAAAGACACCCCACATGTAGGGCCAGTAATTCCAGTCTGCCACCATGGTCTGCAATCTCAATTCACATTTGGTTTGAGTATCTCCCCTGTCTCACACCTACACTCATACCTGAACTGGCAGAGCAGCTTTTAAAGAGAGGAAGACAAGTCTCCCAAACAAGAAGAATCGTGATGGCAATTTGCAATTCAAAGTTAAGTCTGCAAGGCAGCGTCCTCAATTACATGAGCTGTCATCCTTTGAAAGCAGCATTGCACCTCATCAAGCACATACACCACAGGGCTCTATGTCCCAGCAATTCCCAGTTTCCAATCTCAGGTTGACTTTCAAACTGCAGTCTTGGGCTCTTCTATGAAAACACCATCTCTGAAAACATGAGTCATAAAATCAGTGCACCACTGTGCACTTTAAAAACAGGGCTAATATCCATTAGATCTTAAACCAGAGAAGTGCTATAAGACTGGTCTGTCCGCTTGAGTCTTCCTTCCCATTTCCATCTTCCCACTTCAGAAATATTTAGATGGTGATTTCTCCAGCATAGGAGATTGCTGTAGGGCAATACAGATGCCTGACTTGCAGGAAAACCCCTTCCCACGGCTCTTCAGTCACCCTCCTTTTCTTTACGGCTTTACCTTCCCCTCTAGGTTACCTCTGGGATAAAGCTCACCTTACTTTGTCCCCAGACTCATCCACACCTCTTCCAGGCCCACTCCCATTTCCTGCTGACAAACACACTGGTCTCCAGAAGGAGCACTCTTCTCACAATTGCTCTATGAGATATAACATGCACCAAGAGGACAGAAAGTTACCTGCACATTCTTCTTATTCCTTCCCCTCCCAGCTACTAGATGCCCCACTGCTTTTCCATTATAGTGTCCTCATCCCCTTCTCATTGCAAATTGGTCATATTTGCTGCACAAACTCATCAAAATACTAAACCAGGTATAATTATCTAAATCACATTTCGCATCACTGCTGAATAAAAGCCAGCGTAAATCCCATTGCTGTATGCAGTCTTAGAGCTGTAACAAAACTAGCATTGAGACACACTGCTTGGATACAACTCTTCAGGCCCAGAATCTCTTGGAGGTTTCAGAAACCTCACATTTCTATTCAGAAAGTATTCAAACTGTAGATTAGAAATAAAAGTCTTCAGGGCTGCAGTATGGTAGGAAAGAGGAGATCCAATGAAGTATTGGACTGATGGATACAAAAGGAAAACTAAGTGTCTAGCGCGTGGTGGTGTTTGCTTGATTTAACTGCTAAGTTCAAACGTAGCTGGAGCAGCTCCTGTCCGCAGCACTTGTTCTGCCCCTGTGTACAGGCTAGCCAGTCTGTACTTTGGTTGCACATTTCTCCGTAAGCATGTCACAAATTTTACTGGAAACCTCAGTTCTGCCTGCCCTCTCTGAAAGGTTCCCTGCAACAATGCACATACATAACCACTAAGCTTATCCTAGTCTCGACATGGACTTGGTTTTAATGTTAACTTACACAGAAGCCACTAAGGTTTTAACCAAAACTCCAATTACTTTGTCTTAAGGCTAAAAGCTCAGACAGTTAAGTGTTTGAAGAACCAGATCATTTTTCAGTAGACAAATCAGCATCACTAAGATTATTCATCTAATTTAAGAGCATGAGTCCTATTTGTAAAGGCACTTTAAAAGTTGGGTACTTGCTGACCAAGGCCTAATGTTCAGATGCACCTAAGTCCTAGTTCAGTTTATAGCAGAGAGGTACCTGCAAACAGAGCAGATGCTTTAGAAAATGCTCCTTTGCTGCCTTTCCATTTGCCATGGCACAAATGGTACAAAAAAGTTGTATTTGTTTCATGACTACCCTCCTGGTGTTCTGGCAGAGAAGCTCATCTCCACAACTAGGTAAAATGGTAAAATGTGCTGTACAGCAGGCTAAGGTTGAGACACAAACCGAGACCCTGCCATGAAACCACCATGGTCAATTTGACCACAGCATAAGCTGGTTTTTCAGCTCCTCTCAGGCAGACAGGTTGAGTCAGTCACACTGCCCACACCATTTAAAAGAAACCTGCTACACATGGGCAGTCACAGGGAAAAGCAGGAATCTTCAGCTATGCCCAGTGCTCTACCAGAAAGGCCAGTTTCCTCACAGCATTAGCCAGCTCACCTGAAGTAGGTATTTCTATATCAGCAAGATGTTCTTCACTGCCATTTCTTTTATCGCAGAACAAACAGAGGCACAGCCAACTTTGAGCCACTTGCAGTGGGTTCCCAGGCCAGGCCAATGCCTGCAGCCAGCAAAGAAAACTGCATGTGCCAATCGGAGCTCAACTGCACATCACCACTCAGTGCACAAGGAAGACATTGCTACTGCTATACATGCCCAGGAACATGGAAAAGCATCAGACTACAATTTTTGGTCAAGTACACAGTTAGGCATGTTATACCTTCTGCCCTTGATTTACTGTGATTTGGGGAGAAATGCCTTCCTTAGAGTGCAGTGCCAGCAATCAGAACCATGCTTGTTGCAAAGCATGCTTCACTGACCTTTAGGAAATACCCATGAAATGCCAGATACCCATGACAAATCAGAGAGTTAGGAGGGAGGCTGACAGCAAGAAAAGTGAGCACTTGCAGGAGTGTTTGGTTACTCCATGCTGGCAGCGAGGCAAGGCCAGCTGTAAGCCTACTTGGCTGCCTAACAGAGAGGAAGGTTTTGAGTACACAGAGGAAAATCCCACCAATTTGCCTTCACACAGTTCCCACTGCCACAGCTGGGCTAAGTGGCAAAAGGTTCCCCATTCACATATCAAGAACCTGCAGCAAAGACATAGTGATGAGACACTCTGCTCCAGCCTGCCATGCCATCTCCTCTCTCTCAGAATTCCCAGGAGAAGACATTTGCACAGTACCAACCTGATGATGTTTGCCATTTTCATGCTGTCATTCCTGCTGTTGGGATCTAGGCCCCGTTGGGACAAGCAGCAAGTAGGGGATGAGCAAGACCTGGCCCTGGCTCTGTGGTGCTGCTTCTCTCTCTTCAGTACGCTACAGATCTTGAACGTACATAGCCCATGCTTCACAGAAGGGGCATGAGACAGCCAAAACCAAGCTGCTCCTACATCCTGCCCTGCTTCAGCACTGACCTACTCCCTCCACCATATGTCCGAAAGTTGTTCCAACCACAGGTTTTGCAGCCCCACTGCTCATATGCTCTCCTACCCTAAATCCCTTTTCACTCTTCCTCCTTGTTGAAGGGCTTCAGACACCAACCAGTGCAAGTGGAGCTGATGGGAGATATCTCAGCCTCAACTGCTTCTCTGTCAAGCCTTCTTTGACTAAATCTTTGCTTGTGACATCTCTCAGCATAGTACTCAGCAGTCATGCCTTCAGGAAAGGCAAGAGAATAGAACACAGCCTTCATACCAAAAGCATGTGTCCCATGCTTGGTTTCCAACAGCAGTCAAAAAACAGAGCTTACATGAGATCCCCAGATCACAGCACACCCCTCTGCTCTGCGTGAAGTCCTACCCCCTTTTATCCAAACAACTGCAAAGAGATGGGGATTGGAAAAGCTACAGTTTCTCTGCCTGGCTGTTAATTGTTTTGAGGTTCAAAAGCCAGAGCACTTACACAATTAGATCAAAGCTGTCACAGAGGCAGGATGAGTTGAATAGCCATGTGCACAGATTTCCCCCTCTGCTGTAAGCACAGGCAACGCCCTCACACACTGGGACTTTGCAGCCAGCTCTACAGAAGAGAAGAAATCTGCCAGGAATCATAGCAGAAGGAGGGAGAAGGAGATGGTGCCTCACAACAAGCCTGCTTCTACTCCACACCATTTAAATGTTGCCTTTGCCACTCTCTGCTTGGATAAAATTAATTACTTGCTTCATATAAATGTTGCTGTGCATGATGCATAACCTTATTCTCAAGCACAGTGCAAAGAAAATACTGCTCTGTACTGGTATGAATTTTTAATATGCTCCTCGCAGCACTGCCTGCATGTCACGCACAAAGATATTCCCCAGAAAGATAGAACTCCGCAGTTGATTTATTTCAGGAGTCCTGAGCGACCTTATCTATTTGGCCTGCTTGAGGCAAAGGGCTGAATAGAGACCTCCAAGTTAGGATTTAATTTTCTTCTCACTGAAGGCTGTTCTCCTGGCTACAAACATAGCAAAAATAAAGAAGCTGAAAGCTGAGACATCACAAAAGGGAACAGAGCAGAGTGAAATGCACATTATGAACAAAAGTTTCATAAGCCTCATGTTGCAGTCCCAGTTAGAGAAGCTTAAAATTAGCAAATAAAAACAAAACCAAAAATCCTAGCCTGTGAAAGTGCCCTAGTGGTAGAGACTGCTGTGAAAAAAAAGCAACAGAGAAGAAAACTCTGTTGGTAAGCACTGATCACAACTACATTCTGGTGAGCAGAGCCACCCATTAGGTACAGCACACAAGCACACACTCAGAAACAAATGAGCTTGGGATTTAATACAGTTTAACAAGAAAGAGAAGACTTGAAAACAAAGAGAAAGCTTGCTCTGGAAATGTGGAGTGGGAAAGGCAGCCAGTTGCAAGGCAAAAGATTAGCCTGCAGAGAGGAGTCCCCAAGAACAGAAGCCGATAGCACAGAGAAAGGGATATGAAGAGCAAGGGAGAGGGTTAGAGCTTTCCAAAATATGCAAAAGAAACTGATGGCAACTTGCTATTTCTCCTTTGAAGGGTTCAAGATCAAAAATGTCAACAATGACACCTTCCTTGAACTCAGGGCAGTCTCCTGGGGCTGCTCAGCTCCACTCTAGAGCATCACAAGAGCCAGGGAGGTAGGCTCACCAATGGGGCTGCTGCCTGATATACAAGCACTGGAAAGCTTTCCAGCTCCTGCATTCACAGGGCCAGGTGTCCTTTGAGCCATCACCTCATTTCCAGGCCTCACAGCTCTAGCTGTGGACATATATATGGCTCACATTGAATACTTCTCCCAGGTGGCTACACAGGAAATTGTTTTCCCAAGGCTCTTAATTCACGTGAGATGACAAACACAAAACAACCTCTGAAAACAGAGAGCAGAGCTTTTCAGCTTGCAGCTGACAGGTCAGGCTTCAGGACCTAGAACTGCAGTTCTCCAAGCCAGGAACCCCAGATCTGCTGCAGAAGCTGCACTCAGCTCAAGCCCAGGCAGCTTTTCCCACAGCAGCTGAGATCACCCTGCACTTTACCTCCTACCCACGGAGCTACCAGACTAATTACCCTGGCAGGAAGCCTGGGGCTGTGTCAAAGGCTAAGGTGCTTTGCAAGGCCTGTCCAGGAGACACTACTGTACCTGGCAATCACTAACTCTAATTTTAGGCACTCAGAGAAGGGGAGAGTCACACAAACACCAGCTATGGTCTGAAAGGCTTAAGGGGGTTAAATCCCCTCCTCCTTCCCCAAGTCATTATAGGGTCAGCTAGTTCTTAGCCCATCATTGTCACAGCAGAAGAGGACATTGGCACACTCCAGTGATTGCAAAAGCTCTAGCGAAGCCTTTGACACTGAACTGAGCGTACCTCTGAGTGGAGGACTTGTGTGGAAAGCATTCTGGATGCTTGACTCAGTAGCTACAGGAGGATAATTATTCAAAATACCAATTTACAACTCATACACTAATTTTCTCATATGAGTTGAGATCATCCCTTACCAGTGTGACAATACAAGGTTTCCAAGTATAAAACTTGGAAAAATCTATGTTTGTCCCAAAACATTAGCTAATTAGGCACACAGAATTTAATTATAGTTAGAACTGGAATTCAATTAAAAGCAAAACAAAAAAAACCCATACGTTCCCCAAACCTCATAATTTGGTACTTCCTATGTGCATATTTACAAACAAGAATGTGGAGCAGTAGAAAATTATTAAAACAGCTCCATCAAAACTCCAGGAGCAATTATGAAGTTTGAGACCTTCTGTCACTTTCTGACAGTATGAAACAAGCAGCTCAGAGAAATCAAGGATGGTTGGCATCTAACATATTCCTAAGCCAGTGCAGGTACCTGATCTACCATCAGTGTGGTTACATAATGAATACAACTTCTCTCTCCTCTTTCAGCAGCCATGAAATACTGAGCACAGACAGCATTTATGACAGGTAACACTGACATCTCAGCAAATTGCCATGAGGACAGAAGGCTGTGACTTTTGACACCTCTGCCCCTTCCAAAAAGATGTCATTTCTCCACTCTGTTCCATCAAACTCAGTGTATTTCAAATAGTATTTCAGCATGAGTAGCCTCCCTTGTCCAGCTTCATCTCTACCTGTTTTGTTGGGCACTCCATCCTTCTCCCTGTGCCATGGGAAAGGTGGGAGCAAGCCACCTCCTCCCATCAGTGACCAGAGCAGACACTGGAGAAAGGATGTAACCAAAGAGGACAAGCAAATAGCACAGCATAAAGGCTTAGGAAAATGAGAGGAGGCACTGGGGAAAAATTGAGACAACAAAGCATCCTCCAGATTGCTGAATATTTTGCTGTCCTCCTAGTATCTAAAAAGCTTCTTGAATTAGAAGGTTGCAACACAGCACTTTCTGACGACTGCAATACAAAGCCATGAAAAATTGATTTGCCTCATTAACATTTTAGGACCTTATTAGCTGGAACGAAATTGACTGTCAAGGCATTTTAAGGGAGAGTCATGGTGTAATGAGCTCAGTGTGTATTATCCTCATCCCAGAATAGAAACAGGCCTGTCACTGAGTAACCAAGCCCAGAATCTACCTTTTGGTTATTTTTAATTCCACCCCTTCAGCCGTATCTGCCATGAGCACTTTCTTAGTCTGCCAAGGCAAGGCACCAGCTGGATAGAAAGCTGCAGCCAGCCCCAACCTGTCTGCTCTCATCCAGCAACAGCAAGGGATGACCACACACAGAGCATTCACCTGAATGCTAGACACCACCGGCTGCAGACAGTCCAAACAGCAACAATGCCCACTTTTCTAAACACTAATTCCAAAGCCAGTGCGCCTCCATCACAGTGGAGATGCTGAGCCTTCATTCATCCAGATGATCAGCAGGCTGCAGGTTCCCCTAAAGGAAAAAAAAAAGGAGTTTTTTTAAAAGAGCTCTCAAAGCTGTTACTGGAACAGTTAACAGGCAGGTTCACTGAAGTTTGCAGGGAGCTACCATGAGTGGTCAGCATCCTGCTACCTCTCTGGCTCTTATGTTTGGGTCACAACACATTAATAGCCGACCATCTGAAATGCCAGCCCCTGGAACAGGGCTTACAAGATTCAGTCCCACTCACTTCCAGCCTTATGCAACTGATAAAGCAGGGACAGGCATCTGTCTGCCCTTTTGCTAAATTTAGATAATTAGGCCAAGTCTGCAAGACATTTTTCCTCACAACAGTCTAGCACAATGTCACACCCTGGACTGGGTGATTGTTTTCTGCCTGCTCCAACTCAAAACAGAAAGTCTCAGCACAGGTACTACATGGTGCAATTGAAGAAAAACAAAAGGAAGCACCTGACACAGGCCCCAGAACTCCCTGCTGCAACACAAGGGTTCACAAAGAGACCAGACCATTAACCGGCAAAGTGTCTTTAAGCATTACCAAAGACACAAATCCCTGTTCTGAAGACAGATAAAAGCTGGAAGAGCACTTGGAACAAGTTTTTTCCCTGTTGGCTTGCTCCTTCCCCCAAGATGTGCATGCATGCCATGACTGAAGTTAGGATCCTGGGCACGAAACCCCTCTTCTAGCAAAGTCCATCTGGGGAGTAAAAGACCTGGAGTTTCCCTAGTAGTAACTTTTTTGTTTTTAATCTTTTTATTATTTACTTGTCTTTTGCCAGCCAAGAAAAAAGGAAAACAAACAAAAACACACATGCAAGACATACATGTTATGTCCCGCCCAACAGTTTTCCCTGAGATTAAATAAACTCCTTTCTAGGTAAAAGTAACTTGGCTCCATGAGTTGCTCTTGCCTTAGGGTCATTCCAAATAATCTGTGTGTTCTGCAAACTGAATTGGAAGGAGCTGTATTTTCAAACCTGTTGTGGTAAGTATTCTCTCCCAGGTCATTTGAGGTGAGATGCAAGCACAATACTCCTCTGTAAAGCTATTTTGGTCACTCTAAAACACTTGCTGTTCAGCAGGAAAACCACAGAGCCCACTTAAGCACATGGACATTTTTTTTTTTACCCTTCATCATCGACTGGTCTAAGAAGCAAAGTCTAAACACCATAGGTCCCACTCACTCAAATTTAAATCAAGTGTTTTACCTGGTTATTGAACCAGCTTGAAGTCATCCCTGTTCTAATCTATTAACACAACTTTGTGCTGAAGTCACTTTACTGTGGAATTTGGTCTATGCATGTACATCACAGGATTTACTCTAGGCTCATGCTTAATTGGAACAAAATGCTTCCTTGGTGCTTTACCTACAAAGCTACCTACTTTCTACTAGCTAATAACTAACCCCATACTACATGCTGACCACAGGTATGGCTTTAGCTGACTACAAACCTGCAGGGTCACACAAGTTTCCTTAATTACAAGGACATCAGACATAACTTCCTTCTCTGCATATATTTTTTCTGTTTACACTGAAGTTTCATAAATACATCCTTAGCCAAGTGTTTCTTCCTTGTCAAACAGTGTGATGTAATTTGCATTAAATTATACAGCTAAAATCAGAGGGAGCAGAGCACCGAAACCAGTGGCCAACTCTCCTCTTGGTCTCATGTGTAAGGCTGCTACAAAAGCATTGCTGGTGCACATGGCAGTGCACAAGCAGCACTCCACGGAGCTCAGCGCATGAGTCTCCCAATGCTAACAGAGGTGCAGAACTGATTTTTGCTTCAAATCTTCTTTGTTTGGTTTTAAATATCTTTGTTATTACCAAAATTGCTGTATTTGAAGTCTGAGTGAGCTGCTGGCTTTGTATTGCTCAATGATCAAGAACAAAGCTCTGTCCATCCTTTTACTATTAACAGCTTTTATTTGTTCCCTTTTCCAGACGTGATTAGAATTAATATTTTAAATAGTTTTTTTAATTTTTGTGGTGATTCTTTACCATGTCCAATAATTTAACCATTCTCCTCTGAGCCCTCTCATTCCCTAATATTCAAACAGGCGACAACTGTAAATCAACACAATAGCTAGCTTTTGCTTAGAAGTACTTTTTCCCCAAGGAAAAGTGCTTACTTATGGACTTAATATTATAGATTGTTTTACTATCTCTGCCAGAACCAATTCTTACTACTTTTTATTCTGCCTCTGGAATGCCTTTCAATGGTAAGTCACATGAATTCAGAAACAATAGCTTTGCTACTTAACTCTTGTGGAGTTCATTGCCTGCTAAATGCCATCTGGTCTGGGTTCTCAGTGCCCAAAAATAAACTGCAGCATCTACCTTTGCTGTTTAAAGATCACTTCTATGGTAGTCATGTTTGCTATTGAAACAGGAAAGAGCCCTGGGGTCTGGCAGGAGAACATTTAATTCCTCCACTGTCCCCTCTACTCCCCTCCACCTTCCTAGGAGATACCAGTTCCTCCATGGGACTGTCCCAGAGCTGAGCTCCTTCCTGGTTCCCTAACTATTTGTGCTGTAAACCTGTATCACTTCCAGGTTTTTTCCAGGCAGATTTCCACATTGTGGGAACTGACATACACACTCACCAGTGTCACTGCAACACAGCCCCTGGCACCCTCTCCTTCAGGTGTTTCACCAACTCACCTGAACTGCAAGCTGGCTGGCTCTCCTCTGGATATGCCCAGCACTGATCCCCTCAGAGGAAATCTGTCTTAGGAAGAAACAGCCTTAAAACTTCCCAGTCATTTACTGAAACTGACCAAAGAGGAGAGACTCAGGGACATCTTAAGCATACAGTTGAGACATTCCAAGAGTGAGGACTACTGGGACTGAAAAAAACACAAAGCAGCAGGATGGTTGCTCTCAAATGTGCTTCAGTGTTGTTCAGGGCCCAACCAGGCTTCCTCTGAGGGGATGTGAAGCACGTGTGGCAGCTCAAGAGCTGGCTGCTGTCAAAAAAGTGGGCAAAGTGCTGGCATACAGGAGGAGAAGAGGACATGCTTCAGGGCAACTCAGAGTCCACATATTATTTTAGACAGTACATTTTACACAATACAATGGCAGAGCATCAACCAAAGAAATAAGATCAGTCACACACAAATGGCCATTACAAAAGGAGCAAAGAGCACCTCCTCCCCTGCTGCGCTTTGTCGAGGACCACAGTTAGTTTTGAGATGCAGGAAACGCTAGAAGACTACCGGTGTTTTGGACACAGTGGGTTGAAAGAGGAAGCACAAGTCAGATCGAACCTTTCCTTCTCTCCCTCACCACCGAAAGTTTGCTCTGTGCAGGAAAAATTCAGAAAAAGCACAGACCTACTAGCTGCCTCTGTCTGCATACATAAGGATTTTGCATGCTCGGTGCTACTGGAAACATGTCCTGCAGCTCTGTACTTCACCACCAGCTGCCTCAGAGCCAGACAAAAGCACCTGTCTCCCTTCTCCCTGATCTGGTTCCTTCCCACCTCCTTCAGTCTCCTGCATTTTTCTTAAACACGCAAGACAAGAGAACAGTCCTCCAAGCAAGGAAAAGCTTTATTAAAAATGACTTCCGATTAAAAAGGAGTTTTAAATCCCTTTGTAATGTTGACTGGATTATCCACATCATGCTGCATTATGCAATGCGGATAAAGCAGCACAAAGCAAGTGGCAAAAATGCTCTCTCCAGCAGAATCACAACTTTGTGGGCAGCTCCCAGTTTCAATGCTCACCTGCAAGATTCAGATAGGGATGGGTATACCTGGTATATGCCAGAGAAGCAGAATCATGCACAAAACTTGTACAGCGCAGCAGCTGCAGAGCAGAGGCTGTTTTGCAACATGGCTTTCAATCAGAGGTGCTATTTCAGGGAAGTACGGACACTAAATACTTCAGGAAGCACAACTGACAGTGATAAACCTCTGACCTGGAGCCTGGCCACAGGTCTGCCACAGAACATGACAACTTGGCAATGAACTAGAGGCTGGGAAAGAACTGCCCTACCTTACTATGAGGGCCATACTGCCAGTATCCACTCTGCTACCCAGAGGCAGGAGCAGCCACGCAGTAAGTGAACAGCCATGCTGCTCAGCTTTCCCTTGCCAAACACCCAGCCACACTTGCAGCTGCCAGCTTTTAATGGGAAGCACATTTTTAGCACCTGCAAAGTGCTAGGCCAGAAATCCAAATCACAGATTCAGAGCCAGCCTACTGCACTTCCCAAACCAGCTCATCAAGCATCTCCTCTCAACACACCCTCTGCAACCCAATGGTTTGTTGGGAGAGGAGAGGCGGTTATTTATTTTTAACCCTTTTTTTTTTTTTAATCAGATCCCTGTGTGAATAAATTCAGCATGGTCTTGCCTGTTCAGCAACATTTTCTTAACACTGTTAAGTTTCACTGCAGGCACTCAAAAAAGGGCATGTGTGTATGTACATAACATGCTAGGCACTCTTTTGTCAGTGAAGATGTGATTTATTTCAAAGGACAAAGAACAAGTTAAAAATAACAGGCAGCTTCAAAAGCTTTATGGTAGCTTTCCCTTACAAAAGACACAAAGAAAAGCCACTATTTTTTTTTCCTGATCCAGGGGAAGGTTCCCAAACTTTTCTTTCATCCAAAAGTCTTTACTTCAGCTGAGCCTTGGAGGCACAAATATATCGCTTAGGAAAAGATGCACACAAGACTCAACTCTTGACCATTTATTTCAGCATCTCATCATAGGCTCCAAGCTGACCACAGCAGCTACTTGCTGAGCTGAATTATTTGCCTAGGCAAGCATCAGTAAAGATCTTGCCAAAATCCAGTAATGATCACCTCAGTGTCTGTAGGGCTCCCTCTGGGCACACGCATGCTCCTTTGAGAAACTACAAACTTCTCACTTACTCAAGCTGCCAGGAAAATGTCACCAGTGCTAGATCACAGCATGATCCTTCACATGACAGCATAAGCAAGACTCCCTGCCTGAAACTCCTGACAGCACAGGTTCAGGTACAGAGATCTGACTGACCTTTTATTGAGGACAAAGAACGCTGGAATTTCATTTCCTATGTAGCCCTCCAGCACCATCATGAACCGGAGCCAAAGTATCTGGAGATAATCAAAGTTTCAGAGTGAAGTTTGCATTGCCTCCATTTTCACCCACTGAACATTTCTACACAACTTTCCGCCAGAAGCTTAACATTATAAACAAGTGAGACAAATTCTTGCTCTGCAGATTTCTGGGATATTGCAGCCATACAGCAATGGCATTTCCTTACAACATCCCAGTTGCTTGCCTTCAGTCCATCTCCATGTGATAGCAGGCGTAGGATGTTCAGGAACAAGTCAGGAGGCTGCTGAAGCAGAGCAGTCAGCTATAATAAAATATGAGCTCAAAGCTCCACAAAGCCAGTTTTAACAACGGAGATGGCTTAAAACCCAACTAAACAAAAAGCCCCAACAAAACAAAAAAACAAACAACCAAACACCCAAAACCAAAATGAGTAAACACGTTTGAAAGTTTGAATTATGTATTCCTGACACTAAGAGCTCAAGGTGCTCCAGCTAAGCATGATTACACCAGTGCATTATCCAGCCAGGGATGGCTCAGTCCTGGTCCTAACAGTGAAAGGAGTCCATTTATTAAAGAGACCTGTGAAACCAGAGGCATAACTAGTTCCCACAAACTCCCACGGTGCATGCAGTTGACTCTCCACTTTGGTGCTGGTAAAACAACATCTTTCCTACATTGTCCTTCTAGAATTTGAGGACGAGTAAGGTAGTGGGGTTGTGCACATCTGTGTTAAAAGCCATCACCGCTCCCACTCATTACATCTACAAGATGTTGAAAAAGTTAACTGCCATCAAAGCTCTGAGCCCCAGAGACCCTTTCAGAGCAGGCAGGACTTGAGAGCTGAACAGGACTGTCAGAGGGCCCCAAAACAGTGCTGGCATATGCTCAGTGTGAGCCGGCTGCCCTCAGGGCCCTGAAGCTGCAGCAGAGCCACCTGACTTCACAGAAACGGATTTCTTCCTTCACACCGTAGCCACCACTTAGTGCCCACCCAAAATAGATTTAAGCTGTTCCATAGTAAAAATAACAGCGACCAAGAAATGTTATGTCAGATCACAGGAAGGAGAAGCTCTTTCTTGTTAGATTTTCTAAATTTAGGCACTTTGATATACCAGAGTCATATGGATATGGGAATTTTCCATATCTTGTCTGTGCATCATTGTCTGAAATAAGAGCATGAAAATCTCTCTTGGGCAAAGAAAGAGGCTGTTCAAAAGGAAGATTTAGAGAAATGCACAGGGAGCTGAAAACTCATCTGATTATGCAACATGTGTAAGTAGGCCTGGTGCTTGCTGCTGACTCCCTGGTTTGGAAACCTGCCACCAAGCACCCTTTGCTTCAGCACATTCAACCCCATCCAGCAGTTCTGCCTATAAAATTGTGGTGGGTGGATGGATGCCAGGTGCCCACCAAAGCCACTCTATCACTGTCCTCCTCAGTGGGGTGGGAGACAAAATAAAATGAAGGGCTCAAGAGCCAAGATAACAGCAGGGAGAGATCACTCACCAATTGCCATCATTGGCAAATAGACTTGACTTGGGAAAATTAGTTTAATTTTTTACCAGTCAAATCAGAGAAGGGTAATGAAAAATAAAGCCAAACCTTAAAACACCTTTGCCCTACCCAGCCCTTCTTCCTGGGCTCAACTTCACTCCTGACTTTTTCCCTATCGACTTTCTCTATTTCCTCCCTCTCCAGTGGCACAGGGGGTGAGGAGTGGGGGGTGCAGTCAGTTCATCACATATTATCTCTGCTGCTCCTTCCTCCTCAGGGGAGGGACTCCTCACACGTTTCCCCTGCTCCAGTGTGGGGTCCGTCCCACAGGCTGCAGTTCTCCATGAACTGCTCCAGCATGGGTCCTCCAGAGTGTCACAAGTCCTGCCAGCAGACTTGCTCCAGCATGGGCTTCTCTCCCATGGGTCCACCGGTCCTGCCCTGAATCTGCTCCAGCACAGGCTTCTCACAGGACCACAGCCTCTTTTGGCATCCACCTACTCCAGCTGCACTTGCTGCTGCATAGCGTTTTGATTTTTTTCCCCCCATCTTAAATTCTATCCTAGAGGTGGTACCACTGCCTCTGATGGGCTCAGCCTTGGCCAGCAATGGGTCATGGAGCCATCCAGCACTGGCTCTGTCAGACAGAGGGGAAGCTTCTAGAAGCATCTCACAGAGGCAACCCCTGTAGGGCTCCCTCCCTGTCACTCCTGCTACAAAAACCATGCCATGCAAACCCAATGCAAAAATACAGCCACACACAGCAAGGGGGTAAGACACACTGTGCAGATCAGGAGAAGAAACACACACAAAATTCTCCATCTCTCCCTCTCATTGCAGTAGCACAGACATATCAAAAGGATAAGTTTGACCACCTCTTCCCACCTGGACTGTCCTGGCAGCATGGACGAGTCTGCCTGCTTGCTCCTCTCTCGACACAGCACGCTGGCTTCCAGAAGCTTAACAGTCTAGATGAGGCTTCCCCAAGAAAGCCAATTCATACAAAGGACTACTGGAGGACTACTTTGAGCCAGAGCTGATTATTTCAGCTCTCACTGCTTGTTCCTGGTTGGGCTGCTCAGTAACACAGTGGTGCAAGACAGAGTCACTCAAAAAGTTTAAGAGTGGGACAGAGGCTGGTTGGCTCCAAGCCCACACTAAGGCAGTGGAGGCCAAGCCAACAGCTGTTCTCTCAACTTACAGCACTCTTTAAAACCCGTTTAGGCCCAGGAACAGTTCCCCATCGGGTAAGTTTGGCACCACACAGCTGCTGCTCAGTCAGACACCAGTTTTTCTGGATTTATGATTTCCCATGCCCTTGGGCTACTCCTGGGCAAGTCCGCAATTTGCAAGACGCCTTCCACCCTGCAGATCTCTCAACAGAGGCATGCTGAGTAGCTCAGCTGCTGCCCTACTATCGCTTTTGCTTCAGCCCCTGTGGGTCCCCTCAGGACTAAATCCCCTGCTAAGGAAGGTCATCACGCCTATGAGCCACTTCCCACTTCACAGATAAGAAGGAGGATGAAGAATTACAAAAGTAAGGGGACAACCAAATTATGTAGCTGCCTCAAGTCCCCTTTGCTCCCATATAGACAAGGCCCCAGCTGCTCCACTCTTTCTGGAGAAAAACCAAATGAATAAGACATAAATAACTTGAAACATTCCCTGTCACACGCCACAATAAATACAGCTGCATATTATTATCTGGTGAGGATGTAATCCTGAAAAGTGCAGAGATTAGCAATCTGACAGACAATTATGCTATTTTCCCCATAATGTAGTAGAGGAGAACATGTGTACAGACGCGTGAGTTATACACAATATAAATACAGACAGAGGGTGGAAAGATACAAATGTAAGTGTCAGGAAGGTCAATATGAGATGACTGCTTATCAGCATGGATTGCTATCACCAGACATTACCCCATTTTTTGGTACTTCATTCTTGATTATCTTGATTTATCTGAGAATTCTAATGAGTGATGGAAATGCAACTGTTCAGACACAGGCAATGGGAACACTCAGAGTAAAAGACTGATGTCACATAGCCAGTCTTGGACAGGTCCCTGTCTCTCCATCCTCCACACTGAACAGTCTGCATTTCAGCTCTGCACATTGCTAAGTCCTTATTTTCTAACACTATCTGTTCAGAGAAAAACTGCTTGCTGTCCACACCTGACCCCTGCATCTGAGAAAGAGGCCCCAGGGAGTGGAGAAAGGTATTCAATGGTCAGCAAGAGAGCTCTACAACAACAGTTAGAGATGCAGAAGGGTGTTGCTGCACCATGTAGACTTATGGTCTGTACTGCAGGCCAATTCTGCAGTTCTGCTGCGTCCACCATAAAGTGTCAGAGACCACACAACAGAGATGCCTGTTCTTGAGGACACTTGTTTTCAGGCAGTCCTCTGCTGCCAGCCTTGCAGTGATACAAAGGCACCAAATGCACTGCACAGGTCTCTCAAATGCAAGTAAGACCAAATCACTGTGTCCACCTTCAATATTTTCCCACTGTGTGGTTTCACGGGACAGAAGCAGCTAGACACATTGGAAGCAAATTAAGTAAAGAACCTCTGTCTCAAGCCAAAGACATTTTGATGCTTTGGAAACCACATTTAATATGTTTTTGAAGAAGTTCATAAAAACCCCACCCTGCTGTAGGGCAGGATCTGTCCTTTATCAGAGGCCATTGCCCACTGTGCATTGCTGGAGAGGAAAACACCTGCTAAAATGCAAAAACATGCTCCAAGAGCACAGAGAAGCTGGAGACAAGTCTTGAGTGAACTGGGCCATAATCTTGAATTCTGTTTGGACAAAAGCCTGCAATATCAATACCATCATCAGTCATTTGTGGGCATGAGGCCCACAGATCCCTGTCCTACCGTTGTTTTACAATTTTTTCATTCCTTTTACACCATATCAGTAAGAGCCCAAAAACCCTAAGGAAACGGCAGGAGGAGGGAACTTTCCAGAATGGTCTGGGAGGTCTGGGTTCTCTCATGTAACACAAATAAAAATGCTTATCTAAACTGGACACTTGGTAAGCATCACCCTAAAACTGGGTAAAGGGAAAGATATCCTAGTATAGCTTTCATACAGTCTTACAAAAACGTCCTTAGACAAGCTTGTGAAACCCCACAAATAAAAGCCCAGCAGAAGTCTCCCATCATCTCATTAGCACAATTTAATGTAATCTAGATCAACAATACAGCTCCTTCCTGGAGTATTCAAGCACCACATCTGAGTCAGCATGTGACAAAACAGGGCAGGTCTGAACAGGATTTGAGATGCAGGTTTATTTTGTCCTCAAGGTTATTTGTCCTCACAGCTCAGTTTAGTCTGATCCTCACAAAGCACTCAGTTTAATGGACTATCTACCCCACAGAAGCACCGTCCTCAACTCAAGGCTCTTATTTTCTTCATGCAGAGCTTGCCATAACTTTCAATTCAAAAATTAATGTTACTTTGTAAAGTCTGTAGGTCCTAGGCCACTTTCACACCCATTCCGCAGGAGTCCAACATAGCCACAGCTAAAATTACTAAGTAAGTATACTCTGTACACCTGCGGGAGAAGCTCAGAGCTCTTGAAAATGACCACTGGGGAAAAAAAGGACAAATCTGAAATTAAGGTTTCACTTTAAACCACAACCAACTCCAGCAGGCAAGCACTCCAGCAGTCACAGCTCAGTCTGAACACAGACTCCATCCACTGGCCACAGGCAAGTCACCCCTAACCATGGAACCTGCAGCAGTCTGAAACCACATTACCACTGACCATGTTGGCAACTTAATCAGGGCATTCAGCACCAGGCTTTGGCCATGAAAATACCACACGTACAATATGACTTCAACCTCCAGCAGCCTACTGAGGCAGAACCGTAAACTGTCAAAGATGAACACCCCCCCATCTGAACACCCCCAAATTACATTTCTCCCAAAGCCAACCAGCCAGTTTTTTCACAGGCACTGAAACCCCCAGTCCCAGTTCTTACATCTGCTTCCCAAGAAAGAAATTGCTAGAGGATAAAGCTCTTTCAGCTGCTCAGCAGGAACAAAGTCCACATTCAGGTGATCGTCCCATCTAAGACTGTAAACTGCATTCTCTCAACAGCTTCTAAAAACACCAAGGCCTCCTTGCCCTCTATATAAGACATAGCTCCTTCACACTGTGGTCACCAGAACCCCATCACCTCTCCTGATACAGACAAGATCAATGTATATCTAAATCATGATAAGCGGACCAAAGAGGTAGGCTGAGACTCCTACAACCCATCTTCATTGCTTTCTCAAGCCCACACGTTCCCAGCCAGCCAAAAGCACTGACATATTTTGTTTGCAGCAGTAAGAGTTTGATTCTTATATGGACAAAGGACTTTAACCACTCCCTTCCCACTCCTTGTCCCTAAGAGGTGATACCTTAAATAGCACATCCTTATCCAGGCATCCCACACACACACACCTGAAAAGAGGTGATCTTACTTGGCACCAGCCAGCCTGCTTACTTTCACAGCTATCCACATCTGCATGACAAGTGCAAGTACTACAGATAAGGAGAGAGAGATAAAAGGACATAACTGATCACCTTGTATTCCACCCACAGGGCACAGTTTTCTTTACACATCTACAGATGCAATTCTTCCTCTACTCAGGACATGGCAGGGCAGAGAGGGGAAGGTAGTAAAAAAGAAATTGCACATCAATGACTTCCAAGAATTCAAACCCCACACAGAACTTTTCACTAAATACATTTTCCTGCTTCTTTCCTGGCAAATTGCTTTCAGAGCCAAACAAGTAGCCAGTAGCCCCGTACTATACTAGCAAATGACTAACCGGAGAGCATGCTAGGCTACCACAGTTGACTGCTTAATGCTGCAAAAGCAGCAGGACACCAGAGAATTACATACCAGATACACTCTTATTTTTAAACTGACACTTGTTTTTTTCACAGCTCTATCCAAAGTCAAGTAACATATTCACATCACCAAAAGGCAACAACAATTCAGTACTGTTGGTGATTTTCCACTATCCCCTCCCAAGATGCAAAAGGACCCTGTACTACATCTCCATGTGGATCACACACATGCTAAATCTCAAACAAACTTACATGGAAAAAACTTTTCACACTGAAGCATTTGTAGAAGGCACCACACCACCAGATGTGCCTGCACACAAGATGATGCAAAGCACATTTCAAGGCACCTGTGCCCACAGTATGCTGAAGCAGCACACAAATCAGTCCTCGCGTAATCAACTGACTCTGGAGAGGGGAAAACCTACATCAGCATTTCATCTCAGCCCCACAGTCAGTAGCTTTTAAACACATCTTATGCAACGAAACAAAGAATCATTTGGTACTTAGCATCTCTTTTATAGGTAATTTCCTGCAAAGACAAATTTCAGCAACTGTAATAAAAATGCAAACCAAAAACACACACACACACAAATAAAGTAATGCACTGCAGGCCAAGAACTCCGCTTTGCTTCACTAACTAAACCAAAAAGATCCACTCAACCAAACCTAGCGTTTCCCTGGTTCAGTGATGGCAGCTCAGTCTAGAGGCTCAAAGCCCAGCAATGACTCCCATTGGGAACAGGTTAGGGCAAGACAAGCTGTTAAGGAATAAACCAGAACAGCTTTCTTGTACCAGAGCTGACATACCAGGGAACTTTTCCTTTATCAGAAATGTGTAGGAACTTTTGGCATAAAGAAGAGGATTTCTTCATTCAGTGTTAAATATGCATGTTGCCATTCTAATTTCAAGTAATTTTAGCAAGTTCTATATTAAGAGCTTTCAAAAAAAAAAGCCCCCAAACACACATTAAGCAATGCACACAATACAAGGAAACCAGACACTGCAGGACAGCTTTAAGAAGGCGATTCAAAACCTCAGCCTCTATTCTGGCATTCACATTCCTTCCCATTCCAAGCTAGATGGTCAAGCATGAGCCCAGCTCTGCACTGGCTGCTCCAGTTCTCTCCAAAGACTGACTTCCACATCCGCATCCCACCAGGCACAGTCTCATAGCAGCTACCCATGATGCATACCATGCTCTTCCTCTGGCAATTTCTCTGCCTCCTCCAAGACCACAAAATATTTGCTGTCTCTTTCAATGTATTGTGTAAATTAGAGGATGCCACAGCCATCAAGCAAGGGGACTTGAACAGTTCATCTTGCAACACACAGCTTAACGTGAAGGAAATCCCTGAAAAACCCTGGTGGCAAATGGGCTACTACTGCATTCCTACACTGTTACCTACAAGTCACACCACTCTAGCTTGTCACTTCAGCAGCACAGAAATCGGCTCTAGTTGGTAACCTAAATTATCCATGCTAGAGCTACAGATTAACAGCAACTTCACCAAGTCCAACAACCAATCTATGCTGCTCTTCTCCTGAATCACAGGGTCCCCTTCAGCTTCATCCTGCCACCCAGATCAGCCATATCCAGAGTCCACATGGGGTTGAAGTCTTGTCACACTGCCTCCAATTATGCTGCAGCACTCTGCTGAAGTCACAGCCTGTAGGATAGCATGACAACAGCCCCAAAGCAGCCATAGCATCTACTCTGAAAGTCAAGCAAAAAAAAGACTTCACTCTCAAATGGGGAAAATAGAAGGCTGCCAAATGCTAGCATCAGGCTCTATAACAGCCAGGTGTTGCTCTACTGCAATTACCTGTGAAAAGAACCCCAGCTGCTTAAAATGTAACTACAAAGCACCATTAGATACCTGACATCAGCCTTTCATTGAGCAGTAGCTCATATTTTGGAGCAACTTCTGAGCCCTTCTGACAAAACCAGTCTCACCTGCTCTTGCCTCACCTTGCATAGGAGACTTGACAGCATGACACATCATGGGATCTTCCACCTCTCCATGTCCTGACTCCATTCCAGCCACCAAGGGAGTTCATGATTGCTTTTGACTCCAATACAGGGAGGGTGTGCATGGTTCTCTTTGAATCACATGCACAGAGTGGCCTTCTTAGCCCTGCTCTAGCCATGACAGACTCACGGGAACACACTATGACACCTCTGTCTGTACCCCTGAAGGTGACTGGCATACAACTCCTGCTTCTGTTCACCTTCAATGTGGGAGACAGGCAGAATAGATGCTTGTGATCTTCTCCCTGCCCTGATATCTCAGTCAGGGGAAAGCAAGGCAGGTGGGAGATGTGCACTTCCTCTCCACAGAAGACCTCTTGCTAGTCCTCCAGCATGTCCCAAAACTCCCCAATTGCTCCAGAGCATCCTTTTGGAGAAGGGCTGCTAGGCTTACACAGTATCTTTGCCTGTGGCTTTCCATCTTTGTCCTGTTTTTATTCTGTGAAGACCCAGATCACCCTGTCCGACTTGTGAAAGCAGTTTGCCCACCTTCTGCAATGGATACAGACCTTGGCTTTCTTATGCCTACATTCATACAGCCAACTTCACAGGCAGGAAGAAAGGAAAACCAGCAGTCAAACATAATCCCCACACACGAGAAAAATCACACATAGAAAAACAGGACACCTTGTACAAACCACAGTCTGAAGAGCCCAGGTTGGCTGAGACCCAGCCTAGCACAAGGCAAGAGGAGACAGCAGCAGGGCAGTTAGCAGGTGCACATAAATGCAAGCTTGGAAAATCCAGTCACATTTGTGACAAAGCACACGTGTCTACTATCAGACAGATGGCAAACTACTTCCACCCCCAATCCCAAGTCACTTAATAGCTTACGGGACATGAATAACCTAAAAGCCCTTCAGTCCAGGGGCTAAAAGAACATCCCATACAAATCTGAGCATTTCACAATGTCTGTGACAACCAACCTCAGTTCTCATCATCTTGGAATTTCAGACAGTTCTTGCTGGTCACTCCAAGCAGGATATGCCTTCCTTAGCTTGGCAGGGATACTTTTATTTATATGTAGTGCAAATGTAAAAGAAAAAAAAATTCAACACACCAAGCTGTTCTCAGCCGAGTGGATGACTGCAGCCTCAAAGCACACTGAGATTCCAGCTCATGCTGGATGCCAATTCAGTTACTATTTCACCCAGCTAAAAAACTTTTTCAAACGCAAAAACTTCCTTAAAAGGACCCTAACAAGGCATTTTTATGTTACTTTCATTCACTGTTTGTTTGCAATAAACCCTTAGAAGACTGAATCCAGAATTTCAATTCTTATTAACCATTTCTATGTACAGTAGCTTGTTCCTAGGGTATTTCTGTATTATCAGTGGAAGTTATATTATGTGTGTGCAGGACAGGGAGGAAAGGGAAGGCGAGGAAAAGCAACAATTAATCCTCAACAAATGAACAACCAAGACCCTTCTTTAAAGAGGATTGCACTAAAAATTTTGGATGACCAAAGAATGCACCACCAGTTTCATGAATGATGACACAGATTGCACAACCACACACAGAGCCAGACTACACTTCCATTTTTGAGCACAAATTTGGCAGTGTCTCCACAGAAATATTTCCCTTATTAAGGTCAACAGGCTGCAAAGCCGTTCTTCAGTGCAGTCCTAAAAAGCTCACAGACCTATTTAAGAATTAGCAGCATTGTAATTGCCAGGGATTTTCAGAGTTTGGAAGGAAACAGACATCTCCCTCACTACATATTTTCGTAACATTAGACCTATCTCTTTCCTACACCCTATCAAGAATGACACCTACCATGATTCACTTGCATGACAGCAGCCTTGGCAGCATGACTTTAAACATGCACACCACCTGACCAACAAAATTGGGAGGAAAAAGAAAAAAAGTCTTCAGCCTCACTTTTGCCATTTAGGGACTCCTAAACAGTCTTTTATTCATAGACCAGATACGCAGCAAAGAATATTTTAGATTAAATGCAGACATACAGGGCTCTCCAAGCCAAATCACAGTTCACATATTTCCTGTACTCCAGATCACAGCTGGGCTAGATTTAAGCATCATCCAAGACGACAAGCAGGTTTCTCAATAAACTGCAACCTTTAATCACTCTTCAGCACTTCCACAGATCAGCCTTGCCTCTGAAACATGTTTGTTTGCTGTTCTCCCAGCTAGACTCAAATAGTATCCATGTTAAGTCATCCCCTGCCCCAAGGCAGTCACCTGGGATGCTGTCCTGTGTCCCTGGCAGCAAAGCCTGACGTCCCCCCTTGGAGTGTTTCGGAAATGCTGCAACCACCTTTCCACAGGCAGCATCACCCAGGTGGCATTCAGAGACCTGGCACATGAACCCCAGCTCCTCCCATGCTCAACACACTGCTTACCTGTGCTTCCCCGCCCAGCACACCTGGCCTGGCTCCCAAGTGTGAGCAACCCTTTTCTACCTCTAAGGAAATATACATGGCACAGCAAAACCCAAAGGAAAAGACCCTTCAACTTCAATGCCTCTCTCATGCCTCTGGACCTGCTCTGACTTGTCACTAGTTAGCAATGACACCAATTGCCTGCAGACAGTCTGGCTCCACTTCAAATTTCATTTTTAAAGCATCATCTACTCACAGGCAAAAAATAAACAGCCAAAAAACATTCACCAAATTAAAAAAAAGGAGATACATGACTGCAGACCCGAATTCACAAACTAAGCCTTCAGCAGCTGCCCGTTACACCAGCACATTGCACATACAGTTTGCTGTCTTGACTAATTCTGGGGGGCTTTTCTGGGGGGCTGTTGGTTTGTTTGGTGTGGGGTTTTTTTTTTCTAAAATCAGATCACATTGCCCCAAGCACTATGTCAGCAGCAAGACACCACTCACTGTGTCTCACAGCATGGATTCACCCCCCCAGTTCGATGGCTCTTACATAAGCAAGCACAGTTAGAGGGAGATACAATCAAAGGAGTTAGGATGCAGGCTGAGAAGCAAGCAGCATCTCCTTACTCTCAAGGCTCAGAGAAAAAAGAAAAGAAAAAAGAAACCAAACCCCAAACCAATCCCTCAAAAACGCACCTTATTAATCACATTTGCCTATGAACCAATTCAGCACCATTGCTTGCTTTAACTCAAATCATAGTACAGTTCCCCCCCAGTTTCAGGCTGCCTGTAAATAATGTCCAACACACTTCCAACATAGGGGTATGTGTGTATAAAATACATATTTCTGGAGTGTTGCTTACAATCCGAGCACATTTTGATTTCCTGCAGATTTACATATCAAAGCACTGTTCCTGTGGCCCCCACAAGCCACAGAGAAAACCCAAGCAGAGAAAGGAGGACACTGGCCAAGAGGTAGTACCTGCACAAATATAAAGTAAAACAGATGCTGCTGGAAAACATCACTGATAAAACCCACAAGTTTAGAGGTGACACCTTAATAAAAACCACCAAGACTAGTCACATTCTAGAGGAAAAAGATTATGCTTTTTTTTGTTACATTAAGGAGAAAAGAGGAAGGAAAATAATTGCTCTCAAGAATAGCTCCAAAAGGCACAGTCTGGGATTCACTTCTAGGTGAGACACTCAAACAAAGAAGATGGAGCAACCCTCTCCCTTCAGGGAGGAATGCTTCCCACTGCAGACAGAGCTCAGATAGGAGAAAGTGCTTTTTACACAGGGCTATGGAGAGCAACACCCCCATTGTCTAAGGGCTTTCCTGCATTCAGAGATGTTGCAGCACAGGCCAGGTTTTGGGGATGGAGGGTTGAGGGGGGACAGGGGACACCTGCAATCTTGTAGACATCTCCATCCATGTTTACAAGTAACCCCAAGCGGGAGCTGCAGGGTAAAAGGAATTAAGAAAAAAAAACAAACAACAAAACCCACCACAGTTCCATTTAAAGGAGTCAAAACAAGAAGGTCAGGTCAGTGCCTTTTCAACAATGGCACCATCAACTATCAGGGCCAAAACCCAAAGAGCAGAGAGAAAAGGCACAGGCAGAAGGGGAGATAGCACTCGCTTCATCTCAGAATAGGGTTATTTTAAGCCTGTCTCCTTGGAGCTACCCTAATATTTTCTCTCATGACTCAAATCACCAAGGAAAGGAGTTAGAGCAGAGGAGAAAAGAAAAAAGAAAAAAAGAAACAGAGCTAAGTCACCCTTCCAGAAGGGGCAAAACTCCAGAACCGGAGACAAAAGGCAAGCTGGGCTGTGCCTTACCTGGAAAAGTGTGTGGGTTGGGTGACCCTCTTTTAAGGCACTTTGAACAGAGGACGTGCACAGTGTAGTACAGGCCCGGCCATTCCTGGAGCAGGACATTCAGTTCTTCCACTAAAGGCGTAATAGCTTGCCAAGCTGTCCAGATATTTGGTAGGGATGCATGACTAGCGATAGACAGAGTGTCTGGCTGCAGAGCTCCCCTGGCAGGCCGGTAACGCACTACCACGGGCACCTTTCCCCGATAGGCATAAATCTGGTATTTGCCATCTGACCGCTGAACCACGTGGTTGTTAATCTGGACACTGTAGCGTGCAAACAAGCCGGGTGGGAAAATGAATGGAAAGCTATATTCAATCTGCAGCTGCTCGACCAAGAAGGACTGTCCGCTCAGATTGGTGCCATTGATCCATGCCTCTGCATGGGGCACCTCGTTTTTCACGTAGCAGGGAAACTTGTACCAAGCAGCTGCCCCATTTAAGGGCTTGCATTTGGGTTTGTTGACACAGTAACATAGCCCCATCTTCTCCAGAAGCTCCAGGATGAGCTGCAGATCCTCTCGGCTCTGGATGTGGGGCTTAAGGAGGAGACGGATAACATGGGCAGGGACAAGGCCGTGCAGCAAGAAACCCTCCACATAATGATGGAGCTGAGTGGTCCTCAGTTCGTCAATCTGGGTGTCACTGAGCAGTTTCTGGAGCAGCACAGTGGCATCCCGCTGGCAGAAGACGTTGAGGATGTCAATGAGCCGTGGCAGGTTGTGGAACACGTACTCTCGCAGGGTTAGGTGCTCCTCAAAGTAGAGCAGCTTCCCACTCTCGTGCAGATAGGACAGGGCACTCTGGAGACGATCCTCCGTCAGGCCTGCCTGCAAGCCCAACCGGGCAGAGTCCCACCAGCTAAGCCAGAGCTGCTGAGCTTGTGGCTGGAAGTGCAGCTCCTCCAGCACTTGCCAGGATTTGGGCAACACCCGATGCAGGTTCGGGAAGATATCCCGGTGCTCAGCCACCGAGAGGAGCTTGTCTCGCAGGCGACGCACCTGGCAACGGTCCTGGCAGCTGAAAGGCAGCACTGGAGAGAGGATCTGTGGGCGGTGGTTGAGAAGGTACTGAAACTGGGCTTTCTTTCGCCGCAGGTTCTTGTCTGAGACCCCGTAAAAGGCAGCGTGCGGGCTGGAGCAGCGCAGGTCAAAGTCCTGCCCCAGAGCCTCATCCACCTGCTGGACTAAGCTCTGGAGTCCCTCAGCATCCCTCTTCTCCTGCTGAGCAATCTGGTGATGGATGTCCAGGCACTTCTCTTCCAACTCCCGCTCTGCACAGAGGTCAGCATGGGTTCCCACCATGCACACCACAGCATGGGGCACCTTGGAACTGAGCCAGTGCAAGAAATAGCCCACAGATGGGTAGAAGTGCTGAGGGACGTAGGCACTCAAATTCACTACCAGCACGTACAAGGCTCCAGGAGAGAGGAAGAAAGATTGGATTACATCGTAACTCGGGTCCCCTGCCAGCTCATACACAATGAATGTCAGGCCCCTCTCTGCATCTGCTGACCAGTCCATCACCTCGATGCCCTTGCTGCCTCCACACAGTCCCAGTCCTGATGGTACTTGGGGGACATTTGGTGGCAGTGACGGTGTAGGGCATGGTGTCTCCCCTTTCGCTCGCTGAGAGGGCATATGACAAGGGACATCCTGCTGCTCAGCGGGGAGACGTTCCAGCTGCTGCATGACAGGCACTCGCACCGAGGAAGTGTCTTGAAGCTCGGGAAACGGGCAAGACCCAACTGGCACTCTCCCAGCATCCTGATGTTGCCCAGGAAACCCTCTGGGCTGGGTGGTCCCTGCCTCCAGGCTTCCAATGTCCTCTCTGTGCCCATCTTCTTCCATTAGGCATCGTCTCAGCAGAGTCTTTCCTGCATCCTTTAGGCCCATGAGGACCAGCTTGAGGCGGGGTTTGAGGGCAGGCTGCGAGTGGGCCAGCTCTTGCTGGTAGGCTGCGATGTAGGGGATGCCTTTCATGCACACCTCATAGGGAGGCTGGATGAGGGGATTGTCTTTGATCTTCCACAGGGTGACGCGGGAAAGCTGCCCAAAGCCCTCAGGCAGGATGGCGATCTGGTTACCTTGCAGGACCAGCTCCTCCAGGCTGTGGAGGTGCACGATGGAGTCAGGCAGGTAGCGGATGCGGTTGTTGTCCAGCCAGAGGGTGCGGAGCTGGTGGAGCTGACAGAGGTGAGGGGGCAGCAGGGTGAGCTGGTTGCGGCTCAGGTAGAGTTCTTCCAGACTAGGCAGTGCCAAGATGGCAGAGGGGAACTCCCCCAGGAGATTGGAGGAGAGGTTCAGCATCTTGAGCCGCTGCAGCCTGCCAAAGCCAGCGGGTAGGGCCTGCAGCCGGTTGCCGTCCAGCATAAGGCTCTCGAGAGCGCTCAGCTGGCAGAGGCCCTCGGGCAGGGCCGCCAGCCCCGTGCCGCTCAGCCAGAGGATCTTGAGGCGGCGAAGGGCAGCGATGCCCTCGGGCAGGGACCCGAGGTGGCGGTTGCCGGAACAGTCGAGCTCCTCCAGGGCGGTCAGCTCCAGCAGCGGGGTAGGGAAGGAGGGCAGCAGGTTGTGGTCGACGTCGAGGGTGCGGAGGTGCTGGAGGCGGCCCAGGCCCTCGGGCAGGCGGCGCAGGCGGTTGAAGCTGAGGTCGAGCTCCTCGAGGCAGCCGAGCTCGGCGAGGCGCGGGGGCAGCCCCGGGCCCTCAGCGCCCAGCTCGTTGTGGCTGAGGCTGAGCTTGCGCAGGCCGCGCAGCCCCGCCAGGGCCCCGCCGTCCCCCAGGCCCCGCAGCCGGTTGTGGCTCAGGTCGAGCTCGGCCAGGCGGCCCAGGTGGCGCAGGGCGGCGGCGGGCAGGCGGCCCAGCCGGTTGC
>WBMV01000278.1:216805-241452 GCA_013396655.1 Campylorhamphus procurvoides | reverse complement strand
GCAGCAGTTCCAGCGGCTCCTCCTCGACCTCGTCCTCCTCCTCCTCCGCGTCGTCGTCGGCGGCGTCGAGCCCGGCGGCGGAGAGCCCCGAGGCGGCGGGCCCGGGCGCGGCGAGCGGCGCGTTCCGCGAGCTGCTGGAGGCCTGCAGGAATGGGGACGTGACGCGCGTGAAGCGCCTGGTGGACACGGGCAACGTGAACGCCAAGGACATGGCCGGGCGCAAGTCCACGCCGCTGCACTTCGCCGCCGGTGGGTACCGGGGCCGCCCGGGCCGGGCACGGCGAGGGGGCGGGCGAGACACGGGTTCCCGGCAGGGCTCCGCCGGCTTCGGGCAGCGCCGCCAGCGCCTCGGGAGAGCGCAAGCCCGAGCTGGGGGCGAGGGTGTGAGCACAGCACTCCTCCGGCGGCGCTTCGCTGCAGGCTGCCGAGGGGCGGCTGTTAAATCCCCTTCGTTTGGGTGAGACGGTGGGAGAGGAGATCCTGGAGGTCTAAAGAGAGCGTATGATTTGAAAGTGTGGACGGTGTTCTCTGTGTTTGACACATGGGCTGCTGCAAACTTTTGCACGTGGGCTTGGGAAGTGAGAAACAAATGCAGGACAGAGTTGGCTCGAAGTAAGGATTTCACGTGTGTTGCAGCGGCTCAGGGACCCCTGCGATGCACGTGGACTTAATAGGAAGTTTTAATGCCTTGTACTTTTTTTTCCTTTCATTTGGGCATAGCTACTGATTGATCTCAGCATCTCTAGTGGCCTGTGCAGGCTGGGGAAAGAGGTGAAGTGAATCAACTGTACTTGATAGAAGTTAGAGTTGTGTCCAGAAAAGATAGTGCCTCTTTGTGCAGAGAAGAGATGTCATTCTGATTACAATGTTATAAAAGCAGTTTAACAGAGAGGTTCAAACAGTGTTGGTTACCTGGAAGTCCATATTACCTTTTGACAAGTAAAGCTGTTACGGTTTTTACAGGGTCTGTATCTTCACAACGAAAGTAAAATGAGGACGATGTTTTAAATCCTGAGCCTTAACTCAGGACTTGTACACCTTCTAGGTCTGTGGTTGAGCTGAGGGGCGACCTGAGCGACAGTGTTACAAGACTGGATCTTACATAGTCCAGTGCACAGATCTTGTTTGAGCTTTAAGTGGTGCACTAGTACACATAAATTAAGGTAATTAACAAGACTGTATTGAGTGGTTGGTACTTAAATGCTGGCATATGGGTCTAAAGCACTGTGTTGAAATCAATAACAAAATGGAACGCTTTATGGCATGATGTTGCCTGGAATCTGAATAGTGCTGTACAATTTATCAGTCAGACAATACTCTCTGGGATTGTATGAGTTTGTTTTCATTTTCAAAGTATGGGTGGCATTTGACAATGCCCCTAAGGGAACTTTTGGTCCCTGTCTGTTTTGTTTTCTTTCTTCTCTGGTCCCTGAGGTTTACCAGTGAAGCATGGCCTTATGCAAGTGGAGTTTAAAACACAGTGAACTTCTGTGGTACAGAGATGGACTTAATTTTGGTGAACCCTGGAACATAATGCGGACACCAAGTGCATGTGTGCAGTTCTCAAGTGTTTTGGAACGCTTGAGTCTGTTCTGTTTGCTTTGGATTTAGACTTAAAGCTAGACCTTGCTGCTTCTCCTAAAACTCTGAGATCTCAGGTTGTAACTTCAGTGCTTGTACAAACTGTAGTGCTGAAGCTGCAGTGTTAACTACTCCTTTGATTAGGGAAGAAATGGACAAAACTTGAGGGAGTAAGGCTTCGAAAGTTGACAGTGTCAATAAGATATTACTGCTAAAGCAGTGGAAGGTGATTCCTTGTAGCATAAGGAAAATAGGTGAAGTTCTTGTACCTAAGAAAATCCTGTGTCTGTTTTTCTAGATTTAGAGACTTTTCTTAGATACCATACCTATTTTATCTCAAATCACTGCGCATCTGGTCCAAGTGGATCTGACATGTAATAGCATTAGGCAGATTTCTTACTACATAGATCTTGAGGTCCTGTGTTTTGGAAAGGCCTGTAAGCAAGCATGTTGTTTGAATGCAGCTGATCTTAGAAGGTATGTATCTGCCAGTGATGCAGTGGGTTGATTTCATTTGCGGGCAGAAGGAGAAATAAAACTCGTTTGCTTTTGAACACAGGACTCTGCCATGTATATGAAGCTCCGTTTTGGGTAATAGCTTATGTTTATGAGCCATACGTAGCTGTGAATTGTATGGCCTTCACTATGGGAATGGGAGACTGCAATATATCATGTTTTAAACTGCTTTTTTCAAACCTCTTGAAGCTAAACTCTTAAATGAATGGAGTTTCACTTCTGATCTTGAAATTTGTGAAAGAGGAATTCTTCTAATTTCTTCTTCTTTTTCCAGTTGTAGGGATAGCTGGATTTTGGGTTTTTTCTCTCCCCCTCCCCCAAGTACTTCTCCCTACCCACCTCAGTCTGTTTTTTTCAGATGTTGTTTTTGGCAGCAGTGCCAGGCAATTAAGTTACTTTTACTGTAACAGAGAAAGACAACTTCCCCAGTTCTGGTTTCTTGTAAAAAGGACTAGGTTCAGGCCTCCATTAGGCTTTGTGAAGTTTCTCATTTCAAAATCACCTTTATCTCCTTTCTCTTGACAGAAGGACGGTAAAAGGGGTGACTTTTGAGAGCATTCAGAATCTTTGTCATGTGCATAAACTGGGTTAAGGTGAGAATTGAAATATCTGTAATTAATTATTTTAAAAGTTGAGGAGAGATCTAAACCTGTTCCTAGAAGCTGGAGTCATGTGTGCATTTTTCACTTCCAGATAAAATGTGCATGGCCACATCATGTTGAAGCAACAGTGGTATCCACATTTTCTTGTTCTGGGAAGTCTGAATTGTCAATTGATCTGAGTGAAGGGGAATCAGCTTTTCAACTATGTTCAAATGCCAAGTAGTATGCTGACTAAATCTGACCTGCTTTGGTTAGCTATTAATAAGTCAGATATTAATATTGAGGCCATATCAGGATGTTATAGACCTCTTTGGCAAGCAGGAAGAGGTTGAACAAAATATCCTTTTCCTTTCACTCTCCAGCTGGACTCTTATTCTAGCAGAGCCTCTCTGGAAATTCTGGTTGTCTTTCCGGATGTGTGGTGTTCAGCTTTTCCTTTGCAAGTGATTTGAGGGATTCTTCTGTAGAAGTACACACACTTGAAAAGCTGAAAACTTTTACTACTGTGTCAACTGCTCTGTGGATTGCAGAATATGAGGGTCTCTGGTACCAGTGCAGGCTTTGAATATTGTCTAGAAGCACCCACAAAACAGATTCTAAAGACTTGAAAGTGATTGAGTGTCTTTAAAATGCAAACAAAAAAAAAACAAACCCAAAAAAACCCCAAACAAACAAACCCCCCCCAGAAATTAAGTGGAGGTATTAATGTGTGCATAGTTTTTTGTAGGCAGTTCATTTCAATGGCAACTAAATTGCTTATAACTAAAAAAAAATTGAAAAGTAACTGTGCTAGGCATGAACAATGGTAGGTTTGTGTCAGTGGGGTTTTTTGTACTGGTGACCAAAAGCAGATGTTTAGGGAAGAGTTACGTGCTTGCCCTCTTCATTTGGTACTTCTTTAAGTGCTCTTCCTGCAGTTCATAGCACAGCAACTGTTTAAGCAAAACTCAATTTCTGCATGTTATTAGAAACTCATCCTGTGGTAAAGAGTTTGTGAAATAATTGGACTTACATTAAAAGTAACTTGCTTCTTCTTGTGCTTTCCCCCCTCTTCACTGGAATATCCTTTGTTCTGCTTAACAATTCTTTTCTTCGGACTGAGTCAAATGAGACAAACTAGTTCACTCCCTTGCCTTTCCACTGCACTCCTTTGATCTAAAGATGTGTTACCTCTTTCTTTGAGAAAGATCTTAGCTGTCATTGTTTACCAGATTAAGAAGATGTTTACTGTATTATATGTCCCTCACTAGTTGAAAAAATTAGTCATGCCACTCCTGCATATGATGATGTTGTCACGCAGTTGACAAAATACCTTTCTTGCCAGTATAAACAAATTATTTGGTTGCTCTGTGTGTATGTGAGAGGTAGTTTTATTCCCTCTGGGGAACGCTGTTGACTTTTTTTTTTTGAGTGGTTGAATGGTTTCAGTCTATATGATAATGTGTCACATCTTAGGTATACTTTGTGTGGGATATGGTGTGGCTTTACTTTTAGCCCAGATGTAGTCTGTGGATCATTATGTGGTCTGTGAGTTGGGGTGCCTTGTTGCTTCATTGTGTTTGAGGCAGGTTGGCAGTGATGATTTCATGTCTCAGTATGCCATCCTCCGCGTGTAGCACTTGCACACCAAGGCTGACTTTATATGACTTTTCTGCCTTTTATACGCATGGATGGGGAGAACTCCTGTGACTGTTTGTCTAAAATTCCAGCTTTTTCCTGGAGACAGCTTGGTAACAGAATTTCTTCTTCCCTTTTGAAACAAGGTTTAGCCCTCCAAAAGAATATGTATGTATTTGCTGCTGACACCTTGATTCATGTGTTTTTAGGCTTCGACCTTGTTGGTAAATCATTAGTAATAGGACCTCTTTAGAAATGACTAGGTGGATGGACTTGGTAGAAATAAGCTGAGTCCTAACCAATTTCTTCATATAGCCACAGTCATAAGCTTGTCCAGTTCCACACCCATTTAATGAGAAGTTTAACTTCTTTTTGATCTGAAGTTAGCCCCTCGAGTTCTTGTGCAACACGTTATTTTATCTTTACAGTTGCTCTAGTGTTTAACCCAAGGAGATAGAGACTACTAATAGTAATAGCTGAACTATGGCTTAATGCCCACTTCTGTACTAAGGAAGAGGTGGAGGTTTCCAGGAGTGGCTTTTGGAAGGTACGGAGCTGGGATCACAGGGTGAAGTGTTCTTGGTGGTATCAGGCTCAGGCTTGGAGAAACCTGATTTAAGGTGGCTTGTTAGAGCATCAGTGATACGCATTGTTTTCTTTCTGATTGTGTCTATAGTAATGGCAAAAAGCTGTTTGGGGAATGCATTTTCTGTAAGCATGCTTTTGATGTCACTAGTAATAACTGTTGGAAGTCAAACTTTTTGTGAAGACTAGCATATATAACTATTCTAACTATTCCTTTGAAAAATTCTGGAGTATGCAGCTATAATCCTGAAGGCAAAGGGATCTCACTTGGATTGGGAAAGAATCAGTGATCAGAGTTTAAGGGAACTGATCAAGTTGATTTGTCAACTAGCAAATTGCTAATCATAAAAATGCAAAGTACTTCAACATGTATGATAAGCAACTGAGGAGGCAGAGCTGATAAAACTAGCTACAGAGCGTTCCTTGAGGGAGAGTCAGGAAATGACAAGAAGTTGTTGTTAACTTATTACGTACTTCCACTCTATGCAGACACCTGAATCAGTCACTCCACTTGTGGTGCAATGTACCTCAAATTAGCTTAAATTGCTCTGGAAAATCTTGCTTACGATACCAGTCTACTCTGACGTAACTTGTTGCAGTTACCTGATACATCCTCACTATAGAAGAGATGTCTGACCTTACTCACACAGTTGTTTGTAAAGCTAAATCACTGGTTAATTCTGCCTTAAAATTGTGCAACTTAGAACAGTGTTAATTTTCAGCTGGATTCATATGGATAGACTGAAGAATGCAAATTGCGTGGTCATTTAACAGTCATCCTGACAGCCTTAAAGGCTCAGAGCTTGTGAAATGCACACTTTTTCATGTAAAAAAAGATGAAGCTATGTGTTACTGGCCCTGACTTTGGAATTATTTCTTTTATGTTTTTTGTAGCATTTGTAATACATGAACTCTGTTAGTATCACAAGTGTATTATTTTGTAGGAAGTTTCAGCTTGATTTTTCTGTGACTAATAACTTGTTCTCTTCAACTGTCTTCCAAAACTTTGTGCAATGTGTCTCCTTCCCATTTAAAAATCCTTTGAAGGAGTTTACAAGAGGATATAAATGCAAAATCTCAGATCTTCAGTAATACTGAACCAGCTGCCCCTTTTCCTCAACATGAAGGCTTTTTAGTTTACTTAGCTAAATCACTCAGTTTAATTGTGTTGTCTCAAAAGGTTGTGTGTCTCTTAAGAGTGTGCTTTTCCACTTCAAGGGCTTTATTGTGATCAAATGACATTAATTGTGCAGTGGGTGAAACAGTACAGCTGTACTTAAACTGATCAAACTGATGACTTGAGATATCATGCTCACTGGGGAAAGCATTCTTCTGATTCAGAGGGGAGTCCATATATTTATTTGGTCGGGTTTTTTAGCAAACCTGCTGAAAATGAGTCTTGAAATTGGGCAAGGAATTATGTGTCTTTTGGGACTATTAGTAATTAAGTGTCTGTAAACTGTTACCCTGTGAAAGCGTGTGGCTAACTGGAGGCAGGTTTAAGGTGGAAGCCCTAATGGGAGTGTGTAACAGGGCGTATAAACTGGTGGTCCCGCTATTTTCCACGGGTTGCCCATCTCGTCAGTCATTCAGCCTGCTGAGCCTGTTACCTTTTGTTCCTTTGATTCAATGCCACAAGAAGAGATGGGACAGGATAAGCCTGGGGTCTCAGAGCAGGTTGTGAGGGAAGAGCAGAATGTGTTGTCATGGCAGTAGTAAGCATTTGATGGTGTCTGTGTGTGCCATGTTGTCTAATAGCATTTATAGGTTTTATTTAGGTTAATTTTCAAACTGCCACTTTCTACCTAAAACCTCCTTTCCCCTCACTTTCAGCTTAAAGTGACAGGTATAAATTGGAAACAGGCAAGAATACAGGATTGGCAGAGAACTAGTTAAGTGGCGTTTTCTATGAATTGTTATGCGTGTCTCTTGATTTATATAAAACTATCATAGGTATGTCCAGCTCCTAGCTTTCACTAAGCCTTAGCCTACAGTGGTTTCTGTGAGGTGACTGGAGAAATGAAGAGCCTGTCAGTCACTGAATTTTTGCCTTTTCTTTCATTTGGCTGACAACTGTTTCACCCTTAAATTTCAGATGTTCTCTTGTTCCTGCCTTTTTATAATGGGGTTGCTGCTTCCTTTCTCTCCTGGACAATGTTTTTTGAGATACTGCAGCTTGCCTGAAAATTCTGAATTGTGTAAAGATGCTAAAATGAGGGCAAAGTTTGTGTATTTTGCCTGTGTGAAATAGCCCAAGCTGAGAAGGGACCCGGTCCATGAGTGTGCTGTAGAAGCTGACAGGTTAATCTCATCAAAACAAGCTTGCATGCTGGCCCTTTAAATAGGACTCTTCTATGTGGTTTCTCTGGTTCTGGATGTTTTCTGTAGGAACCTTCTGTTTGACTGTTTTTTGGCATCTTTGATTACAGGTCTTTTCTTGGGAGCTTTTCCTTAGACTTTGTAAATTAAAGTTACAATGAAAATATGAAAGAGTAGGGTTTTTAAAGACATCTTAAATGATGTCACACAAGTTTCTTCAGTTTAAACTGAATTGTATGTGCTTTGTCTGTCACAAATGGCTTCGCATGTGTTTTGTTTTATTTTTTTACAAAAGATGACCCTGACACTGCAGGAGTTTCGATAACTATAACTGCTTTATCAGACTGGGTAATGTCATCATTTTAGAGGCTTTCTGGCACTTTGTCAATTCAACATCTTAGATTTGCTGCTGGTGGTCATGAAGGCGTTCCCATAGTTTTTTCTCTAAAAGTTGAGTGGTATGGTGGGATAAAATCACAGTACCCTTTACAGTGCCTTTTGAAGACTGAAGAGATGATTCACCAAAACTGTGAAGTACTTATTTCTGGCGTTTTCAAAAATACCCTTATCAATGACCACATGTCCAGCAATACTGTGAAGTATGTGTATAGTCCTGAAAATTACAACACTGAACAATTTGAAAAGGAATCTTGATTTTCAGGTATATTCAGGTGTTTTTTCCTTGAGAGACACAAAGTACATCTAAACCAAATGCTCATGTGGTTTCAACATTGTTTTTAATAGTTCAGTCTATAAAAAGGCTAATAAAATCTCTTCATTTACTGTTTAGTTGAAAGCATCCTTTCTTAATTCTTGTCTTGCTCAATTTTCCTTTGCCAGCCGAACAGTATAAATGTAGGAACTTCGAGGGCTTAGTTCTTGTTCTTTATGTCCCAGGCCTGTTAACTTTGCTGGGCAACCAGATACCTTTTGTTTGTTGTTGCACCTATTTAAGGTGGTGTTTTCCTTAAAATATACAGGTGGTATTCCTTGACTGCTTTCTAACAGAAACAAACAAAATGGGAGGTTTTGTGCTGGAAGCTGCAGTGATTTACAGTAGCAGTGGCCTTGCTGGTAGTTCAGTTAAGAAAAACATGTCTTCTAGTAGCAGTTTTGTCATGATAAATAAATACCACTTTTAATAATACTAGTTTTGATTCACATACCTCCATTTCTGTAGTGCAATTTCTAATGTACAGTGATCAGTGTATAGTGTACCAGAAATCTTTGACTCATCAGCAACAGTGGACTAAAATTGGACTGCTGAATGGGGTGCTAGTCTGGTTGTGGGCCCCTCCCTGCAGCTTTTGTGGCTTGACAGCTTGTGGAGCAGCTGCTGAACTGCTGTTTAGCCCCACATATGAAAGAAAACCCACTTTGGTCTCTTCCCAGTGTGCTGACGTGTAATTTGTAATGGTCCAGTATCTCTGCTGTAAGCAGCTGAGGGCTCTGTACTGTGGGAATGGGGGAATACTTTCAAGCTGTAGAAGGGTAACTGGGCTGGACTTGGTAGCTGGAGCCCCCGAGCTGTTACCACATGGGATTAACCGAGGGAACTGCTGCAGTCTCTACTAGATGTGGGTGTCTGTGTGTGTATCCATAGTGTCTTCCCCAGATGGTTCTTCCACCTGCTTGTTTGTGTCTCGTAGAAGAATACTTCTTTAGGCTAAAATAAAGATTTTGTGAAACTTTCATTAGAATTCTCAAGCCATAGTAAGCTTTGGTAAAAGGTTTTTTTTTTTTAGTTTTGGTTCTGCATTAGTCAGGTTCTAGGAAAATTCTGTCCTTCCAAGGTTGTTGAAGGACTTGGTGCCTCACTGAGGAGACAGTGTAAATTCCTGCGGAAAGTCTAGCCTGCAGCTTGACTGAACATTGGGTGTCAAGTTGTAACATTAGCCTTAACTGGATAAGCTGATGTGGATGGAAAGCTGCTAGATCTGGCTTAGAGATCTTGCCGTATGGACCATGAGGGAAAAGCATGTTAATTCTGAGTTACAAGTCTGCATAGTTGTAACTAGTGCGCTACTCTGGCAAAAAGGGGCTTTAATTCATTGAAATGGAGGTCCTATTCAGGGGCTGCAATTCTGGGATAAAACATTCAAATTTGAGAAGTCTTCATGCGTGAGTTGTTGCCTGCCACAAGAGTGCTGACTTTAGAGAACCATTTCTGTCACTGTCTCAGCAGCATTTTGCTGTGCTGTGTTTCATGGTCATCTGGAGGAGAACTGACAGCTTCTTTGTTGCATCCCTTGAACTTTGTATATGTCTTCTAGAAGTGGCATAATGCCTTTAGTTATGTTTTTGATCATGCTTTATGGATTAATACAGTCTATAAGATGCCAGTTAAAGACCATTGTGCTGAAATTTCAGGAGCATTTAATTCAGCTGTTTCATAAACAGAATTCATACATGTGGGATTCTTCACCCCTAAGCTGGTTGGTATCCATGATTACCAGAAGACACAATAACTCTTAAAGTGACAATCTTTTAAAATCTCTAGTGATACTGCTTTTAGCCCTGAGGTTTATAAGAAATGCAGTCCAGCCTTTGAGATGCAGCCTAGTATGAAAATGAACACTTGTGTTTTAGTTCAAACTGTCCCTCTTTGACCTTGATTTTTTTTCCTGTCCTCTAAGGCAATGGTCTCCAACGCAGAGTGTGCAAAATATTTCGTTGGGTGCAGAAAGAAAATCTATTTTTACTATTAATAAATATAATAGAAATTTAACAATAGTCATTATTTCATCTTTATCTCAGCATTTTAAAGTTTCCATTTTGTGCATATTTATAATCTGTGCAATAGTGCACTATTGCAGATATATGACTTATAAATTTTTTCCCTGATAGAATGTACAGTCTTAAGTTTAGGGACTGCTGTTTGGGGCAATAGAAAGCAGATTTGGCCAGTGGAACCTTTCCAGGGTCATCTTAGACAAAAAACTAAAGGTGTTGGGGCCCGGCATGGTGATGTGAAATTGTGAAGTATGTTAGTTTAATAATGCTGGCTTTGTGGTGATGTCTTCCCTGGTCGTAAGAGAGGCTGTGTGTCCAGGCTGAGACCTTCCTGAGGCATTATTTCCCTGCTGAGGCCTTGCGTCTACTTCTCTGTCAGTTGGAAGTTGTCAGACTCTGTAAAAGAGCAAGAAATGTATTTTGGCTTCAGATAAGGCTGTTCTACTTGAGCACTGGAACTGTCCTTCAGGGTTTATTAATAATGAGGTTTTCTTCTAGATGAAGACATATATCAAGACAGAGTATGTAAGATGCTTGCTTTAGGTACATACAGATTATATATTTTTTTTAAATTCATAAGAAGCTTTTCTTGAAAAAGACTGGCAAGGCTATTTAGAACTTCTTAATGAGACAGAGTCACAGCCAGACAGGCAACACAGTTCAGTTCTGTCATGAGTGTAAGTAAATTGTGCAACTGTTGTTGGAATGGTGAATGTAGTCTCACTTTATGGTGAAATGAACCAAGAAGTATAAGAGAGACGTGAACAATATAATTTGATATCTGTACACTTGCCAATATTAATTGGCAATTTAATATTTTAAATATTAAATCATGTTGTTTTGCCAGACAAATGAACAGAAATATGTTCTCTTACAGGTTTTGGAAGGAAGGATGTTGTAGAGCACTTGCTACAGACAGGAGCCAATGTTCACGCTCGTGATGATGGAGGGCTGATTCCCCTTCACAATGCCTGCTCCTTTGGTCATGCAGAAGTGGTCAGTCTGTTACTGTGTCAAGGGGCAGACCCAAATGCCAGAGACAATTGGAACTACACTCCTTTGCATGAGGCTGCTATCAAGGGGAAGATAGATGTGTGCATTGGTAAGTATCTGTCACTTGTTATGTTGCAATTTTACCAGATATGTTTTGTGCAGTTGTAATTGTTTATGTGCTCAACTTGAGATGAAAGGTATGGTTTGTTCTTGAAAGCCAAGTTCTTTTAAACTAGCAGTTGGGTATAGTGATAGTAATTTAAGACTAACTTTTTAAATTCCAGCTCTTTTCATATCTTCTAACTTGAATAAAATGATTTGCACAGCATTGTGGTTTTTATCGCACATGTAAAGGAAAGCCTGACTTTTAGGAACTTCAGTTAAGATTATGAACTATATGTTATACAGGTAACAAGACACAGTTCTTAGAATTTGAGATGTCTTTTTGCTGAAAGTTTTATTAATGCTTGCAGAGAACTCTTGCATTAGCTTTATTGGAATATTTAAGTCATTGCTTAAAAATTAACACCAAAACCTGAGGCAAAGACAGTTGGAGGAAATACAAGTATAATTTTTCAGCCTACTTCTTCTTTTTACAAGGGATGTGATGGACTCCATTTTATCTCTGTGTAAGGTAAAGCATATGGAGCATATTATATAGAAATTAATTGAGTAGAGTTGATTATGCAGCAGTACTGTGGGAAGAGATCCATTGATATTGTAGGTCCCAATAACAGTAAGCTTAATTCCAGTCAGTTACTGGAGTTTTGTATGGAACTTAAAGGAAGTAATTACTTCAGTCTATTCAGTGCTGGAATCTACATGGTTTTGAAAACTGCTGTCTGAAAATACAAACTAAATGGAAGGAAGGTTGACACTAAGAGGCTGAATAGAAAAGTGACCTGAAAGGAGGACAGGGTTTGTTTGTCTTGGAAAAGATTTGCCTTTTTCAGTTTTTAAAACCTTACATTAAAGCAGGAAAGGGTGCAGCAGCACACATACATGTTTTTATATGTGATAAGATGAAAGATCATTGCAACAGAAGATTTTAGGGTTTGGTGGTGGGAGGCAGCATGGGTAGTGTTCTTTGGGTGGTTTGTCCAAAGACTCTCTGATACTCTCTGGCGGTGCTTGGGCAGATTATGTGGTACATCAATTTTTATGTACAATGCTGGCAGTAATTTGAGATAATTTAGATCTAATTTCTATAATCAAAGAACTGATGATACCTTTCAAGTTCACTCTAATTAAGAAGAAGTTGTGGGTTTGGTGAAAGGAAGGGCAGGATTGTATTGCAGAACTTCATTCTGTATTCTGAGCTTGGGTTTGATCTGTGACTCTAAATGTCATTGCTAGATGTAGTGGATGATGCACGTGTATGTAAACATTCAGCGCATGGTACTTGCTGATCAAGTCCTGAAGCTCTTCAGCTGTCTCCTGCAGTGAGATGCTTCCTTGAAAGCACTAGGCAGGCCTGCAGCACTAGATGCAGTTCTCCAATCTGCCTGCAAGTCGTTCTGTAAGAATTTTTTGACATTTAAAAAAAATTATTTTAAACAAGCAAGCATGATGCTGTTTTTCTCAGTGTAGCGGCAGTTATTCATGTACATTATACTTCAGTCAGATATTTTATTTGTCAAGGCGAGAGTTATTACTGAAGGCAGGGTCCCAGTCACCAGATTGAATATGTACTGTAGTGTGATGCTACTTTGGGACTTGGTTGATTTCGTAAAACTGATAGGACATAAGTATAGACAAGCCTGTACTCTCATGTTTGCAGTGAGTTTGTTTGCAGTTTATATCTAGTGGGCAAGCACGTTTTGCTGTCTTCAGCAAGTTTGTTTCTTTATAACAGTTATATGTAAAACTTTTATATTAAGGTCTTTTGCTTTAATCTCAAAATCTTTTGAAGGAACACATTATACACAGGGACAATGGAACAATGATTGTTTAGGGCATGAATTCTGTCCAGGAATACTTGAATAGCTTTTTGGAATACACTGTACAGTACTGCCGTTTAGACCTTAAGTGTAGACTGTTGCAGCAGGTATGATAGAAGAAATTGGTCTGTTAAAAAAATTTTTAAAAAACAAAGAACATGTCCTTAGAGTGTTCCTTTTTAAACAAGGATGGCATGCTTTTTAAAAAGCATTGATTGAAGTACAGTGTCTGGAAATCCTGGCATAACCTAGAATTTATTGCTGAACTTGAATATCTGTCTGAAAAGCGATAGACTGTGTAAAAATTAGTCATCTAGCCTCATTTTTGGGTACATATTCTTGGCATCTTGTTCCAAATGACATAGTGGGTGAGAATTTTCTACTTTATCTTCTCTCCTTTCCTTCTTCTGTGCCACCCTAACCTGCATACTTTCTTTATCATATCTAGCATAGAACACTTTTTTGGCCACTTTACAGGTGGGATAAGTGATAATTGAACAGCATATTCATGAATAATGATTTTTTTGGAGGAAAACTCAAGGCATTGAAGCAGGATGAGATGACCAGCAAAATATAGGTAGTGATTACACTACAGCAATAGAATGCTCATGTCTCATGCTAGCCTTGGAATGGAGATTGTATATTTCTGCTAAAGGTACTGTGAGTGCTCAGCTGTACAGCAGAGTTTAAAGTAGTAGGTACGAAGCCTGCTGCTGGGAAACTTATGCAGTAATAAGGACTATACATGAACTGATGAAAACACATCAGACAGTGCACAAACTCTACCCAGGAAACTGTAAACCAGCAAATTTTTCTTCTGTTTTACTGGCTGCATATTACAGTCATAGGACAATGTAGAGAGGGAATGCGAATGTGCTGAGTTTGAGAGGAACACAGGCTGTGGCTCTTCTAGGTGGCAGTTGCTGTTGAGTTCTGGAAGTGTAGATCTTGGTAAGCAGCTGGTTTGCTGGCCATCTCTTACAATATATTCAGTCAGTGCAGATTTGTTTATTTACTAAGTAATTAAATCCATTTGAAAGCATTGTTTGCTTTATGTAATCAGTTTTTGGACTAAATTTATTGAAGCATTGAAACCAATTGTTAGTGTCCTCCAGTATTTATGACTTCTAGGATTGCTTTATCTGTCAGGAAGATGCATTTTCAGTGCCTGTGAACTGCTTCTAGAGCTAATGAAAAGTGGTTTTGTTTCTCAGTGTTGTATTTGCTCATGAAATAATGGACGAATGGTGAACTCTGCAGAGTGTGTTTGGAGGAATGCTGTGATGTGGGGGTAGTGACTGTTCTGCATGTTGGGCTGGGGAGACAGAATTACCTCTTTTTTAGTCTGACTGCAATACAGAATTTCAGATGAAGATCCGTGTAGCTTACTTATTTCCAAAAATGACAGGTAGCTCATGATGCTCAGAGACTATAAATGCCCTGAATGTATCCTTTCTCATGGCAATCAGCAATTTAGAAACTTTTTGGTAGAGACTGCACCTGGACTGTGTTGCATAGCAATTTGTATATAAAGTTCTTGAAAGCTCTAATTCACTTGTTAAATGCTGCTATACTTTTGGCTTGGAAGGGCTCTGTGGCAAAAGAATTTTACTGTTTAATATTCTTGCTGAAAGAAAACAGCCCTCTTTGAAAACATTGTTCTTGATTTCTTTGGTGACTTCTATTGCAAGTGATTCAGGACTTCTGTGAAAATTAGGGAATGATCATTTCTGTTCAAAGTCTGCATATCCTTTGTGATTTTGTAGATGTCTGTCTTTTTTCTTCCCTCAAATGTCTCTTTTCCAAGGGGAAAAACAATCTGCTGATACATTATCCTGGTGAATATTCTGATACTTCTGCCCCCGTCTCCCCTTCCCCCTCCATTTTTTTTGAAGGTGAGTGGTAGGTATGGGGGGTACGGACACCAAAACTGGTTGAAGTAGACTTATAGGGTAGCTTAATGTTTTTTCTGGTTTGGTTTTTCTGGTTGCTGACTAGTGCATGGGGAGTAACTTCCAGGTATTTCCTGAGTGCTAACAGCTCCTTTAAAACTGTTTGTACAGCACAGGTTTTTTTGTTTAAAAAAGCCAAACAAACAAATAAAAAACTATGCTAAAAATAACCTTACAGAAGCTGTGCTTATGCAGTTTGTCAGGGTTTGCTCTGCCCTCTAATGTATTTGTTTCTGCAAAAAATATATGTGCTATATATAGGCTGTAGTTGTTCTGAAGAGATTTTTTTTTCCCAGGTGAATCTGTAGTTAAATGCTGCAAATATCTATAGGACTGCTAAGCTAAATATTAGGTGTCATATACCTGCTTAGTTTTTAGGGGTATCCTTCAAAATAGGCAAGCCATGAGCATATTATGTGGTGATGCCTTGCTTTGTGGATCTGGACGTAAAAGATACTGTAGTAATTTTAGAGAAATAAAAAGTCCTATCTGCTGAAAATCTGCCTCACTGTACAAAACTGTACAAGTTTTTAAAAATCACTTTTAATTCATGTGTGCTAAGGCTTCATCAGGAATTACTTAATATGACTTTAGACCAGTGCTTTTAGTGGCTTCCTCTGGGCTAGTTATAAAATTTACTGCAAAGATCCTGTGACATGATGAATTTATTATCCCAGTGCTTTGAAGGGACCTCTAGTGGTATTGTTGAGGTGCATTTGTCTCTTTTTGACCCGAGAAATTCTGTGTAACTTCTTTTATTTTTTTTCTTTACCCTTTCTGCACTTGAAAGATACAGCAAGCAAGAAAGCGAAAACTTTAAGCTAACAGGTTTTCCATTGTATGTGTCCTGCACTTAACACAGGGATCACTATGATTTAAATACCTCTTTGTAAACATGTCAAAACATTCCCCACCCTGCTGTGCTTCCTCACAACTGGGGAACAAGAAGAATTCATTAGTTGTTACCTTCTGCTATTATGCGTCTTTAGGCTGAGAGATATGGAGGGAGTACCATGTGACCCCTTTCTGCAGAGCAGATAAACCTTCTGTTAGGATTTAAAAAAAAAATAAAAATCTATGAAAGGTAGTTTTTGAGTAGAACTAGTACACAACATTCCTTAAAGGAATTTTAGAAATGGTAATGTGCCCAATCATTGAACTACTTGTCTGGTCACCTTGCAAAGAGGGCATGCACAGCAAATAGTGAAATTATTGCAGTTTATGATATTTTTGTCTCTTGAGATTTTAGAATGCTCAGAGTGTCTTCCCTTCCAAGCAGAGGAACTGTATTGCTCTAGAAGTTAAAGCAACATCTTATTTTTATTATTATTTTGCTACCTGAAAAATAATAATAGTAAAAAAAATAAATCACAGGAAAAACAATCAAAGAGCAGAATTGTGTAGTAGCCAGTTCTTTTTGGAAGTGAGGGTGGGGTGATGGGGAGAAGCTTTAGTACCTTAACTGAAAAATAATTACACTGACTATAGATTTAGCTGCTGGATCAACAGAAGCCTGTAAGAAGACTAGTAGGCTCTTAATAAGAATTAGAGAGGATATTGGTAATTGAGGTCCATTGGGATCTGATTATGCATGTTTGTTGGAGAGATGTACTGAGTTCCTAAAGACTGTCTTGGAGAACTGGTGTTCTAGAAGGAAGCTTAGATTGAAAGAGACATCCCACGTATCTGGATATTCAGAGGCGTGTAAAATTGGAAAATACTTTCAAGTAAGTATTTTCAAATGCTTAGTGTAAAATGTTTTAACTATTGCTGCTGTTTATATCAGAAGATTTTTAATATTGATAATATTTCTGCTTTGACTTTTGAACTACAGAGTTCAGTCCTGGCTATTTTTAATAATATTTATTTTATTACTCAGCCACTGATCAAAGCTAAATATGTTGTTGTGGAAGCAGGCTCATCAGACTATTCGGGTTATGAATTCTTTTGGTCCGTTTCTGCTCTGTGAGTGATGTCATTTGTGTGGAACCCTGCTTCTTTGAGTAGCAAATGGTTTTAAATCCTGTGCATGCACAGTGGCTCAAACTTCTCATATTCTTCTCTTCTCTTCTCATACTGTTTCTTCATGGGGTCTTTCTAAAAGGAATCTTGCATGATAGCAAATATAGAATGAAAATTTGATGTTTTAGGTTGAGTGGAAGAATATTTTTACTTTCTCAGTGAATTCTTGTTCATGGTTTTAAATAGTTTCATGTCCTGTAACCATTTGTTTAAACTATGTTAGCTTCTAAATGTTAATATCAATCACAGAAGTGAGAGCTTCTAGGGCTGAATCTTATATTGCTTACATACTACTGAACTACAATGTACTACAATGTAGTTCAGTAATCTGTAGTTCAGACTTTCTGTATTGAAAGAGACTTGAGAATAAGGCTGCTTTCTCTTTGAGCTAGTGGGGGTGGAGGAACCCACGACTGAAATCATACATTGGTAATTGGAAGGCATTGTAATACTGTTGTCATAGTAACAATGGACTGGAGCGTGAGACAACAGGGCTTTTGTCAAAAGTGACTACAGAAAATGGTTTTGAACACTCTACCATGGCATATACAACTGCAGTGCTCTCTTGTGGACTTTGGCAGAAGGACATGAAAGAAATCAATCAATTTCTGTATGTGAAGGATACCTCCTCAGTAGGTGACATCGGTGTGTGGACAGGTCTCTTGGTGTAGTGCAGTCTACAGGAGTTACTGTGGGCTGATATTTTGCATCTGTGTGCGTGAAGCTGTGATAGATGCTTTTTGAAGAAATCTATCTGAGCAGTGTCAGTCACCCATGTGTACCCAACAAAGAAATGTCTTGAAGTATAAGGAACCTTGAAATGAACTGATCATTGAAGTAAGGTAGAAGTACCCTACCACAAGATTTTTGTAGGAGTACCAGGCATTGAGCTGGATTAATCCTCAGGTTAAACCCTCTTCAGAAACAAAATCAACAGTAAACTTTATAGCACAGCATGGTGCTTTGTACAAATCAGGTGAAAAGAAGCCTTGTTTCAGATCAGAAAGTCTTGTCTGCAGGGTTATGCCAATAAAATGTCTTATCTTTGTATCTGGAGCTAATGATGCTGAAGGCTTGTAAAGCCTGTCGTGTTATTGTGTTGCTTACAGTCCTTAAGGCTGTTGTTTATATCATGACATTTGTATTGCTAAAATTTTACTGAAATTCAGCTTCACGGAAATAGGTTGAGAAGAATTGCCTTGTCTGGGATTTCATACACTGTATAATTTGAAAGCTGTCAGTCTTTCAAGATTTGAATTGTATTTACAGTTAAAATGTTACAGCCTATCTGTAGGTTTTAGACTTTTTCCCAGTCCTGTTTCTTTTTCACAATTCAGGTATTAAGAAAAGTGCTTTTTCCATGTTTTCTTACTTGGCACAGGAGAATCTGGAGGACAAGAACAGAGTAATTTACAAGTGTTTGTTAAATCAGAATCTGATTTCTTGCAGTGAAAGATGTGTTATGATAATATGCAAAACACTATTGGAAAACTTGCTATATGGTGTTTATGGGAAGTTAAGGTCTTCAAAAGTACTGATGTTAACTATTAGCAAATTGAGAGGGAGGGGAAGAGGAAGTTGTATATTATTCAGAACAGATAGTCCTCTTGCAGACACTGAAACTGCTTTCAGATGTCCAATACCAGTTTAGAGCAGCTTTCTAAATATCTTGCAGAAATACTTAATCTTATGGGATTGTGCTTCTGATTACTGTAGCAATATTTGCTTTTTGCTTCTCAGCGGAACCATGTGGTCTTAATGCAGTTCATATGTGGTTTAAAAACAATCTCTGGATATATGTGTAGATGTTAAGGCATAAATGAGTGGGACAAATTCTAGCAGAATTCTGGGATGTGTTCTTAGCCTAATGGAAAATATTGATTAAAGTATCACTACAGGGTATAAAGGTCTTGTTTGTAAAAATGAGCAGGCAATTAAATCTTCGTCATATAGTGAACAAAGGAAGGTGTCTTCTTTTTAATGATGTGGTCTTTCTGTGACTTAAAGCAAGTGTACAAAATGAACTATGGGTGATTGAAGCCTACTCAAAATACTGATTACTTGCCTCTTTTTCCAAGAGGTTTTCACTTCAGCCTTTCGTGCAGTTAGGACTCATGATTGATAAACAGACTTCTGTACTCCAGTAATTTGTTGTTCTTCTGTGTTCATACAAAGGCACCATGCTGCGCAGATGAAGCCTTTCTAGGAAAGGCCAAAGTGTCTGATGTGAATTGTGCTATTCATGCTGCTGTATGCAGTCTTCATGTTTTGCTCATGTCTTGTCCAAGCAAGGAGTACTGAGCAGTGTGCGTGAAGCTCACAGTGCTCTCACTATGGCATAGTGACCTCACTATGTATTGAATACAGAACTTAACATGACAAGGGAACATAGAGGAACTGGCTACAACAATTAGTTTTTTTCTTGTTTGGGGTAATATAAGGATGGTGCAGAACACAGGTGACCCAGGCAAAGAACTCACTCAGACTGATGTAACATGCAGCATTCCTAGTGTGAGACCTACAGCACTGATGATATCTCACCTGACAGGTTGAGATTTTTACATTGTAGAATATTTGCTTGTCAAGGATGTAGTGGTAAATACGGTAAGACTTGCACTGCTGTGTATCAGTAGGGCGTGGTGGTGAGCACTTCTAGGACTGGAGGAAAAAAAATGGATATAGCTCTGGGCTTTAAAAATCGACAGCAATGTGACTTTTTCATGATGTGATCTAACATAATTGCTGGGGAAACCTACAAGACGGTTATATGTAGTACTGCTAGCAAGTCAATTGCTACTAGAGTTCTCTGTCTGCTTGAAGTTAGTGTATTCTTAGCTTCCTCATTTCACTTCATAAACAGAGTTTTTGAGAATAGTCCTATCTGCTGGCTAACCTGTGGCTTTAGCCACAATTTCATGGACAGATCAGCTTGGTACTCGAAAGATTTCATGTGTTACTTATATTTCTTAAATATTTGGTAGCTATGTTGTGGACTAATGATGAGCTTGGCACAAGCTTCAAGTTTCATGCAAAATATAGTTATTTGGCATGTTGGGGCTTCTTTAATCTAAAGAGTTTCAGCCCGTCATCACATCAAAGTGTCGCTCTATGTACTCCATAGGGTATGTGACTAAGATATGGTATGTGAGTTGTGTACTGTTGAAAGCTGGTAGGCATTGACATTCACCTCTGGAAAAGGCTGTACTTGTGAAATGTGATGGTTATTTTGGGGATTGGTGGTTGGTTTTTTTCCTGTCATGTGCTCACCTCACTGAATGGTGGGTTGAGAGCTGCTGCTACGGTTTGAGTCTCTTCAATCCGTATTTCTTCAGGTGATAAAAAGAGAAACCAGTTTTGATTATGCATATACTTTTTCTGGTTTGGAAAAATGGTAGATCTAGGACAGATTTTAAGAAACTTTTAAGACCTCTCTGTTTATGTTGCTTCCCAAGTGTTAGATTTTGGTGCACTGGCAAATAATGCCTTCTGATAACCACATAGCTAATTCCACACGCAATCTATAACTAGACATCCACCAGAACTTTTTTTACCCCAGACTTCACCTGGAAGAAATGGTTAGTATATGCAGGAGGTAGGAATTCGTCTTTGATTTCTCTTAACTCTCCTCAATTCCTTTTCCTCTTAGGATGCTGTATGTTGACCTGATTTGCCTCAGTAACCGCTTTTTCTTTTCAAAGACTCTGAAAGCAGGGCTCTTAATCTATCAAAGGGGATGTCAGGATTATAGCTGACATTTATTTGAATAAAACGTGAAGTAGAAAGGTGAATTTGTTCAGAGAAAAGTGAAATTGGGACCAAGCAATAAAGACTTGTCCTTAAAGCAGCTTTCATCTTGGGATATAGATGAAAACATAAATTGCAGTAGGGCAGCAATTAAGATTTCTAGCTGTTCAAGAAATAGGTTATTAAACTAAAAGCTTAGAAACTTAAGTAGCAGCAGAATTGTTGCTTGCAAGGAAAAAGGTTGTGATTTAGATGTCACATAGTGAGTCCTCAATGCATACCATCTATAAATGGGCTAAATCATTTTTGTTAGGGTTTTTTTTTTAAGCTCTTTTGTTTAAAGGGTCTTATCTTCCATTTTGCATGCTAACAAGATACGTGTTCCAGATGACTACTTGAATACATTTAGATGTGATTCTTAAGCCCCTGTGTGAAACGGCCACAAATTGAAACATGGGAGGTTTCTCCTGAACACCAGGAAACACTTTTTACCAGCAAGGTGACTAATCACAGGTTGTGCAGAGAGGGTGTAGAGTCTCATTCCTTGGAGACACTGAAAAGCCTGGACAGAGTCCTGGACAACCAGCTGTAGGTGGCCCAGCTGCATCAGAGTGGTTGTTTCAGATGATCCTTGTTAGCTCAAAGAAAATGTTTTGTTTGGTTGGTTTTTTTAAGCAACCGAAGCTTCTGGAGTTCTTACATTTTGCAGGTTCATTGTGGAACTCTCAAAGCTTCCTTTGTATTATACAGCTTTTTTTGCAGATACTGTTCTTGAGGGAAGTGTTCTGGAGTGAACAATTGCTGTCTCTTGCATGATGTGAAAAACAGCCCAACAAGCAACAGAACTGCAGTTAAACTTCTTGAGGTTTTGAGGTTGTTCTCTAGAAGACTGCATTCTCTATAACCTGCATATACTTTTGCTCTCACTGTTAGCTGAAATGGAAGACTTTAACTTGAAAAGTATTACATCCAATTAAGGAAACAGGAATATTTATTTCATTAAGTCCAGGCAAGATCAAGGCTTTGAATTGCTGTTCATGTAGACTGAACAATCTACCAACTCTGGCTCTTTCTCTGAGGGCAGAATGATATTATCAGCCTGCTGTGCTGCCTGCAAACTCTGGAACTTTCTGCGTGTTCTTTTTTTCTATGTGTATTTAATCACAGGTAGTCAGAACTGATGTACCAGGGAGCGATTTTGTAGTGCTTCCTATGCAGGGAAAACTAGTCATATTTAAAATCACAGAATGGGTATGGTTGGAAGGGACCACTGGAGGTAATGCAGTCCAACCTTCCTGCTCAAGCAGGGTGCCCTAGAGCATGTTACTCATGATTGTGTAACTCAGGATGCACCTACTTATGGGAAAACAGTTGAAGACTATCACTGGGGGGGGAGGGAGCCTTTTAAAAAGCTATCTTTTCTGCCTGCTGGAAGAGCTCTTGTGGTTGTAATGATGTTTGTGGGTTTGGTTGTCTGATTTAGATCCTATCCCTCTACTGTACTTTGATTAGATAAATGATCTCTGGAACATCTAGTGCCAGCTTAATTCTAGAATGCATTGAAGTCTTGTAGTATGTTGAAAAGTCAGGTTATGGTGTATGTACATATATATATAGAGCAGGAGTCAGGCTGTCTTGCTACAAGGTTGAAACTTCATTGAGTCTGAAAGTAGACAATGAAAAGACACAGACAGAAGTCTTTCTGAAAAATTAAAGTTTGCATAAAAATAGAATGAAGTCCTTTTAAAATGATGCTTTGTAATACTCTTTGTCTAGATCCTTCTGCCTTCAAAACAAACAAGCAAAAAGTTGGAACTGAGAGACCTTGCTCATGATGCTTTTTTGTTTTCCTATGGCTGCCTTGAAGCCTGTTTCTATGATTTAGTCACCTAAGCTGAAGGAACCTGACCTCTAAGCAGTCTCCATTTCATGTTTTACTAGGCCTCTGCTGAATTTGGTATTGCATTTCTGTTAACTGTAGGAGCTGGTGCAGTTTCTGCAGAGTGTGAATGCCTGAGAACCTGCCTTTCAAAGATCGGATCTGTATCAGTAAAGGGAAATGTTTGATATGGGTATCCTCGGCCCTGATGGATCAAATGGTCATTTCAGCAGTAAAGCAAGAAGTGCCTCTGCTAGGAGAGTCATATTCCAAGTTGGTTGTGTGTATGGTCTCCTTGCATATATTGGTGTCCCCAGTGGTTGCTGCTATGGCTTATCTAATGACAAGGTAACAGAAATGTGCAAGTAGGTCCTATGCTTTAATCTAGATTATGCCACATTTGATCAAAGTACCCTTTTTTTACTACAGGTAGCTTTCTTTTACTTGGAAATGACAATTTAAGACCATATATTTGTATAAATTGTAAAATTGTGTCTTTCCAAGAACTGATCTACGCAATTATAATCGTAGAATGGTTTGGGTTGGAAAGGGGCCTTTGAAGATCATATAGGCCACCTCCCCTACCACAGGCAGGGATAGTGTTCCCTAGATCGGGTTACTCAAAGCCCTGGACAACATGACCTTGAACACTTCCAATGATGGGTATCCACAGCTTCTTTGGACAATGTGTTCCAGCCTGTCTGAAGTTCAGGTAGATGACATTGTAGCTTTTCCTTTGTCAACTGATGCAATCACTCCATCGTAGAAGGCTTCCAAATTAGTCAGGCATTAGTTGCTCTTTCTATCTCTAAGCAGCTCCCTGTCTTCCATATGTTTTGACATGTCTTCCAGGAGGATCTGTTCCATGACTTTACTGGGCATGGACATGAGGCTGCTTGGTTGGTAGTTCCCAGGGTCCTGCTTTTTACCTTTTTTAAAAATGGATGTTACATTTTCCTTTTTCCAGTCATTGGGGTTTTGCCTGACCACTATGATTTCTTGGATAAGATTGAGCATGGCTTGGCCATCTCAGCATGAGCCAATTCCCTCAGGAATTTTCCCTGGGTTACATCTCACTGGGTCCCTACTGATGTAGGTTCAGGTATCTCAGGTCATCTCGAACCTTCAACCTTGAGTTTCACTTAAAACCTTCATTCTAACATCACTGTGTTGAAGTGCAGGGGATTGAGAGGTGGGAAGAGACATTACCATTAAAAACCAAGGTAAAAAACTGTTGAGTACCTCAGGCTTCTTGGTTGTCACTAGTTCTCATGTCTAGCTTATCAAGGGGAGTGTGTTTACTTTAATCTTCCTTTTTCTAGCCAGTATTCCTGTAGAAGCCCTTATTATTTGTGTCCTGTGCCAAATTGAACTCCAGCTGTGCCTTAGCTTTCCTGATCCCATTTGTACAAATCTGGGTAGCCACCTACATGTCCCTGGTTCCTGTTCCTGTGTATTTTGTTCTTACACTTGTTTGACCAGGAGGTCCTTAGCTAGCCATTTTTGTCTCCTGCTTTCCTTGCCTGATTTCTTACATGTGGGAATTGAGAGCTCTTGAGCTCTATGAAAAATGTCTTCAAAGGGCTGCCAGCTCTCTTCAGCCCCTTTGTCTCTGAGGGCAGCTCTCCAGGGGGTCCCATCCATTAATTCATTAAACAACTCAAAGTGTTCTCTTGAAATTTGGAGTCCTTACTCTATTCTTCGCCTGGTCCATACCCGTCAAGATAGTGAAGTCCACCAGGGCATGATCACTGAGCTCAGTCTGCCACCAATCTTCACATCCTTAATTAGTTCATCAGTGTTGGTAGGCAATGATCTAATCTTGCTTCCCCTCTAGTTGCACTGTCTGTCACCTGGATTAACAAATTATCCTCAGCATACTACAAGAGTCTCCTAGACTGCTTATAGCTTGCTGTGCCACTTTTCCAGCAGATGTCAGAGTGATTGAAATCCCTCAGCAGGATCAGAGCCTGCAAGCATGACACCTTCTGTAGCTGAAGTAAGAACTCTTTATCAACAAGTTCCCCTTGGTCAGGTAGCCTGTAGTAAATACCAACCATAAGGTTTCCTTTGTTCACTTGACCTCTAATTTTTACCCACAACCTCTCAAGTTGTTCATTGCTGTTTTTTGAAGGCAGCTCTCTGGAGTAAATCCATTTTGGTC
>WBMV01000278.1:0-216780 GCA_013396655.1 Campylorhamphus procurvoides | reverse complement strand
TTTTTTTTTTTTTTTAAGATGGAGAGTGACCACCTGGTTTTCCTCCCTTGCCTGTGGCTTCTGAACAGTTTTCAGCCATCAATTGCAGTGTTCCTGTTATGTGATCCTTCCCACGATATTTCAGTGGTAGCGATTAGATCCTAGCTTTTTCCAGCTGCAAAGTGACTTCCAGCTCCTCATATTTGATACCCATGCTGTGTTCATTGGTATAGAGGCACTTCAGCTCCATCAGTGACCTTGTCACTCTCTTAGAGGACTATGCATTAATTCCTTTGAGACATTTCATAGGTGTTTCCCTCTTGGTTCCTAATATATCAGCAGTCCCTGGCTTTTCATGCATGTTCAAAACTTTGTCACTTTTCCTCTGCTGTTTGTCTTCTGCTTTCTCCTGCTGTCAGAACTCTTATTTCTGTCTAGGCTGTTGGAGAACACCATTCTAATTCCCTTAAAATTTTTTTGTTTCAGCATAGTGGAGTCTAGTGTTGCTTTTGTAAGCTTCTACTTCATACTACTGCAGTTGGCCTATTTGTGCCTTGCTCTGTCTGGCCCCAGCAAAGAACAAAACCAACATGTTGGTTCATTGGGAGTAAACTCTTGTCTAGGGTGATGGGAAACTGGGATACCTCGAACAAGGGAAGTAGAGAAGGCAAAATGGTAGGAAGGAGTTGCAGCTGACACTGACTCACCAGGACTTAGGCTGGTAATGCTAGATACACTCTTAACCAGAAACACAAAATGATCCTTTTCAACTCCTTTTACTGGCATGTGGGTCTGTACTGTCCTTTCTTGTGCCACCCAGAGCATGTCATGTCATTGCATGAGGAAGTGCACTGAGGAAGTGGATTGTGCAAGTGATCCCTTTCCTAATGTACCTTGTTGCCTGACCAGATGTTTACTGCCACCCAAAGCACAGAACTGGGGATGGTGATTCTGGCAGTGTGGTCTGGGTGAAACAGGCAGCCTGGACAGGAGTCTCCTTCTCTGGAGATACTCAAAAGCAATCTGGACACAATCCTGAACAATGTGCTCTAGGGGACCCTGCTAGAGCAGGGAGGTTGGACCTGATGACCCACTGTTGTCCCTTCCAGCCTTACTCGTTCTGTGATTCTGTGCAACTATAGCCTGTGAAAGTGCTGTTTTACAGGGGGGCAGCTTTACAGTTCTTTGCGGTCTTTTTTTTCTTCGGTATTGTAAAGGTGGGATAAAGGCTGCATGCTCTCCTGCTTTTTGCTTGAAGAGTTGTCTGTTAGCCTATTAGAGATGGCTTTTTTCCCTTGGAGATAGGTGGCTGGAGTCTCCTTACTTCTCTTCTAGCTAAGCACTTTTCTGCATGGCCCTGTTGTCCCAGGGGCATTGAGACTAGCTGGGCATATTTTCTCAGCTTAGTGAGATCCTTAGCCTTTGCCTCAGAGAAAGCAGCTCTCAGCCAGTTTGTTTGTCACCTGAGCCGTAAAACCCTATAAAGCAGCCCAGTAATGGCACATCTTTGAAGTCTTAAGAAGTTAACTGTCTGCAGAAACCTTTGTTGCTGGAGACCAGTTTTCTGCAACTTTTCCTTGACCAGCCTGCACACATGAGCATGTCTACTGTATTTATCCTCAAATTCCCTTTGGGATTTAATTGCATCCTACCTTTATTTTTGTTTTGCTACTTCATGCTCCTTTGTGCTTGTCTCTGTCCTACCAAATACATTCCTATCCTGTATCTGATCTGCCAGCTGGTTGTTCTGCCTTCTTATCAATGAACCACCTGCAGTGCTCCCAGATGTGTCTGGTTATTGCCTCTACCCTAACCTGAACTCCATCCTTTGGTGTGCTTAGCCTCTCTGCTCCACAATCCTCTCTTTATTCAGCTTTGATAGCTTTCACTTACAGGGAACCAGTCAAGAGCACAGGACCTACTTCTCTCCTTTTTTTCCACAGCTCCTCTTAACTGAGCTGGCAGTGGTGGTTGAGGCCTTGGATGTCATCAGGTCTAGCAGTGATATTTAAACGTTTAGAGCTCTTGGCAGCCTCCGTAGTGATACTGTGTCTCATGTTTTCACCTTGTAATTCTGATAGCTAATGAATATCGCCTTTTACTTAATCACAAGGCCCAAGACTGGGTTTGCTCCACGGAGGCAGAAGTTAATCAGTGATACAGTTGTGGTTAATGTTATTAAATGTATCTCATATGTTCGATTTTATGAAGCTAGAAGTAGGGTGCTCCCATCTTCTGTTATATATGGTCAGTTAGCAAAAAGGCTTACGTATATGGTAACTTGCCAAAATGGGATTATTGGCTCTGAATTACAGAAGTATATCTAGGCAGAACACTTGCTTTTCTAACATGAGAAAAGCTTTGAAACCTACATGTAGAGGTAGTTAAGGGAGTAGATGCACTTAGCATTGGTTGAAAAAAAAATGCTTTGGATTCCAGTGTGTTGTCTAGATGTTTTCAGAATGTGGAGGTAAATGAGCACATTATGGTTCTTGTCAAGTATAACTTGGAAACATGTTCTGCATGGGACTTGTACTGGGCGGTGTGTGTGTTCCTGGGACCTAAGGTTAGTGATGAGACTGACCTTCTCTAAAGGCATCCTTTATAGAAATGAAAGATAGTGCCTATGTTGCAAGTCAAAAGGTCATTTTCTTAGGCTGTTTTCTCTGTACCTTGATTCTTTGGGAGTAAGCAGATAAAGCTACAGTAATATGGTTTGGAAAGGATCTTTGGAGATCAACTCCAGAAGCTAAAGTTGAAAAAGGGGAGGAAAGAATATCCACTAAAGCCGGAGTGGCTGGAAGGGACTACAAGCACAAGGCAGTGGGACACAGTGGTAAGACAGCTGGTGGGGCGAGGAGGCAATGGTAGAGCTGTGAGGAATTCTGGAAATGTAATTGAAAGCAGTAGGCAGCTTTAAGCACAAATACTTCTGGAAGGTTTGCCTGTTGTTCTTGGATTTTTCGCTCAGCAGTCAGAAGTTGAAATGTGACCCCCTTTTCCGTCATCATTCCTGTAAGGATAGTTAGGAAGCTGTGGATGTTGGGCATAAGAGAAGTTTAACTGAGCTATTCTGATCTTTGTACCTAATGCTAAAACAAAAAATTTTTATTCCCACGGTATTTATGTCATTCAGCCAAAAGTTTTCTTTTGGTGCACTTTTAACAGAGGCAGTATGAAGGAGGAAGGGCTCAGTACTTGGATGATGTTTTCTGTGTAGAAAAACTTTTTTTTCTATTTGGTTTTAAAAACTTACTTGTCACTTGTTGATGTATAGCTACCAGGGAAGATTTTGCCATACCTTGTTGGTGCAAATGTGAAGATTGAAACTGCCAAAAGTAAAAATGTTTGTTCTTGGTGGGTTTATAATTTGACAGCCAAGTGAGGTTGTGTTGATTAACTTCACGGTTCAAAATACCTATGCCAAGATGGTGTGGGCCAATTTTAGGATTCATCCTGCTGGAGAGAGTTGGCAGTAACCTGAAATGATTAGTGGTTGTATCATATGCTCTGTACAATACAGTAACTTTTTTTTTTAAATGTGGGAAGAATATGGCCTTTCTTGTCTCTAGTATTCATCTGGTATAATAGCACTGTAATTAAAAAAGGCATCTTAGATGGAGTGTGAAGATCAGAAACTGAAGTATTTTAGCAGTTGCCATGAGGGTAAAAATACAATTCTGCACCAGTCCATGTTTGTACTATAGTTAAACATACAAGACTTTGATATCCATACACAGTATGAAGATTCAGTAAAAAGAGCTTCTTTATACTTCATGTACAATATGGTCTGTAAAACAGCCAGGAATAGCCAGGTAATGGCATTGGTAGATCATTAAGGATGCTGCCTGCAGTACAGAGAAACACTACACCCTAATGTCTCCATTGTCCAGGGGAAATAAACCAGCATATCCAAATATGGTAATTAACAAAGTTCCAGCAGTTAATTTGTGTGCACACCATCCTTACACTTGCCTGTTAACAGCAGTTTCTTGACATAAACTATTGCCGCGTTATTTCTGCAGGCCACTCAGAAACCATCCTCTAAAACCAGTGTGCAGCATTTGAAATCCAAAATAGCTACAATTAGTTAGAATGGCTTGTTCTGCTGCGTTTCTTTAGAGAGGGAATTTTTTTTCCCCACACAGGGGATCTATCTTGACATTTTTACACATCCACGGTGTATTGAAAAGCAAATTTAGAGAGACACACTGTGTGTAGATCTCAAATACCCTGTGGTTAGAAGAGGGTTTGTATTGAGCTGAAGTGTTAAAGGTTTTGAACATGTAGGAGAACATTCAATTAGAAGCTACCTGTGGTTTGCCAGGTATAGAAGTACAGCTGTGTTACACCAATAGCCTAAACATCAAATGCTAGATTTCTCTCATTAATTCTTGTTGGTGACAACATTGCTCACTGGGATATCCTTATGTGAGATTATGTACTTAAAAAGTATGGAGAGGTTAGAATCAAATAGTCAGTAGAGGAAATGCAAGAGTAAGATTGCCTTTGTGACCCAAGTTTGCTTCCATTATTCATATGCGTTCTAATGCCGTCTTTATTTATATAATTGGTTTCTTCTCTCAAGATTCCACAGTCTTCATTTTGCACAGTAGATGTGTTTCTAGGACTGAATAAAGGCACTCACTGTCTGTAGGACCATACCCTTTGCTGTTGGAGAGGCTGGAAGGGTTATGTCAAATGGGACGAGTGACTAAAGAGACTAGAAGGATAAGTTTCATAGTTACAACAATTGAGTTCTGATAGGTTCTTTCTATGAACTTGATTTGGCCACTTTAAGTGTGTGTTCCACACAGGCTGTCAGTAATTCAAGGTATTTGCAGGCAAACAGCTTAAGCCTTGTTAGTAAATTTTTAATGTGTTTATCTAGATTTAAGAAAAACCTAAAAACTGGACACAGAAATTGTGTATTGTAAGCCATGCCCAAACCCTTGATGGTTCATTAGCATGACTGAACAGGTTAGATAGACTGCATAATCCTTTGTCATTTTAGCCAGGAGACAGAACTGAAAGCTGTAGTGTGGTTGTGTCATCTGTGTGTGCCAACAGAAGTAGCAGGGAAGCACTCTTGATTTTTTTGTACAGGACTGAGGAATCAAGAGACTTGAAAACATATTTCTGTTTTGACATTGGGCTCAGGCAGTTGCAGAACCCTTTGAGATTTCTACACCTGTTACCTCTCATTTTTCAAAGTCACCTTTCTTGCCATAACCTGCCTCAACTTGGCTTTACGTGCTAGTCCAAACCTACAAACTCTGGTCAGATCAAAGTCATTCCTCTCTGCTGGTCTTTCTTCATAGCCTCTTTATCTGAGCTATTATCTTTTCCCCTGCCACATCTTTTTTTTTTTTTTTTTTCAGTTTTCTCCCCCAGCTCTTTGTCCTGGGTTTTTTGGCATGTGAATCCTTCATTGCTTTCCCATCCAGTGCTGTGCTGTGTTTCATCATTCTGTACTACCTGCTTTCTTCTGATAGACTGGTAGTCCCTTCTAGGGTCCTACTCTTAACCTGATGCCTTTTGGGACAAATGGCTTCCCTCTCCCCAGGTATATAAATTCACTAGCAGGGTCCAAGAGAGAATAGAGACAGGACAATACCGAGTCTGTCTCTCCATACTTAGTTCCTGTACTTCTTACTGTATTTCAAAAAAATCTGCAGAAGGGCCCATTTACCTCTTCTGACTGGAGTGTGCCTGAGTGGCTTGAGAGGCTGGCTCAGACTCAAACCTGTCCGTGAGTAAGATCTCTAAGGGGGTGGTAGCATGTATGGCACAGATGGTATCTTCAGAAACGTAGGTGCCAGATCCTAACAAGATTGTGTGAGCACGTGCTAGTGCCTTTTTTTTTTCCTCCATTTTGATGATTTTGTCTTGATGTGGGAAACCACCCCCCCTACCAAACAAAAAGACACCTAGGAATTGAGTCTTCTTTCAGAAACATCAGACAATTATACCTTCTCAACAATGCAGAAAATAAGTCAATGTACTTCACTGAAGCACCAGATTTCTCCAAAAATTCAGCTTCGGGGCAAGCATGTAGCATTGCATCCTGCAAACTAAAATAGATGAAATTGGGCAATGTTAAAAGAATTTACAGTCAGAAATGTGTAAGAAGAGGTTTGAATAAAAACAGTACTACCAGTTAAATTTTTAATTTAGAAAAGAGTTTATTTCTGAAAGGTGTTTTGCTGGTTAAAATGAGATAGATATAGATATACGTATATATGTGTCTATATGTATAATATCAGTAATTATTTTTGTTCTGAATTAGGTTATGGGTTTTTTTTGTCTATGAAGTGTTTTTGCACCCTTAGTTACAAAAAGTGTTTGCAAGTATTTCTTTGTCTTGACTTCTTCAGTACAGCTATTTCTTAACAGGTATGGTTACATGAGCAACCATAAAAGACAGCTGGTTTTTATTACTTGTCACCTTGACCTTGAGACTCTGTATACTGTCCTTATGCAAAGTTAGTATGTAATTGTTTCTCTGAATTTGTAGTATGTTGTGCTATCTTTGCATGACATTTAGGGCCTTTTTGTCAGTGTTCTAATGTTGCTGTGGGCTTTGTTTTCCAGTTCTGTAGGAAATGCCTTGATATTGAGAGGTGGTGGTCTGAATTTCATGTTGTTTCTGATCAAAAGAGTTTACAGGTGAAATACTGGGGGTTTTAAGTGAAATTTTTTAGTTGGTGATAGTTTACTGTATCAGTGCCTTCCTAGCCATATGGCTGTGTATTGCATTCTAAGTATTTTTATGTACTTGAACTTTTGTGGGTTTATAGGCTTAGTAGGGAAAAGCAGCACCAGTGAGAATAATAGCCTCTGAACATCTAGTCTGCAGGGGACCAGGTTACACATCTTACCCTGTTTGTTACACTTCTTGAAGCTGAGCTGGTATGCCGTGGTTAAGATTTTCTACGCAAGTGATGAGCCACTGGAAGGCTGGAGTGTTACTGATTTACAGAGGCGGAGTGACTTGGGATATTCAGCAGGAAAAGGAACAGGAGTGGTAACAAGCAGCAGTAGTGGTAGTAAAGGCAGAAGTAGGTTCCACAGCAGACTTCCCAGTGTGAGTCAGTGACTGCACAGCATACCAGCTAGCTCTCAGGAGGAACCCAAAACCGAGTGTTGCAAGAGATTCAGGGTTCATGTTTATCATGCGAAGTCATGTGGTCTTACTATATCTTAACTTGCCAACTTAGCCTTAGTCCAGAGAGGATCCTTTGCTGCAGTGNAAAAAGAAAAAAGAAAAAAACCCAGAAGGAAAAATAAAGAAAATTGTGCAATGTGTATTTATGCCTACATCATGCCGAGGAGACAATTGACAGTAAACAACCTGTGTATACCTGAGGTAAGATACTGTTTCTGCTTTCCCTGCACAGTGCTGCTGCAGCACGGAGCTGATCCAAACATTCGGAACACCGATGGGAAATCTGCGCTGGATCTGGCAGACCCTTCAGCAAAAGCTGTACTCACGGGTAAGATGCATACATCTCTCAGCAGCATTACCTGTAGTTCGTTTTGTGTGTCTGAGTTCAGCTTCATAAGAGCCTTCTGCCTTTTCAGTTTTTCTGTTGTGTAAGAGCGTTTTAAAACTGTCTTTTACCAGATTTCATGTTGATGTAACTGTCATTAATCTGCCGTGCTGCTATAGGTTTACTTATTCTACTTATGCTAATGCTGTAATTTGCCATTATAGCATCATTCCTTATTTACTGTGTTTCTGTGGGTTTTTTCTTTTTAATTGATACCTAATAGATTGAATAGGAGCCCCATACCACATAAAAAAGAAAATAAATATCAGGTCGGTTGTTTTAAGACCTTCACTGTTGAGCAAGCAAGGACGTTTGTGTAACCATAAAAGTACCTGCGATCTGAAAGACAACCTGCTACTGATTGCAGAGATCAATAGTTACATTATATTTTGCTGCAGATTCACATGCTACCCTATCCTTCCTTTCCATTTCTTCATTAGTCATTTTGAGTAGAACCCTTTCTCATCCATAAGTTTTTTCTGTTTTAGGGGCTATTAGCTGCAAAACAATGTTTCATGAATATATCCTGGATACAACTTTGTTTTTACAGAGCTTTGTTTTTTTATAAATTAACTGTTGCAGCATACCAGTAAGCATGAAGAGTATAATATAGTAGCCTGTCAAATTGGTTGCAAGAAATACATGGTCCTCTGTGCTGATTTTGCCATCTAGGAAATAATGTTTAGAACAAAGTAATATTGGATTTTAAAATATATACAATTAGATTTATAGAAAGGGATTTAACAACTGAGGTTCGTTTGAAGAAATAGCTGTTTTTCTTTTGCCTTTATTTCCCGTATTCTCTCTCTCCTTTTATTGACAGCCTAATTTATAGGTTATGTGCTATGCAACACCCGTATTCTTTCTTCAGATTATGTTCAGAGCACACCAGCTCCCTTTACTTTGTCAGGAACATTTCCTCATCTTCTTTTTTCAGTGTGCTGACTGCTATACATAATTATCTACAGCGCTGCAGTGATTTGACTGCCTTTGGAACAGTGTACTTTAAATACATATGATTTACTTTAATTACTCAGTGTCAAATTTAAACACGTTCCTACTGTGTTAACACTAATGTTAGCTGTGCTAAGCAGGTTAATCTGACTTCTGGCAGTGAATGGGTACAGTTGAAACAGATGCTGGAGATAGAGAGGGCACCAAGGAGTCAAGGTACCTCAAAGGTGTTAAAGGATATATGACATTTAATTGTGGGCAACTTGACACATCTACAGTTTGCAGGTTCCAGGCTCCAAGCTGCTCTTTAGGCTATGAAACTTCAGAGGATAGTAGATGATTAGGAAGGTCTGCAGTGGTGACTCCATGTCTGCTCCACTGAGTTCTCTGGGTGCTAGATAACCTTGTGCTTTAGACAGTGGAGAGGGCAACATACAGCAAACAAGTGGAGATGGATTAGAAGCAGTCCTCTGAGAACATCCTGTCAAGTACAGCAAGAGCCCTGTGCCCCTGGCGTCACCCCTAATGCCTTGCACTCGAGCATCCATTGACTGCAGGCTTCTGCGCCCGGTGGATGTTACCAGGTTGTGCATATTAGACACACTTGCACACAGTCACTACCGGTGCTATGTAGGTGTTTAGTTGTTCATAAAAATACATCATTTTTGTATGCATTTATTCTTCCTAGCAAGAAATTCAGCATTTGGTTTTATCAGCTTTGTCCTCAAGGTGGCTCTTTGCTACACTGGGCTCTCTGTGCTGTGCACCTGAGTGCCAAGCTGTGCAAACAGGGTTTGACTCAGGCTGTAGCTGCTGTATGATGCACAGTAACTGAAAGCTGACACTGGATGTCATGTGAATGGAAACTAGCCATTAAGAGCTATATTTTTCTGAGTGCTGCCCTGTTTTCTTGTATCTCTGTTAGGCTTGAGTTTCTCATGCATTTTCCATATGTTGCTACCTTCAGGTCTTGCTTCGTTCCTCTGGAAAAAGGGGTCTTAAGGGATTTCTTAGGATCTATCTGGCTGGGGATAATCTTTAGCTACAGCAATACTTTGCAATTAGGTGCATCAGAACTTAAAGGTATTACTGGATTAAGGTTGAGTAGGATATATTAACTTAATTTTCAGTATTTAGTATTGAATAGTGGGATTTTAGAAATGCTCATATTTAGAGCTTTCAGAAGTGGAGCGATCCTGAAAACAGTCTATAATTTGTTATTGTATTTGCATCTTTAAGCAGCACGTGTGCCAAGGCTGGTTTTATTATGTTATTTTAGGTTTCTTTTTTTCTCTGTGTCTATTGTAGAATGTCCTGGGTTGTAAGGGACCTTAAAGGTCCTCTAGTTCCAACACCTCTGCTGTGGACAGGGATACCTTTCCCTAAACCGGGTTGCTCAGACCCCCATTCAACCTGGCCTTGAACACTTCTGAGGTGGGGCACCCACAGCTTCTCTAGGCAACCTATTCTAATGCCTCACCACCCTTAGAGTAAAGAATTTCTTAACATTTAGTCTAAACCTACACTCAGTTTCAATCCATTCTCCCTTGTCCTATCACTACATACTCTTGTAAAGAGTCCCTCTCCATCTTTGTTGTAGCTCCCTTCAAGTACTGACAGGCCACAGTTAGGTCACCCCAAAGCCACTCTTCTCCAAGCTAAACAGTCCCAATTCTCTTAGCCTTTCTGCTAAGTATAGGAAATATAATAGACCATATAGCCATAGCAGACTTTTCCTACTTTTTGTTCTTGTATTGATTGTTGAAGAACAGAGTTTCTCTTAGAACTTTTTGTCCAAATATTTTCATAAGTTCATACATCTACGTTAATGGCTTTGTGAATGAACTGTGTTTATAGTCTCCCTTTGACCTCCAGTGCAGCAAAAGTGAACAGAAAACTTGTTGGTAATTGAATAAATCTTTTCAATTTTACAAAGAATTGTATTTGTGTTTTAAAAGGGATATTTCTGCTGCATAAAAAGCATTTTTGTTGTTCTGGCAGCAAATGCTGAATCCACAATGACTTGTTCTTTTCTGTCTTCCAGTCTAGAATAATGTATACCATCTTTTTCACCTGAATTACAGAAAGGATATATAATGCAGTAGTTTCTGGGATGACTTCCAGCCATTTCCCTGCAACATCCTCTTAAAAATATGTGTTTTGTAAAGAATACATAATGCAAATGAAGGGGTAATATCTTGATGGAAACAGACTTCAAAAACTTTTGTAGACTAAAGTGAATTTGACAGAAATTAAACACCCAGTACCAGCTTCTTAAAGGAAAAGAGTTACATAATTGAGGAATCTGGTTTTTACTACTTAGCAGTCTACTTTTCCCCTTTTGCAGGATAAACAGCATTTTTGTGAGCCAAGCTCTTCATGATTGAGAGGGTGAATGTTTTTTTTCTTCTTTCTTATTATCCCTTACTATTTCTGAATCAAGTTGTCAGAAGAAGGATTGAAATCCTCTTTTTCTCTAGGCTGAAGTGGTAGTACAGACTCCAAAAACATATCTAAGAACCAGAGCTGTTAAACACATCAGATAAATATCCTACTTAATTTTATTTTAGTTTAATTGCCTTTGGGGTGTGTGGTTTCTGAGGTGGGAACTTTGTTGCCATACATAGCACTGTGGGACTCCCATCCAGAACAAGGCCTTTGGGAGCTTTTGCACAATATATTGTATTAGTCTTCATTATTCTCTTACCCTGACTATTGCCTCTTTAAACATTGACATCCTTTTATATCTTTCCTGTACAGTATGCAGAGCCAACAATATTGTGAATGATTTATGTGAATGATTTTTTTGTGTTTTTTTTTCCACATAGTGGTGGTTTTTTTGCTGCTTCTTCCCCATATTATCTGCTATTCAGTGGTCATTCTTTGTACATGAGCAGTTTCCAAAGCTGTTAGCAGGAACTGAAGGCGTTTTTGTCAGATAATATATTTTTGACTGCTCCATGCCACAGTTTTGTGAGGTTGGTTTTTGAGTAATCTCTAGGATTACTCCCTTGAAACAGATCAAAATGAAAAATCTCTGGAGACTGCTGCGTCTCCAGATTAAAGGAAGATTTCTTGTGTACAAAATAATGTCTTGTTTGTTAATAGAATCAATTTTCAAAGCTAAACAAGACTCTGATCTTACTACTTACTATGGAAATAATGTCTTTCACAAACTTAAGTGCTTTGGGTCCTATTGAGCTTTTCTCACTTGTGTTTTTAGGATGTGAAGAACAGCTTGATGAGTGAAAGTACAGCTGGGCTAAGGTTACCAGAGGTGTTAATGAGGATTCATGTTCCATCTATTTGTCATGTCAACTTTTTAATTTAAGTGGGAGCATAGTTTATTTATTGAAATATATTTGCACCATTTTTTAAAAGTGAACTGCCATTTATGCATAATTTGCCTGCAAGGAAGGGAAAAATCTGGTATTTCAGTACAATAAGTTTACTGAACTTTAGAGAATGGAAAATGAATTCTGTGTACAACTCATTCGTTTTAAAATTAGCAGGAAGAGAAGAAATTATTTTGAATTAATTTTGTTTTTCCTGTGACACTTCTGCAGCTTGACTGTCTCAAATCCTAAACTGTTTCCTTTTGAGTTGGTATTATTTCCTTTTGAGTACTCATAGGCTATTGAAAGCCTTCTGGATAGACAATAGCACTTCGTTTTTGGGAGGTGCCAACCTCCTCCGCCTTTTGTTTAATTGATCTGATTCTTACATATACTGAAATCCGATCATTTGCACAAGGTTTGCCTTTCACCTTTAAGAAACAGTATAATAAACAAGTATAATAAACTTCTCCAGTACAAAAGGAGAAGTGTTTTCATGGTAAAGGAGGGCAGGTGCTTGGGCCACCCGTTTGCATAGGTCATTGTCCTTTCTGATAGTGGCACTGGGGTCTGCTCCTTAGAGAAAAGAGCAAGAAATTCAGCAGTTGAGGAATATCCTTGCCCTGCAGAAAATGTTTGCCTTGTTTCATGTAAGCTCTTGGCATACATCCTGAAGCAAGAGGTCTGAAGGGCCTTCTCCAGCACTTGTTTGTTCTTTGAATGTATGTTGTTGTGATTGTTACTGGTTTAGCATTCAGGTTGGTTTATATTTCCTTTTTACCAAGACGCAGCAGGAGGAAACAAACTGTCTGGTCTAATTCACTGGTATGAGTGTCAAGTGATGCTTTTACATTTGAAGTCCATGGTGGTACTTTACATCTACTTTCTGGAGAATTATGTGGAGTATCAGCTTTCTTTTAGGAATGCTCTTCCACTCTTTGGAAAGCTGCAGGCAAAAGATACTCGTGGGACAGACCTAGAATGAAGTCTGTCATTTCGGTGGCCCTCATCAAGAAGCTCTAACTGTATGAATTTATAAATCTTGTCTTCTGTTTTTAGAGAATACTATAATGATGACTATCTAGTTATGTTTATAAATCCATAGTTTTAAAAATATCTCACTTAGCGTGTGGTCTAGTTCCCACTTTCTGCTTTGAAGGAAGCGCATAGGTTGCTTAGTAAGCCTGGAGTGAAATGCTTTCCTTCTCATTTCTAGCATAGCCACATTTCAGTTCTATTTCATGGTTCAGTTTTTTTCACATTGAGAGGAAAGGGAAAGAAACAGTCCTCTCTTTGTTCTAGAAGCTGTGCCATGCTTGGTGTGCACTTCTCTGTTTCCTCTTCAAGAAGAGCAGTCCTTGTTCTTGTTGACATACAAAGTTTCACCTCAGTGAAAATGAAGTTGCACTTTGGTGATACTGCTGGAATCGCTTATTCTCTTTCCACTTTCCAGCACTGCATTATTATTTCATAATGGCGTATCTTGATTTCAGCACTGTACTCTGGTACAACATCCAATTGACTTCTGTAGTGATGATTTAATAGCTTTCATGGCATTTTGTTATTCCACGTTTTATTCAGGCTAAGTTTGTTTTTTATTGCCTCTCTGATTGCAGAAGAGCTAAATGTTTTATGGGAGCCTCTGAAGCAATTCTGAATTCTTAAGTTTGTTGCTTATATACCAGTATAATTCTAGATGATTTATGTTATGCATGCAGTGTTTATTGTTTTAATTTGTCACTACTCCTCTACCCATTTTATTGCCCATTCCCTCAGTTTCTTTTACATCCTTCTAGCTTCTTCTGTTTCCTCTAGTAATTAAATAATATAAATATTTCCTTCAATGTGGTAGGTTATTTAACACAAGTTGCAGTGTATTTTATCATAAAGGAAACAAGTTACTCCTGCTTTTAAGTGGCTGAAGTCTTTTAGTTCTGATTCCATGATTGCATAATTTCTTTAATCTCTGGGGGACTTGTGCAAGGATTTATGTGAGCTAGTGTGTATGCCATGCTCCCTAATTTCCATTTCGGGGCCTTAATGTGCTTGGATTTCTTCCTAGTGTAACTTTAGCTCTAGATGTTTGTTTCATATGGCTTAATTTTAGGATAATGAGAGCTTCTCCTTTCCTCCTTCTCCATATTTTAGAGTTATCTTTTGTCTAAACTTAGTTGTGTGTCTTGAAGTGGCTTCTTTGGAATGTGGCTGTCAGCCTAGATCAAGCAGCTCTTCATTCTTCTTTGTAACCTCGATTTAGGCAAGGAGTTAAAAGTCTCTAGTCTGTTGTCCAGGTAGTCAAGTAAGAAGGACTGTGGGATTTAGGATTGGTGCTTTTATGAAAAGCATGTGTTTGATTTATACTGTCCTCTTTGCCAGGTTTTTTAGTATTTGACCTTTTCTTTTTACTATTATAACAGTTGAGTAATATTTAGTAAGAACTCTTCAAATGGAATGAAACTCTTAAGTTGTCAGAGGACCAAATTATCTTTTCAAAGTTTACACAAAACACCTTAATGAAGTCTTTTGGTTTCGATTCTCAACTCTGCTGTTATATAGAGTTGCAAATGCTTTGAAAGCTTTCAGAAACCTGACGTGCACAAATTTATTTATTACACACTGAAATTTAGCAACATCAAACTGAAAAGATGGTTTTCTTCCTAAGGTTTGTTGTTATTCAGATGGACAGAATAACAAATAACATCTCCATAACTTGAAAGTAAAAAGCCCAAAATATATTTTTCATGCTGCTCTAGGAAAAATAATTGCAGAAACATGTAAGAAGCGTTTCTATTTCCATAGTGCATCAAAGCACTCATCTGCTTTCTGTTGCTTTGCCTTGAGCACTGACCAATCTTATACTTTACTCAATTTTTTTCTTCTCTAAATATTGATTAGGTGTTTGTTTTTAAGATTTGTTTGTTGGGTTTTCCTTTTTTTTTCATATTCTATGTTGTGCATTTCTGGTTATTAGTAGTAATTTCTGCCAGTTTTGATACCAAATACTATTTTGATCTCTACTACATTTTTTGTTGTCTTTCTGGACCGTTGCACCAAAATGGCCTTTTCACACTGTATCCTCTATGTGATACTAATCCAGGTGCAGCAGTAAGAAATGAGTGGACAGAATATTATATGTATTTGGGTCTGTTTGTAAGTAGGATAACCATTTTAATGTAATTTTTATGTATTATCTTTGATTCTAATATGTAACTTAGTCTGTAAACAAGCATGCAACTCATACAAAAAATATTTAGCTAGCTGGATAGTTCCTGCATACAAAAGCTCCCATTGCTTTTATCTCTTCTTCTATAGCTTCTAGAGCAGTCTTTCATACTTGTTTTCTTCTAAAAGTGAAGCCATGTTTAAATATTGAAAGCGATGAGCCAGTCACAACTGAAATCTGTGCAGTCTGTGAGTGCATGGACAAAACATTTAAGAAGATTTCTGCCAGGCTGAACAGATGAATCTGAAAGAGTGTTAATGTTCCATAAGCAAAATATACTGACTAGGAAGTGAGAGAGGCAGACAATCTTAATTTTGCCTTTTTATGCATGTATTAGGACACAAACTCTACTTATGAGATTGCTTACTGTTCCCCACTGGCTCATTCTGCTGGATGGATGACTGTGCTCTAGGGAGGAATCAAGACTACACAGTGTGGCTGTGCTGGGCACTCTTTCTATACAGAGCTGCTGTACCAGTTTTGTTGTGGTGAGAGGGGGCTCACTCTTGCCTCCTGGGAAGTGCTCCTGCCTTGATGAGTAATGGGCACAGAATGCTATTTGCGTTCTCTGTGGCATAGGGCACCTGCTTGGGTCAGAAACTTTGCTTCTCCTTTAATTTTACTATAGATGTGCTTGATGTAATTTAAGTTCAAGGGTAAGACTTTGCGAAGGAGATAATACTCTTGAAATTTAAAGGGACTTGGGTACCTGAGTTAAATGCTGTTAATGTAAGTGATCAAATGCTTTTACAGCAATGTTTAGAAAAGAGAAATAAAATAGCTTTTTGCTTTTGTTGTTTCCTTATGAAGTATTAAATGTCTAAAAGAATTTTTGTAAAAATTTTCTTTAGAAATGCCTCTATGCGTTGCATGGATAACTTTTATTTCCTTCAGAACTGTTGTGATAGTTCTCAAGTACCCATGGCCTCCTTAACCTAGGATTTAAGGTTGTGATTTCTCTCATGTAGTAGGAAATCAATTTTTTAAATGAAATTTGAAAATTCTCTCTTAGATCAGACAATTTATACTTAAGGTTGTGACAGTCCTCTGTGGGTTTATTTGCAACTTCCATGCCCCAGGTTTTGTCTTGCCCTTTTACTGGGCTTGAAGCACAGCATTTGTGTTTGTTTCAGATATCCCATTTCACCCTAGGATATTCCATCATAAACTGCTCAGTGATGTTCACTGGACTCCACTGCTGTGTTTGTTCCTTCCAGCAGTTCCTATGTGCTTTTTCATTTATAAATAAAGCAAGTGTCCTGCAGATAAGATTAAGTTTGTTGTGCCATCCTTACTCATATGCTGAGTGCAGAGAGGAAGTCAGGGATCCTGTGAAAGCAGTATGACCATAGCAAATGCACATACATGCAAATTGAGTTCAGTGTGCATGGGAAGTCAACCAGGTAGGGGGGAGGTGTGGGGGATGTGTGTATAATACCAATAGACCCCTGTAACATCACCTTTCTTAGACTTTCCCCAGCATTCTCCTTTACTCCTGTCCATTATTTGCCTAGGTGTCTACTTGCTTTTCCCTGGATCTGTCTAATCAAGCTGCAGTCTTCAACAACCTACAGTTTAGACAGGTAGACTTGGATTTATCAGATTTGCCACACTAGGCATTTCTTCTAAGTTTGAAACGTGACAGAAATCTTAGGTCATTCAAGTCTCTCCTCTGATATGCTTAGTATTAAAGTTTCTTCTCAAAGAGGGTAAAAGACTCCTATATTTTGTTCAAATACATAAAGTGCTACATATGAGCTTTGTGGACAACAAAAACACACTTTGTCTTACAGAGGTGGTGCAGTTCTTTTAGTATAATTTCAAAAACTAGATTGATATAAGCAAGAAGAATTTCAGCCTGAAGGATTCAAAGTGGGCAGAATTACAATGGGAAACTGGTGTTTAAATCATAGTTGTTAAGTAACTTCTAGTTTCTAGCATCTATCAGAATTGCTGCTGGCTCTGTCTACAATTGGTATACTGGAAAGTCATACTTGTTGGGTGCAGCTTAATTAGCTTTCATGTGGTGCTAAGCTTAGACTACCTACCTTGAGGTCTTTCAAAATTAATTTAATGGCATAGAGGACTTTTATAATTGTACAAATATGTAATGGAAATGGAATTGACCTGACTTACTTGATGAGGTCATCTGATTCACTGGGCTCAGATGCAGTTCACATTTCATGTGGCCATGCGTTAGTTCTTTGTCGTGCTGTACAAAACTTTGGACAGATGAATAAGGAGATATAAGAAGCTTATACTCAGTAACTTAGACCATCACATGGGCCAAGCACCACAGGTCTGATGTGCATCTTTTCTGCCATGACATGAGAGTGTTGTCCAAACACTTGAGGCGTTCCACCCAGCTTGTTCTGTTGAAGGGGCAATCAATGGAGTAGGGAAGGGAGGTAACCTAAGACAAATACCTGTAATCTCTTCTTTATTGGACAGGTTGCAAAGAATAGTTTGAGCCTGTAAGAGACTCATTCTTCTTTTTAGAAATGTCTCAGATGCCCTTCTGCAGTTGGCTATAGGATCGCATGGTGTCTGAACATGGAGTCTTGGTGCATATATCTCTACTTAGAATATACTCCACATAGGATTGAAATAGAACTGCGTTGCTTCTGTTGTATTTTACGTATGCATTTTAACTCTGGGGAAAGTTTGTGCTGTTTTATACTGGGGCTGTGGTGTGGGAAAGTGTTGTCATTCTCATGTGTACACATGTATGCACATGTATGTTTATCAAAAAAATGAAGCAGTTCTGGGGTTAGGTAGTGACAGTATTGCTTTTACGTAGTTGAAGTCGAGTGTTGTTCTTCACTGGTGCATGAAGAGACTTAAAGAATGGATGCTTCTCTGTGAATGGATATGTTAATGTTACAAGTTTATGAATAAACCAATAAGTTTCTGTTAAATTAAGTAGCCATTTCAGTGGTGACTAATTCATTGAAGCTATTATGAATAACATAAGTATTGACTACTAAGTTTCAGAAGTCACAGGGTTTAGAGTCTCATGAGCTTTTTTTTGTTTCATATTTCCTTTTTGTAGGGGGGGAAGAAAAATTGGTTTCATAGACTGCTTTTTAAAGAAATATTAAATTGTTTAATTAATTGTTGAAATTATTTAATTGTCAAACAGAAATCATCCTTGGCTTACCTTTACTTAAAACAGAATGTAGCTTTAAAGCCCAAACAAACCAAACTGTATCTCCTCCTAGGAGGCTGGAGAAAGAAAGGAAAAAAATCTACTTCCATAGTGTTTGTCTTATTTCTTAATTTATAACTGAAGGCAAGCAGGTGCTGCAGTGAATAGTGCTAATGAAAGAATTTGAATTTTATAGAATATGATGTATTTTATACTCTATAGGTAGCACTAAAAAGAAATATAAAAAATATTCAAGTAGCTGGATGTTTCGTTTTAATTTGTGTGGTGGCAGTATGTGGATCTGTGAAGAACATGGAAAGTTTAGTTTATGATGAAGAAAGTTGGCCAGAACTGTTTTTGAAAACTTTTGAGTACTTTGTTTGTTGAAAATGTCAGGCTCAACAGAAGATTTATTAGCTTCATTTCATGCTTTCTAACTATTCGTTGTGATCATTAAATAACAATCAAGGCTCTTTCTGTGTGATGAGAGATCACTTGTTATACTTCAATTTTCACTGAGAAGAATAAGTATTAGCATTTAAATCGAAATTGCTAATTTCTTCTTGCATATGTCCTTAGGGCTCAATCCTGTCAGATGCTGAGCCACCCTAGTTATGATCCAAGAAAGATGTGGGGTTAAAATGAGGTTTGTTCAGATATTTAATTGTTGCGTGCTGAAGCAGGGCCGCAAGGCTCACCATATCATGAGGGGAAGATGGAGACCATTCTAGTAGTCTCAGTGGGTGCTGTTCTGCTTTGGGGTATGATGGGTGACATGAGGGCAGTGGCTGTAGTCTGCACCTTGTGAGTAGACAAAGCCTTGTTCCAGATTTTATAAAATGAAACAAGTTACTTGTTTAAAGTCCTTTTTGCTGCATATGGTGATTTTAGGAGAAATGTAATTTGTGGTTATAAAAGAATAAGGCAGGTCAAAGAAGTATTTCCTGTCACAGTAACGAGCAGGCAGACCCATTATTTTTCTATTTTTATTGTGTTCATGGACAAAGAAACACAGGTGGCTTTTTTCTGTTTAAAAATTAAATTTCTGACCTGTAGGAGAGGATGTCTTTCATGTGGTGTTTGAGCTTTTGTAACTTTGAGCGTTATCCTTGATGGCTATTTATGAAAGTGTTGTGTTCAGGTATGAAAAGGCAGGACTTGCCCTTCAAGCCATGGGAGTTTATGTGAGTCAGCTTCTTTTGTCTGTCTGTCCAACATACCTCTTGGCTACAACGTTTGTCTTGGTGCTCTCTAGAAATGGAGCCTCACATGTCAAACATTTTTAGTCCTGTGATTAACATGGCATCTCTTTCCTCTTTAGTTTTCTCCCACAGCCTCCTGCAGCCACTGCAGTGCAGTTTTCCACTTTGGGCATGTGATTCTTCATGGTGGCATTGGCAGGAACTTCTTGATAATTGAAATGCATACCACAAGCCATGGAAGTCTTCCTATGCTGATTTCTCCTTACCGCAAGCAACACAAGGGGGACACAGAACAGTAGCCTTTTTTCTAACTGTTTGTACCTTTGGTCCCCTGTTGTAGACATGAACATTGTTGCGTTTTCTTCTTGAAGTTCAAGAGTTTTTTTCTTTTTTTTTTTTCTTTTTTTCTTTTTCCTTCTTACTACATTTGTTTTTTCTAGGTGGTGGATTTTTCTCTTACTTATTGTTCATCCAAAGCTTACCTGATGAGGCTAATTGCTGCTTTTTTTGTCTGGCTTGAAAAAAATTTTCTACTGCTTTTTCAAGGGGAGGGAAGGAATAGCATTTTTACTGTGTATGAGGGCAGTGATATATGATGAAGATTTTTTCCAGGCTATAGGAGTTTTCTCTGAAATTAGGTTGTCTGACTGTCATAAAGGTTCAGAGTTTAATTTATAATACAGCAAAAATTAGCTTCATAGAAAGACTTACGCTAAACCTCTGTGTAATAATTTTGGAGGTGATTTTGAGAAGCATGACCTCATTGGGACGTAAGAAGTCACATCAGCTCTGGTCTTCCTTTGTCTGTACTCTGGGGGAAAAAAGACTCGCCTTTCCTAGTCTCATAAAGCTGTTTATTTTCCAGTATGCCTTAGAGATTATTTAAAATTACAGGGTTGTTTTTGTGATTTTTACCCAATTTAGTTGCATGTAATCATATGTTTCATAACTTTCCCCTGTAGTGCAATGTAACTGTTCTTGTGCTTAAAAGAACTGTATGATTAAGTGCTTTACTTGGTTGGTACCATTGAACAGTTTCTAATTTTAACATAATAGTTAATCAATTGTTGGTCTTAGACAAAGACCAAAAAAATTTTGAATTCGTACAACGTTATTAGTGGAAGATTTTCACACAGCTGGCAAGCTGTAATGTAAGTTAAGCAAAACTCTTTTGTTCTGAAAAATACATTGAAAAATCATACTCTGTTATGTTGCAACACTTACGGAACTAGAATTAAAAACCAGTAGACTATAAAGTGTGAATGTGTGTGTGTTATGCTATTAGCTCTCATAAATAGTATGTATCAGAACCCTTTGTTTTCCACAATGCTTTTTCTGTTCTTATCCCACAAAGACAGCTACGCTTTTGTTCAGTTTTTAATGCTAATTTAGAGGCAGAGTAGCTGAGACTTGTTACAGGTATGTTATAGATACGATAGATAGACGTTGGTGGCATTTTACTTTTCCTTGCAACAGCTTACAAGCCCAAATCTTGGACAAAAGAGGTTTTATCCTGTGTCACAATTCTTGTAGTCTAATAATTTCCTTTTTATAACAAAAGCGGGCTGTGTCCTGATATTTTATTAGGCTGAAATGTTTTAAGATTAAGCTTCCCTCTTTATGGATAATAAGCTTATTTCTCTGCTGCTTTGTTCCAGACTCCACAGATCCTACTGCTTTGCGTGATAAAAGTGTTTCCATAATTTTAAGCACTTATTAGACCATACATGACTCATGTATTTTTCATTGTTGTATGTATTACTCCTTTTAAGCAACTTGGGAAATGAATTGTGACAGCAGAAATTCTGTCATTAGGTCAGCTAAGTTTGATCTTTTGAGGGCTGAGCACATGAAGCAAGTTGCAGAGTTAGAGCCTAGATTAGAAGTGAGAAACACAAGTTAATTCAGTGAACAAGAAATGTTTTATAAAATGAAACTCAATCTGCTCCCTCACATTTATCCAGTAGATAAAAGAAGCACTTTTCCTTTCTTTTTAGGACATGGAAGAGAACCTGTGAGTTAATTCTTTCCTCTTCAGTTTTCCTATGCTTCTATGCATGTATATTGCTGCTTGAAGAGGACTCTATCAATGAGAAAGCTGTTTTTAATTGTCTTGTTTTAGCACTTTGTTGGGAAATTGTTTTCATATCCCCAAGCTTATTCCTGTGAAAATGGCAATTTACATAGGTGTGTCTGTGAGAGTTAGGACAGCTTGGGTCTTGGGAAGGGCACCCTAGGCTCTGCAGAACAGAGGACAATGATACCTTTGTTAAGTCTGGACAAAGTCTTTAGAAGTAGAAATAAAGTAGCATTAGTATTTAGCTTACCCATAAATGTAATGGTCCATCTCTGGAAAGCAATTGAAACTTCCCTTACTTAAACCTCAGGTCAATTATCATTTATACAGGTATTTGAAACAAGTTTCTACAGAGCTTTACTTGTCAGTAGTTACTAAAAAGTGACACTCATAGTAATTAAATTTGCAGGCATTGATCATCATAGCAAAGTCCAGACCTTGGAAGACATGGGTGATTGGCTCCGTGCAAGGAGCAAACTGACAGCGAAGTTCATGTCATGGGGTCTCTCCCCCTGTACCTTCTCAGTTCCCTGCAGTATACCTTATGGATCTCACAGACTTCAGTTGGCTAGAAATGGCAGAAGGGCCTTGAGGCTATTCCCTGTATCCCCTCTCCTTACTCTCTTTTCACATGTCTATTTAATACACCTTGGTTTTGGATGATGTGCCTCCAAAAAGCAGGTGTGTCTCTTGCCTTCCACAGACCATTTTACTTGCCGACACATGGAAAAGGCAGGCAGACTAAACAAGGTAGAAGACAACAATACAGGGCTTTCCTAAGATTTATAAACTACATGTTGTGATGAGCATATTATTTACAGCAAAGTAGCAGTGGGCTTCATTAGGATCATTAGACAGTACTGTTATCTTGAAATTTCATAAAGATGCAATTTTAAACAAAACCAATAGCTTTCTTCTTTATTTCTGGTAGAAAGAGGTGCTTTTCCCTATTCTTCTGAAAATAAAGGAGCAAATGAGCATAGAAAGCTGGTGATCTGACCAGTCAAAAAATTCTGTATTGCCTTGAATAATGATATTCATCAGTACAGGATTAATATTTTCCGTGCAATTTGTCAGAATGGTGAAGTCTCTTTGTGAATAAACAGATGCAAATATGTACACCCAAGGAAAACCTACACAGCGCTAATGGGGGGATGTAGATTTTTTTTTTTATTGCTAGTTTTTTGAAGAACAAATCTCATGTTTCTTTAGTCATGTAGTTGTAGTAGATAGTGAACTCTTGAGATATTTATTAAACTTAAAAGGAGGCTAAAAACTGGTCATTCTGCTTTTTAGGAAAAATTCTTAAATTGATCCAATACCCTCAGTTTACTTCACACATAAACTGTGGGTTGGCATTCTTTGTCTGTTTTAGGGTTTCCTGGATATCTGGAAGATTGGCTAAGACCTGTTAATCATCATCTTTAGCAATTTGTTTATTGCTCTAAAGTGAGTTTCACCCCCCCCCAGATTATAGTCCTTAATGAATTAAGATTAGATTATTAGGAATTAGATTAGATATTAGGAAAAGGTTCTTCACCCAGAGGGTGACTGAGCACCAAAACAGGCTCCCAAGGCAAGTAGTCACAGCATCAAGTGTGCCAGAATTCAGGAAGCACTTGAACAATGCTCTCAGGCATACAGTGTGATTCTTGGGGTGTCCTGTGCAGGGCAGGAGTTGGACTTTGGTCTTTGTGGGTCCCTTTCAATTTAGGGTACTCTATTACAGATTCTATAATTAACTTCTCCCAAGTGGATCCTTCCTATGGACTGCATAGAACTTCTTCAAGAACTGCTCCAGCATGGTACCCACTGAGGTACAGCTGCCAGAAGACCTGCTTCTGTGTGGGTTCTCAGGGCACAGGTTCCTCCAGGGCACATCCACTTACTGCAGTGTGGGGTTCTCCATGGATTGCAGTGTGGATATCTACTCTGGTGCTGCAGGGGACATCTCTGCTCCGGCACCTGGAGCACCTTCTCTCACCTGGGTGTTTGCAGGGCAGCTTCTTTCACACTTGCTCCCGTCTGCAGCTGCTGTGCAGTGCTTTTTACCCTTTCTTAAACAGATCACCACAGAGGCACCACTAGCACCACTGATGGGCTCAGCTTAGGCCAGCGGTGGATCTGTCAGAGCCAGCTCCAAGTAGGCATGTCCAGCACAGGACAACCCTTGGTCCTTTCTCAGAGAGGCCAACCCAGCACCTCCTGCTACCCAAACCTTGAAGCCTTCACACAGTCCAGCTGAGTAGACAAAATCTCCAATTGACCACATTGATATTAAAGTTTGTTAAATACAGTATTAACTTCAGCTCCCAAAATGAGCCTCTGCTGTAATAATTGACATCTGGTCTACCATATATACAGTGCTGTCAGGCTAATTTGAAATATAGCCATCTGGAGTTTAACCTCAGTTACTTAACAGTGCGTCCATTCCAGAAAGCCCTTCGGAACATGGTGTGAATATATCAGTCATTCTACTTCCATCCACTATGTTAATTGTTCTGCAATATATTTGTAATTGTTTTGCAAAATCATATTTATGTGAAGAAAAGTTCTCATTTCTTCTTTCTCATTTGAAAACACCCTAAATTTGCAAATGGGTATCTTCATATTAAAACTTACTAGAACTAGGGATTATGTAAAAATGGATATCCCTCTTCTGGCTCAAAACTGTGCAACTTACCTTTTCACATTCTACATGTAGTTTTTTGGAAATACTTTTAAAGTATCAATTTTGGATATTCCGTTTTACATTGTTATCTGTCCCGGAATGTATTTTGCCTCTGCAGAAGTTAGACATGAAATATTATCTAAATTTCTGTTATTTGAGCTCTCAAAAGAGTTACTCCTGAATGTGAGTAATGATACTATTTACTCAAGCCATGTCTCTCCTTGGAAGAAATATATATTGCTCTAAAAAATTTGAATAGTTCAGTTCTGCAATAATTCATGAGTTGCTCTTGAGAGTTTTAGCTGTAATTAAAAACACAGTCTATGCCATTATAAAGTAGCATGATCTTTCAGCTCATCAAAGATGACATAAATGTAGAATGTAGTAGTAATTTGTTAGTGTTCATGGAGAGCAGCTATCATTTTTGGTATACATATTTAACATTCAGCACGTAGACATTTTGACTGCTGTGAATTTCAGTCATTTTTATTGCATTACGCTTTACAGTCTGGTAATAATTTTTAAAATGTACCTAGATTTCATTTGGCATTGCAGCAGTGGTGGTTGTTAATACTTATCTAAGCAAAAACCTCCATAATGTTAAAAGCAAAATTTTATGCTAATTGGATAACACTTTCTACTCTAAAGAAAGCATTTATTCCTCTATATGGAGCAAATATAAATAAAGCTGAGGATATGAAGTATTGGATTTAATGGGTAAGGAAAATGTCATCCTGTGCAACTACTTACCAGAAATTTTATTTCCTGGCATTCTTCCTACCCCGATAAGTTTCTAACATCTTGCAGAGGCTTCTAAGCTAGTACTTTAGCTAATAATATTTGGATTTTGGTATCACAGCCAGAATAGTCATTTAGAAGTTCACAAGTATGCTTCTAAAATGTCCTTCCACTCCCTTTCTTCAAGGGATATTGCTAGGAAGCACATAGTTTCCTGTCTATCATTGTGACATTTCCACATCCATTCTGTGTTTTAGGATTAGTAGGCCATGATGGGTATATACTGTGATGCAGAAAGCACAGAGCAATCCCAAGAAGAGAACAGAGACCAGTGTATTTGCATTGGAGGTGGGACCATGTAATACAAGTTACCAGTGTGTCAAAACCAATCCTAATCTGAGAAACAAACTGTCCTCAGGTACCATCAAGAGTGAGGGATTTTTTCCAGGTTCAGTTCTCAGGGTTCAAGGTGGTATTACTACTTGTGGTTTTCCTTTGTGCCAGTGTATCTTGTGCTTCTTTCTGTGCAGTGGCATAGTTAGCCAGTACATCACTCCTTTTCCCTGTGTTAATAGTATTCTACATACCATGTGTTAAGTCTGGTAAATTTGCTTCAAAGATACTAAAAAGTGCTAAGTCTACAAAGATCTGTACAGGGTACAAATGTCTCCCTTTTGTATAGATACTTTAATCTTGCTGCAGGCCAGGTACACAAAACAGTAAATTTGAATGCTTACTACAAGACAATTATAGACATTTTTTAATCAGACTTCAGTAAGCTAACTTGCTCAGTGTGATCCTCTTGAGAATATCATGGGTATGTTAAAGACATTATTTGGCATGAGACTACCATGTGATCTACAGAGACACATTTTTGAAAGGCTTCTGAAAAAAAGTCTTCTCATTTGAGTCTGTCTTGTTGCAGTGTTCATGTTGTTTTCTGATTGTTGACCCCATAAATGCTTGCCCTACTTTCCCGTACTTGATAGCTAAAGCAAAGAAGTGTCATCAGGCTGTGCTGTTTATTGCTTAAATAGAAGTACTGAAATTATTTAGTTCAACAATTCTGCTTGGTCTCATTTCTTCCTTAGGTGTCACTTGTCCTTGGGTTTAACAGCAAAATTAAACTGCCTGAGAGTCAGAAATGTCTGAGATTCTTTTATTACTGTTTCATTTTACCCTACCATCAAAGTTAATGGATTTATGCTTTTTTCAATCTTTACAGTTTTAAGACCTGAGATCTAAAATCTGGTTTGGTGTCACAGAATCACAGAAAGTCTCAGATTGGAAGCGGCCTCTAAAGATAGTCTAGTCCAACCCACCTGCTCAAAGCAGGGTTGACTAAAGCAGATTGCCCAGAATCATGTCCAGCCACATTTTGAAAAGCTCCAAGGATGGAGACTCTGCAACCTCTTTTGGCAGCCTGATCTAGTGTTGGATTNTCTTAATGTCTGAAACCAAGTATTTCTGTTGAATTGTTTTAATGTATGTATGCTTGGTGCATGAGCTTCAGATTTGGCAGGTGTTTGCCCTGGATTCAGAGATTTGCCTTTAGCTTCTCCTGTGGAAGGCCATCTCAGTTTGAATTAACTCAGAGTTTCTGAAAATTTTCATGTCCAAAACCTCCAAAGAACTTCCTGTCAGGTTATGACTGAAAGTTGGACACTTCATTGCTGCAGGAAGTATTTGTTTCAGCTGACTTCCTGAGAGTACCAGTTACGTGTCAGAATATACCACTAGGTATTAAAATAGTGGGAAATGTACAAATGCACACCTACAAGCTTTCAGTCTAAGTAGTATTTTTAAAAGTTTTGAAAGCAAATGGTACTGGAATGCTTCTGCTTGGCCACGAGTTGTTAAAGACCTATTCTAAATCCACAGTCATTCAATGTAAATAGGGTGTGTAGAATTAAGTAGTTTTTAGTGAAGGGCTTTGAGCAATAAAGCAGTTAACAAGGATGATTTTTAAAAAATTTATATTGTCAGGGACATATTAATTTGAAATGAAGCAGTTAACATGAAGTTACTGTTTCATGTGCTGTGTTGACTCAAACTTTGTTTTAATTGGATTTACTTTGCATTTTTTTCTGGATATTAGCTAGGTTGGGATAAAGGTTGTGTTTCTTAGGACTAGGAGACAGCTTTGAAACAGTCCCTTAGCATACTTTGCTGTTGGCCTTCTTGGGCATCTTAGAAGAGCTGGCCTTGAGTAGGCAGCAGCATTCTTCTCCTCTGTATAGTGGTGAAATTTAGTTTCAGCCTGCGCTCTTAATAAAGAGCTTTTTTCTGTATTTTCATTTTCTACTACAGGGTGAGGTTATATAAAATACGGAAAACTTTGGTCTTTTGTTGCTGCTTTGCATGAAAATTTAAAATGATCACTCTTTCATTGTGTAGAGATGTTAATTTTTCTCATATTAACATGCCTGGAATCAGTTTTCTGTGCTTTTTCCCTAATTCATGTTCCTTTGTCCTTTATCTTCTTTCCATTTCATCTGCTGCTATATTTGCTGATTTTTCAAGTTAGGTTTTTAGTTTACTGAATTTGGATGTTGTCAGACTTATCAACAGTCAGGTTTAGTTCCCTACTTTGGAAGTGCAAAATCTTAGAAGTCTTTTCTTCTGTCAGCAACTCTAAATGTAAGTTGTTTTGCTTTTTGTTTGTTTGGGGTTTTTTTAATGCAGGGTAGCTCTAGTCTGCTCCAGTCCTGTGGAGTCAGCACGCACTTAACAGTTACTAAAGAAAGTGTCTGAAGTGCATCCATTTGAAAACTCCCTGAAAGACATCTGTGTGGTGCACTCCCAGACCGCTACAGTATGTGCACAAAAGTGCAGTAAGTCAGGATTATGATTACTTTGAAAACCCTCTTCAGATCTACAATAAAATGCTTATGTAAATGCACCAGAGTTCAGAAGTATCAGAGGAACCTTAGGGAGCCGCTCTTGTTATAGCCCTCTGGTTAAACTCTTCTAGGTCACTGAGCTAACCCAGACTTGTACAGTAACTTTATGGGTTGGCATTGCCTTTGGCAGAATAAGGGGAGGTGTTTCTATGTGTGGCCAAAGATGCATTCTTCTTAGAGGATTAGGGTTTTTCAGTCACTTTGGTTTTCATTCTGTTAATGCCTGATTTATTGGTCCTAATTCATTTGATCCTGCCATGCTATGTTTAATGCTATTCTGTGTTATTGAAGCAGTCAAAGCTTTCTTAACAACTTGAGGAGTGGCTTCAGTATGAATTTGCTGGCATTTGTGTACTGAATAAGCAGATCTCTATACTGCAGGTTGCAATACAGCTATTGCTCTTATTTCTTCAGTCTTTGCAGGTGTTTGCTAAGCATACTTGGAGGTGCAATGAATCTTGCTATTGTTTAGGGGGGTGAAGACTTTGAGGAATGTCACCAGGTCCTGAATATGTTCACCTTGTGATCTTGTCATTGCCATATGAATATGTTCTTGCGTGTATCACAGCTGTCAGATGAATAGGGTTTGCAAGCCCTGCCTCTCAGGTATAGTCTTGTGAGGGAAAGACTGCCTTGAGCATGGCATTGCGCTTGGTGAAGATAATTTGAAGAACTTTATCTGTAATAATGCAGTATATGAGTGGCCAGTGTTACATGACTACCGTCCAGGGTGTTTTTAATGTTTGGAATGGATTTGTATGCACAGTGCCTATTTTTAATGTTTTATTCTGTTTGTGTGTATGCTGATGGTATTCAGTGAGGTTATACACCTTAATTCACCTGAAAGATTCTTAATGTCTCTCTTGATATTAGAATAATTCCTGTCTGTAACTCTTCTTTCCGTTGTCCTGGACCAGCTCTGTCTCTGTCCTGTTTTGTTTCTTTTCTCTGCCTGCCATAGTCTCTAGAATGGCTTCCTTCTTATGTTTCTAAGTACCTATGTCCTTTTTGAGAAAGTTATGTCTGAAACAAGTCCTTATTTTTTCCCAGGTTTTCCTTCACCTGTAGTGGTCTCCAAAGGGTTGAAGCATTCCTCTCCCTGCTTGGCAAACAAGGAGAGGTTATAGAGATTTAGAGTGAAACTGCCTGAAAGAATCGAGTCTGTATCAGATGGAAGTTGACAGAAGTGCTTGTTCTATCTTGTCTGAAGTGAAGAGGATTTGATACTCCATGCAAGTGTAGAAAGAGTCCAGATTTTCATAATTCAGTGCTCAAAGTTGCTTATTATTCCTATAGAGTGCTAAGTGCTTTAAATGGACTGATAATGCTGTTATTGTTATTATTGTGCTGCCTCACCATTGTACAACACCTGTGTAAACCATTTGAGGAAGGAAGGTTGGCTGTGATAATGGCACCAGGTAGAGCAGTTGATTATGTGGCTGCAGAGGTGTTTGTGCTGTCCAGTTAGCCTTGCTGAAAAGGCAAAATGGCAAGAGTTGAACAACAGATTAATGAAGTAGTACACAGACTTGTGTACTCTTCTACTCTAGAAGAGGTCTAGAGATATTATAGGCAGGTAGTACTGTCTTCCTTGAGAGCAATGATAATATAACATTTATTGAAATAGGTACGTGTTTGCAGTGAAGCTTGGCAGCACAGTGCAGGCTTGAGCTGAAGAACAAGGCGTTTTGGTTTGGGGTTTTTTTTGTGGTAAAGAAATGTGATAGCCCTTTCCTGTAGCTGCAGTTCAATAAAACGCATTAGACTTGAGAATATCAAGGTCAGTAGGGCTGCTCACATGCATGCTAAAAGTTAAGCACTTAATCACTTTAGAGTGATCTAATCATACTATTTTTGGGGACTTGGAATAGGCCTTTTATCACCTAAGATTCTCAGTAGTGAAAAAATATAAATAAAATTTGAAAAGTTCAGATGAAAAGAGCTGAATTAAGCTCGAACGACTGAAGTTAGTGCGTGAGTAAATGCAGAGTGAATTGAATTTTTTCATTCTTTTAAAATCATCTTCTTACTATTTGGTGGCCTAAGGGATCATCAAATATGACCTTGAGGATTCTTCTGCACTGGCAGAGTAAAATAATCTTTTTTTCCAGAAAGGAAAAAGATGGCTCTTCAGTATAAATATGCAAAAGATGCAAGGACTAGTAAAGAATTATGATGTATGAAAGGCTTGCTGGCCTGCTGCACACTTGAAGAAAAATTAATGTTATAGTTATATATCCCTGAAGCAAAATTCCATAACCTTGTCTGCCCTGGTTCAGTTCTTTCCATGGGGACAGACAGTGTGGATGTTGATGGTTCTGGATTACTTGTCTCTCTCTTGTCACATCACAACTTTATGAAATTCATTGGGTTCCTAATGATTTTTTATTTTTTTTACCTTGTAGTTGTAATTCACTGTAATGGCAGCCTTGACATTGCTGTGGCTAATGCAGTGATCAACCCTGCCAGACCAGTGCATGAACTGAAGGTATTCGCACTGAATTGAAGTTACTGGGAATAAATAATTCAAACCACAGAATAGTCTGCCCCTTACTTGATTCATCTTCCATTCAGGTTCTTTATTGTTCTTACCTGTGCTAAACCCCATCTGAACTAAAAATCCCCCATGCATGTGGATGGACAAGTTACCCTGTGTTTTCATTTTTGCCATCAGTCATTGCATCAAACATTAGTTTGGGCTAATTTACCTTTCCCATGTTGTCATATGCTCTGTCTGTCATCTTTCCTTGAGAATTGTTTTTGACCTGTCCTTCTGTTGAAGTCTAGCAAGTGGATCTGAAGTTGCTTGAATTAATCTCCCCTCTAAAGGAGGCACTGAACTAGCAATGTCACCTGTCATGGTAAATTTAAGACAGTTTCTCACCAAGTCTTCAATAAAAACAAGGTACTGTTTCTTTCAGTGTTCTTGGATTGTGTGCAGATAGGAAGGGGCGTGTTCAACTCTCTTTTCATTTTGTGATGTGCAGTTTCCACTTCTACGTACTACTATTTCTTTTTTTTTTTTGTCTCTGCATTCTGTATTGCCATCCTGATTGAAAAACTGAGGCAAAGATGGTGTGCAGAAAACCAGTGCTGCCAAGCAGAGAAGAAGAATGCTCTGTCTTCAGCGAGCATTCAGGGCAAGAACGAGTAAAACATTAAAAACACATTATTTCTTCACGAAGGAGTACATCTCTTCTATCCATAAATTGCAGCTAGTTGTTTGCAGCAATGAAATGTGTGTAGAGCTTCACAAATGAAGCATCTTTGAAGGGCAAAATTAAGATGGCGAGTTACCAATCTAGTCAGTGAATGAGCCAAGGGATGCTGAAAAACTGACTGGTGGTTGATGGCTTCCTTGTTGGCAAAAGAGCAAAGTGTTATATTCCAGAGAGAACAGCATAATTTTTCAGGTGTTGAGGAAAGACAAGCCTGGAATTTTACTCTGCAATGAGTTTAAGCAGTGATTTGAGGCTTTTTGGAGGATGCAGGGAAGGGGACTGATTATATAAATGTCTCAATGCACAAGGGCAATTTCAAATAATTTACAAACCAAAAAATGTTCTCAAAGATATCTCCAGGAGACTGTTATTCATGGATATAGTTCTTTTTTGTTAGGTATCTATTCTTTGAATAGAGGCTTTATACAGTGCAGTACTGCACTGCACACTGCATTGAGATAAGAGAACTGACGCTATAGTATTTTCAAGCATATATTTTGAAATGTTATCATCAGAACGTATTTTAAATACTTGCCTCTTCTGTAGGGTACAGATTTTTGAATGGCATGCCTCCTATCTATAGTCCTTCATTTTCCTTCGGTCACCTAAAAAGTAAGCACTTTACTCTTTTGAAAGCATTCCCTTGTGTTTTGAAATGAAACCTTCTGTATTTTCTGCTGTTTCAGTAGCATTTTCAGCACATAAGTTAATTTGATCATTTACTGGACACAGAACATCATGATCCATCTCCTTCTGTGCTCTGCAAATTTGTTTTTGCTTGCCTTGTCCTTATCTGTTTGATCTTTATTTTGTATAATGGCAAGAACATTTTGGTATAAATTCAGAATTCAGTTTATTCTTTCAATGTGGACAGTTCTCTCCTTACACAAGTGGCAGACTTGTGTCAACTTTCTGCTGACTGCCATCTTCAACAAAATCATTACCTCTTGCTATGCTTATGTGTCTGACATAAACCAAGCCAGATGACAGAAGTGGCTGGCAAGGCTGCCAGCTGTTCTGGGGAATAAACCTTGTGTGACTGTGGTTAGAGGAGCTTGTCTTCTTGTTGTGAAGACAACATTAAAAGTCCTATGATGCATATCAGTACTTTTGAATACCTCTCAGGTCCTCACATCTACCACTGTCAGCCCTAAAGTAGCTGCTTCTCATGACAAATGACTGATTCTGTGCAGAATACCCCAATTTTCTACACATGGTCTACTTTTCCTTTTAGGAAGATAACATGGGAGAGGGCATAAGTGACAAAACCAATAATGGAATGGCATCAGATCCAGGAGAAACTGGGCTATTAATTTCTGAAAAGCTTTTGAGTAGATTTGTGCAGGGAGCTGGACTCAATAAAATATGCACCTTCCTTTAGGAGCTCTGTTCCTAACAACAGTGGAAAAGGAGGACAGAGCTTTGAGAACCTTCCCTTTGAGTAGCCGAGAGCTGGCTGTATTTGATTTTTTTTTTTAATTAAGCAATTCCAGCCTTTACTAATATTTTTATAAGTAGTTTTTGATATTTGCATTACTCTTGCTACTTTATTACAGTAGTAATTACTACTCCAGTAGACTCTGCTTAGGGGATTAAGCACCATGACATGTGTAGCTAAATATTTTCTTTTGCAGTCACTGACTTTAGCAAAGTCATGGGGCAGTTGCTGTGCGTTCTGCTCCTGCCTGAACTGCTGCTGGCTCCAGTGGCATGGTAGGCTCCCTAGTACTCTGCTCAGGAGTGAAGCAGTGTGTAGGCTGCATTGGCATCTTGACTTACATCCACTGTTACACAGCACAGTCAAGAGCTCGTTTCAATGTGTGGTCAGTCTGAATTAACCTTCTTCAGGAAAAACTTCCTTCTATAACCAGGCTGTTGCAGGAATGAATGCAAGGAGTCTATTCTTTGCCTGCAGGGCAAATCTTGCATGTTTAAGGCAATTTAGTGCTGAAATTGAATGGATAATCTGGTGCTGAGACTGATGCCAGTTAGCAGAACCATCCAAAACCCTGGGTGTCCATTTTGCAGTTGTAGAGAAACATACTTTTTCGTTCTATTAAAAATGTGGGCAAAGCAGACCTGTGTGAAGACATATTATTTTCTCAGAAATATACTATTTTGTGTATGACTCTGCTAGTTAATCCCTTGTCATCCATTGCCCTGGAAGTGAAGGATTTATTTTATCTGACAGAACACTGAAAAACGACCTTTCTTTTGAAAGGAGGTGTGCAGATTCTATTTACTCTATAGCAGTCATAGCCAAAAATCTTTTGTGAACAACTTTTCTAGTAGATAAAGGCAATTTTTTTTCTTATATTTAGAAAACAAAACAAACCACAAAAAAACCCCCCACAAAACCCCTCCACACTTGATTATAAAATTAGAGGGATGGAAAGACCAAAATAAGATATTAAATCCAAACGAGCTCCATATTTATATATTAAATATGATACTGGTCTTAGAACAGAGAGAATGGCATATTTCCACTGCTGATCTTCCTCACAGAAGTAAAAGATAAGTTCTTTAAGCGATGCCTCTTCAAATGATGCAGTATCCTCAGGGAGCTAGATGAGAACTCTCATCAGTGTTCTAGAAATTGTCGGTCTAATTACCTAGTAAATCTTCCTTTCGTGGATCTCTCTCTCGAAATTGTGTTGAGCTGTGCAGGGAAAATGTAGCTTCATCTCAAGAATCCACCTAGTGTTGTCTGCCTGCACTACTGTAAGATTGCAGATGAGTGTTTTTCTCCTGGAGAACAAGAAGATCAGAGGGAAAATAATTTATGACTTGTGTGCATTGTGGCTTCTTACCATATGTGGCTGTCCTTTACCATATAGGATTTTGTGTCTTTGCTAAGGCTAGTAGCACCATCTTGGAGAAAAAGGGGAAGGAAAGGAGGAGTGTGACTGTTCGTTGAGACCCTTCTTAGCTGCTGGCCAGGAATCTCTCTCTAAAAGCTTAAAGTACTGTGCTTCCAAGTATGGTTCAAGTTGCCAGAGGACACCACTGAGGGAAGTTTTCTTGAGGAGCACCATCTGGTTGCTCAAGAATGATGTGGGCTTTCATATCTAAGCACAACCTTTTATTTGGACAAAAATGATAAATATAAAAACTGTCTTGACAAAAACCAGAGGCAGACTGACATCTTACACTGTTCGATAACTCCTAGAGAGCCCCCTGCCAAGGGTCAGGACTGCTGGTGCGACTGTTGAACAGAAAAAGGGAACCCAGAAACTTTTAATACATCCTTCCTTTGAATATTTCCTTGCCTGTTCCTTTTCAGTCTTATGTCCTTCATCTAAATCCAAACCCATTTTGATTGCAGTAAAAGATGTTACCGCTAGAACTGTTTTAATGGCACAGTGTGATCCAGCAAGAGCTGTCCTTTCTCTGGGCATTTGTTCTTCCTCCCCGCAGTTTTCATTGTGCTGCTCTCTGAAGACAGACCCACTTCTCTTATAGCCTGTCTTTGCTCTGCTCTGCTGAGGTGTGCTCGGAGGATGGCAAAAGGAGAGTCAGCGTCAGGGAGCAAGCTCTCTCAGTAATAATCTCACCATTTCCTGGACTTTTACAGGAACAGATAAGCATGAATCCTAAACTGCTGTTGGGGAAGGTACATTATGATTTCTCCTTGATGGTATGTGTTCTCTGGAAGGAGTGGTGATACTGAATTAGCTCACTGTCAAACTAACACTTTTAGGGCACAGTAGAGAGAACCTGCATTAACTCTTGCATGGTCTTCTGTCATTTTAGGTCAAATGGAGATTTAAAATACCCCTTTTTTGAAAGTTAACAAGGAACTGTATCTTAGAATAACTTTGAAAGAAAGCCATTGGAAAAATAGGCTGGTTTAGGAACTGCTGGTAATCCTATTACCTAAATAGCACATCACTTAAACATATTTTCTTGAGTATATTTAAGATCCTTAATGTTTGTGCTGAATGAGGGATGTAGGAATACTTTCTGGCCAATTATATTTTGAATTATTTGGGTTAAGCATAGTCTTTAAATCTAGTGAGATTTCTGGAAGTAAGTGAAAATGGAAAGCATTATTTTATCCTACTTCAAGCAGAACACAATTAAACTACCTTTTACTGCAGATTTACACAGAAACCTACAAAGCTGTCATGCTGAGGGTGCATGCAGTTTATGTACTTCCTTTCTGGCCTGCAACAGAGGGCACATCTGTTTTCTAAGATGCTTTATTTGTGGATATCCCTGTGACAGTGAAGTCCTTGTACTTAGTTTTCTACTGCAGTAGCAATAAAGTATGCATGGTGTATCAGCTGTGTCCAGCTGGACGTAAATGGTGACTGCTTTCCATAGAGTCACCTTGTACAGGCTGTCTTTTGAACAGGCAGCCCTGTATTGCATGTGATGAAACTTGCTGTGCATAAATGCAAAATTGAAGGAGTAATGCTCTTCTTATAATGACACCAGTCTGGTGAGCCAAAGCTCTTAGATTGACAACTTAGTATCTCTTTTGATTAACAACTTAGTATCTCTTTCCTTCAACTTCTTTTTTCCTGTATTCTGTTTCCAGTTTGTAGTGAACCATATTGGCATTTAGACCAACAAATTTTTTTTCTTTTTTTTAAGAAATCATATGTGTAATCCTATTACCTCTGAGGAGCAGCTAAGGAATTTGGGTTAAAGGAGGCTGATGGGTGAGCTCATTGCTCTCTGCAGCTTCATGAGGAGGGGAGGTGGAGGGGGAGGTGCTGAGCTCTTCTCCCTAGGATCCTATGATAAAATGGATAGGAGGGTTTCAAAGCTGTGCCAGAGGAGGTTCAGACTGGATGTTTTTCTGGAAGTTTTTCTTCACTGACAGGGGGGTCAAACACAGGAACAGGCTTCCATGAGAGATGGACAATACCCCAAGCCTATCAGTAGTTCAGAGGCATTTGGATAATACTCTTTAACACTGTACTTTAGTTTTTGGTCAGCCCTGAAGTGGTCATGCAGCTGGACTGGATGATCATTGTAGGTCCCTTTCAACTGAAATAGTCTGTTCTATCAGGCATTTAACTAATAAAGCATTTAAAACAATGAGATTGACATAAAAAACTGAAAATGTTTACAAAACTTGTTATGTGTAATATTTAATTACTTTTTTATTGTTGGCAAATAATTTAACCCTTCTCAGATAGACCTGCTGCTTATTGACAGTGGATGTTGTTATTGCTGTATTTCCATCTTGTGGTATGTTATTGCTGCAGGAGTAGCAAAAAGTGCTTGAATGTAAATAACAAATTAATTTTTCCCCCAGCTGGTGTTTTAATAGATATTTTTTAGTGAGGACAACAGTTTTCATATATATATATTCCAAACAATTACTGTAAATTCCAGCTTTCTTTCCTCTTAGGATATACCGCAAGTCACATTAGGGCCCAGAGTGGCTCTTTGCCTAAGTGAATATGCAGAGACCACACCATGGCTCAGATCAGGCAAAGCTCGAGTTGAGTTACTACGACTGATCACTGCTAGTGCAGATGTGTTCAGAAAAGGCATTAAAAGATGACTTTTTAAAAAATGAGACAACAAATGGAACTGTTGCTTTTAAGTATATATTCTCTATATCATAAGATCTGATGAGAAGGCTAAGGGAAGGGAAGGATGTTCCAAGTCAAACAGCTGCTCTTTACTCTGGGGTACTAGAATGAGCCTTTCATATCAATCCACATATCCTGTATCCAGTCATGCTTCTATGTCCTCTCTCTCTCACATTTACACCAAACTTTCCCTTATTTTCCTATTGTCTTTTGACTCTTAACTAGCAAATAAAAACTATAATGAGGGAAATTTTGCCTGCGGCATCAAGGCAAAATTGTTTGTATTACATGGCCTTAATATATGGAAAAGTAGTTAGGTTATTTTGTTAAATGCATATTTTTTAGGGTTTAAACTGAACTGTTGACAGGTTAGTTTCTTGTCTAGCATGACAAATTTGTTCATTATAACAAAATCTGTTACCTCTCTTTTGTTATTCTTTTAGTAAGGGTTTACTTACTGTGCTTTGCTTAAGGGTTGCATAGATACATATTGACTCTTTTTGGTGATTTTTTTTTGTTTGGGGTTTTGTCCCTTTTAATAATATCCCTGCTCTTAGTAATAAGATAATTGTTGTCGTTAATTTTCAAAATACAGCTAGATAGTTTCACTGCTGTGTGTTGGACAGGTTTGCTCTGCTTCCTCCAGTTACAAAGGAGTTCTCCCTTCTGTTCACTACTGCAGGGCCCAGCAGGCAAAGGAAATGTTTTGTGATTTTTGTCTAGGAGGCAGGGAAATGATTTAACTGGATTTGAGTTCCTTCCAGGGTATGTGCTGCAGGGCAAGCATGGCAACACACGTGCATTTTTTATGAGGTGGCAGCCTGTGTTTTCTCAAGCTTGTAGAGTCAGTTTAGATACATGGGGCAGCTTCAGATGTACAGAGGAAGGATTGTACTGTTCAGTAAAAAAAATACTTTGGCACATATATACATTTTATGTCTCATATTCATTTTCTTGCAAACATTCAAAAACCCCACTTCCTTAAATCTGTACAATTTGTGAGTACAAAATCTGTCATGTATGCTGTAGCTAAGAGAATATAGATTTTTTTTTGTTAAAATAAATGCATCAGTTTTAAATCCAGCTATAGATTTTCAGATAGTGTCCCCAGCTTACTAGTATGTTTTATCTACAATGTGAAAATTGGAAAGATTGCAAAATTTAGTCTGCCCATATTCACTCTGGAGTTCTTTTCAAAGAAAGATTAGATGATGAAGCATAATTTTGGAGCTTGCCTTTAAACAGTGGGGCTTTCCTGAGAGTTATTTTTTTTTTCTTGCTAGTTTTCTTCCATGCTTTGTGTCAGTTATAAACAGGTATTCTGTAGTTTTTCTCTAGAGAATATTCTGGGGGATCAGATAATATTCACAGATATTGTTTGGAAAGATGGGAGGAAGCAGGCTTTTGAAAAGGATGCACTAAAATGAAATTGCTGTGGCTAGCTATCTACCTCTGCTCAAGTCTTGCACAAGGAGAGTTTCTTTGTCCTTTGTCTTCCTCTGGAAAGTTTTCCTGAAAATCATGGAGAGAAAATGCATATGCAGACATATTACAGAATTGAGAGAGAAGTAGTGGCTGAAAAATTGAACAATTAGTTATTAGTATTGAGCATGGCCCAAGTAGTGGGAATTGCAGTGGATGACTGTTTTTGCTGATGACTGGAATTAACACAAGGAATGATGGGGAGAGCCATGGGAATGTTGCCTTTGCAGTAGGCATGAAGGGGTGGGTAATGGCAAAGGCTTTGGGGAAAAAAATCAGATTTCCTTTTCCATATGTAATTTCGCAAGAGATCTCATGAGTACTGAACTTTGGTGCAAAGATCAGCCTCAACCACTTTAATTGTTCTCTAACAGCAGTTTGTTTTGAATTGCAGTACCTTTGGATTTTCTTCACAGTCTGCAATCTTTTTAACTTTTTCAGTCTCTGTCTTCGTGACAGATGAGAATGGTGGTGTGTCTTCAAGATAACTACAGCATTCTGAAATAGTACAGTTGTACTGAAAATAGGTTTTTCACACTGTGAATAAAAACAGATGTGAGCATGGTGTTTATATGAGCAGCATGCACTAATATGAAAAACCAAAACTACTTGTACAGGTACACTAAGAGGAATGAGTTTTAAAAAGAATTGTCAGATATATTATTTCAGAAGAAATGATATTGTGGGGTGTGGTAGCATTGTGGAAAGTAAAATTATTTATATGGATTAACAGATGGTGGGTTGTTGTACGTTTTTTTAGTTGCTTTGTTGGGTTGCTATTGGTTTTGTTCCTGTTATTATTATCACTGCCCTTGTTGTCTTGAAGTGCATGCATTGTGTCCTTTCCCTGTATGCTTAGGAAAATTCCTCTGACTGTTGTGACTGACTTAGCTTTATCTTTGTATCATATGATTTAAGAGTTAAGAAACTAGAAATAATCTAACAGAGGGACTTTTTCATGTTCCTGCTACTATATGGTGAAGGAAATCTAGTAGCACTCTTTTAACAAATAAATCAGCACTGCTGAAAAGAGCCCTTTTGAGAAACAGAATTATGTTCCAAATGCAAACTTAGTGCTGTAACTGCACATGTACTGAAAACCCATTTTAGTACACTGCCTAATCCTTCTTAGTGACCAAAACCCATAATGTACACTGTGTGTAATTTGTACTTAAATATGAAGATGGCATTTAAATGCTGTATCTTATATATGCTTGTGTAATAGATGTGCTTTTAATTAATGGCTTAATAGACAAGGATCTTTTCCATCACTTAAGACCCTAGCAGAGGTTTTGCCAATCTGCAGTATGCAAAGCTGCAGATTTTCTGATGTGCTGCTTTCCGACAGGCCTTAGGACAGGTCCAGCTTTTGTCTCTAGAAGAATAAATCAGGAATGCTCTGCATTTGAGCTCTGTCCACTTAACTGAAAGTTGTTCCACATAGGGTGCTACTGGCTCAGTGGTTTGGTAGCACTTCAGTATTAGCTGAGTCATTTTAAGTTTTTAAATTTCAGTTACAAATGGCTATTTGAATCCACATGCACAGTGCCTGACTCAGCTTACAGAAGTGGCAGAGTCAAGGCACCAAACCTTTCTTCCCTGGTAACATTCCTCCTTCTCTGGAACTTGTCCTTGAAGACGTTATCTCCTCAGTTCTTTTTCTGTCACTTGCATATAGTAGAGTTGCTTTGGTGTTTTTCATCTGTGACAAGAGCTTAAAATTAGGGTCTTGCTGTGTTCCTGGTTGAGCCTATTAGACAGTTTATAAAATCAGCTCATTTCCTTGTGAGAGACAGCTGAGTATAGAAGTGCAAGAGGCATAATGAAATTAACCCTAAACAAGTGGAAAGTAAGGAAGTATAATTATAATTATTAATAAACCCTGAAGTTACTAGGGTTTTCTCCTCTTTCTTCTTAGGTGTTTCTTGTAGTACTTAGTTATAAATTACTTTTTCCCAAGAAATTTTTTTTTTGGTTAGGCAGGTATTCCCACAAACTTGTGCTATTTGGATGGTAAAAATAAAAATACCTTCTTGCTCTGATTTAACTCCTTATTTTAGTCCCAGCTGCTGCTTTACATATAATAACAGTTAAATGGGGAAGAAAGAATTGATGAGTGTTTTAATGGTATGATTGGAGTCTTCCAAAACCAGCCATATTGAAAATAAAATTTGAGTTTGTTAAAAAAAGAAAAAAAGAAGAAAACCCTCACCACCACTACCCCCAACAACCCTAGTAGTCTGTCACAAGCACTAAAAGCATCCCGCTCTGATTATAACTTGAATATTTGTTTAAATACTTAAATATTACCCCAGACAGCTCTGTTGATTAAAAAAGTTGGCATATGTGGGAGTGTGTTCATTGCTCACTCATAGGTCTGTGAAGTCCTAGAGTGTCAGGGAAAAGGTATGTTTTAATTTCTTTCTAGAGTTTCTTTCTTTACTAAACTCTGGATTCTGGTCCATAGATTGCTTTCTTTGTAACAATGGCAGCTCAAATGCAGAGTTTCCATTTCCCCTCCTTCCTGTCACAGGCACCATCTTGTTCAGGCTCTTCACTTTGAGGGTCCCATTTGGGTGGCCACTGGCTGAGCTGGATTAAGTAACTAATCTGATGAAGAAACAATTCTCAGCCCCTGCAGCTGCATCAGGACTCTGTTGCTGTTTTCCCAGTAGCCCAATGCATTCTAGTGCTAGCAGAGTACATTGTCAGAAAGGCACCAGAAACACTTTTCATTGAGGAAAAAGGAGGGTTTCTGATGCTTGCTGTCTACACTGCTCTGATGGAGAGCCCATGTCCTCTGTGTTGGTGGATAATTGTGAATACTTATTTGTGGGGGGGAGCAGGGGGAAAATCTGCTGGGCTGTTCAGGAAGGTCTTGTCAATCTTCGTGTGGAGAAGTGTATTTTCAAAAGGGGTATTTCAGGTCTTCAGGGCAGGCAGCCAGTAACAAGCTGTAGTCCGCACACCACTGAAGTCAAATGTAGAGCTGCCATGTTTTCTAGTGGAGCAAGATTTCACCCCTGGCTTCCAGTGCTGCTAGACCTGCAGTACCTTCAGCTGCCAGGGAAGAGCAAGAGTTCTGAAACATTCTGTGATCCTGTGATACTCATTAATTTTCCCTCCCCAGCCTGTGAGCATGGTTGCGCATTCATCAGGCTCACATCTTTCTGTCACATAGTTGAGAAGCAGGGTACGGTTGTCTAGCATAAAAATGTTCACTGTTTATCAGTAGTCTAGGGACTTAAATTTAGAATTGTGATTCCATATGATGTGCAACTTCATATGGAAAAGCCTCTTTAATTTTTCAGTTTGGTTGAGAACACATTAATCCTTTCTGTTCCCATTATTTTCTGCCTTTATGTTGGATAATAATGGCTTGGTTTAATTTGTGTGATATTAATTTTTAGGGAAAACTGACATGTTTTCAAAACTGACAAGAAAAACTTGCTTTGTCCAGGTTGATATTTTGGCTTTGTCTGGTTTCTCTATTAGCTGAAATGTACAGAGAGATAGGAGTGGAATTCACCTTGGTTTTGATTGTAGACGCATGGAAAAAGCATCGTTGATTTATGCCGCATTCAGGCAGGTTTTTCAGCTAGCAGTGTTTCAGGTGAAATTTCAAGATTTTGAGAGAGAGTGAAGTAGGGTTATTTGTCAGTAAAGATTGATTCATCATGTTATTTTTTCCCAGAATTTGGGAATTTTTTTTTTATGTCTTGAACACATCTGTATATGATGATCATGTTTCACAGACTCATTGAATAAGCTTAGAATTAAAGTTTGCGAGTGAAATAAAGCTAGAAGTGGGTTAACTGATTATTCCTTGTAACTCTCAAATAATGGAATTGACTGATGCTGCCTTTTAATGTGACTCAGTGTAACACCACATAATTATATGGCATCAATACTGACAGAAACAGGAAGATGGCATCCTGAAGATGGGAAACAGGAAGAACAGGTTAATGGTAGAGGAGGGCTCGTGGGGACTGTCTGTTACAGGCTGGTGTTGCTTTTCTGACTGCAGCTTTTATCATTAAACTGGAAAGCGCAAATGAAAGGAATTCATTAGGAGCCTGTAAAGATTTCAGGCTGTTGTTGCATGCCTGTCTTTCATTCTCCTAAATACACTGTTCCTGCATATGTCTGCATATGCCTCCAGCTCAGCACTCCACTCTTTTTCAGTGCCTTTCATCTGCTGCGGTTGACTTCAAAGTGGCTGCTGACCAGCATGTTGTCTTGGTGCAAGGCAAGGTCTCCTGTTTTCCACTGAGATCTCAATTGAGCTTTCAGCTACTGATCCGCTCAACCATCAGGTGCAAGCAGCCACTGATGTCTGATAGTTAATAAGCATTTGCTGCCAATCAGCTACTGCAAAATGCAGCTAGCACCACGTACAGCAGTGGCTCAGTAGCAGCAGCTGATCAGAGGTCTTGGAGATAACTGGTTTTCTCCTGGGAGAGGAACAGAGATAGGGCTAGTTAATTGCCTGGTGGACGCTGTGATTTGAAATACTGATTATCTGTGGTTACCAGTGGTGACCTTCTCATTCCAGCATAAATGAAGCAGCACTGGTGTGATCTGGAGCTGGGACCAAGCAGAGAACTTCATGGTTTAAAGGATGCTGAACAAACTGTAAGCAATGAACACTGCTTACCTACTAGCTTTTGACTGACAAGATAGGAACAGGGACATTGGTTTGGTATAGGATTCTCTGCTCCCTGTTTCATACCCTGTCTCTGCCTTCAGAAATTCCCAGGCCAACTGTGTCTGGGGTACCCAGCCTTTAGAGGTGCACTAGTCCAGTGCTGTGCTTGTAGGCTGCTGGGCCAAGAGGAGGCAGCCTTTCTGGGCTGTTGCTCTGGTCTCTCTCGTAGAGAGAAGGGAGGCAAGTTCTCACCTACCTAGTGTGTCCGGAGCCATCTGGTGGTGTGGCTGTGTTGATTGGGCTTGCCGTGAAACAGAGAAAGGGCAGGTTGAGCTAATATATGGTAGAAGGGAAGGATAGCAAATAGATGAAAACTGTTTGCAGCCTTTTATTTCAGTTTTGGTCTTCTGTGGCAAGGTCTAACGTTAACTTTCACATCTCTGGAAGACAAGCTTTGTGCTACCTAAAATATTACTGCCAAAAATCCTCTGTATTGACGCTGTAATTGGAAGGATGTTTTTCTCTCAGAACTAGCAACTGCTAAGAGACTTGGAAGAGTAATTCAGGCTATTACTTACACTTTGTTCTGCAGGTGCCCTTTTGCAAAACTATAAATCCTAACTTGCCCAAAGGAGCTCTTTAAATGATGTTATTAGCTTAGTTAAAGTCAGTTTGACATTCTTGAGCAGAAGTATTATATGAGGTTGATGGTCTGCATTCCTGTGCGTCAGCTCAAAACTTGAAATTCATCTCTGCCCAAGCACACATGGTTTGTTTTCAAACACTTTGCAAATGAATATTTTATTAAGGAGCTGTGGCCAATTGCTGCAGAATGGCCTTTGATAAGCTTTGTAGCTTTGGCTGTGTTGGCAGAGCCCTCTGGTGGGAGCACAGCCAGTGCCAGCAGCAGTCAGTCCTGTGGGCAATGCTACCCTCTTCTCCCAAGTGCCATCAGCCAGACCTCTGTCAGCTCTCTTGTATCCCACCAGCAGGCTGCTTGAGTGGTCAAGGGGCTTCTCTGTCTCAGAGCCTGTAGCGAGCTTTTGGCCTTTTTTTTTTTTTTTAAGCAAACTCGATGGTGTGCTGTAAGTGCTTACATAATTTTAGGTGTTGATTTGCAAAAAGAAAAAAAAAGGTACTGCTTAGTAAAAGTAACTGACTTAATTAGGCACACAGCGGTACATTTCTAAATCAAAAGCTACAGCTTTCCATTTCTGTTGGTCAGTAATGCTTCTGCTAATCAAGGTAATTGAGGAAAAGGCTTTTGTGTTTTAAGGTGCCAACTTACTGAGCATGAAGGAAGTGTTATTACATGTGTCTAACCTAATAGTATTCAACCCAGAATGTGCAAACAGGTCTTTTAGTCTGGTTAGATCTCTAAAGTGTTGATATAATACAGGCCAATAACTCCACTGCAGGAAATCCAGCTGTTTGAGATTGTTGCACAAGTAATGGTGTAGTAATAAAAGGTCTTTTTATCTTCTCACAAGCTGGCCAGAGCTTTTCACTTACCATTGATTTGAAGCACTCACAACTGTGCCCAGTATTTTATCTTCATTAAAATAAAAAAAGAGGAGCATGTACCATGGCTTGGAAAAGGCTATTGCTGTGGTGGTCAGGACCTCTTTCTGATGAAGTTGGAGAGTGGCAACAAGTCAAAGGCTGTCATATTTCTGTGTCATTTCACTTGTTTTGTGATGAAGTTTTTCTTAAGACAGACATATAAATTCTTTCAAAAGCTAAATTAACCTTCATGGCCTGTATTTGAAATGCCAGTTTCACCTTTGCTTTGAACTTACCTGCTCCATCACTGGGGTTCAGCAACACAGAACTGCTCTGTTAAGAGATCCGTCATGTGAGAGGCAATTGCATGGTGGAACTCCTTGCTGCAGGTTGTTGTGAATTCCCAAAGCAGAATACGTTTCAAAAAAGCAATTAAACACACATGTTAAAGGAAGAATCCTAGTGTGATGACATGCAGATACTGCCTTTGAAAATTCCCCAGCTACATCCAAAGGAATGGGGCAGGAAGTGCATGGCTATGTGTATTCATCCTCTTCCTCCTTACCCTTGGGTGAAGCTAGGTTGCTGAAATAAATGGGGCTCCTTAAGAAGTGAACTGGTTTTGTTGCGGTTCATGTCACCCTCTGCTGTTAACTGGAGTTGTGATGGGGAGTACCAAACTCTTTGCCATGGATGAGGACTTGCCCTCCTCCCACAGCCTGGAGATGTTCTTTGTTGAGGCATGTTGTTTTCAGATGTACCTTCCATGTCTCATCTGGCATTTCCCATGGCCCAGAGGCTTTCCTCACATGTAATGAATTTCAGTGGAGGCTGATTACAGCTACACATAGGAGGCAGCACAAAGGTTTTTCTTTCTTGCATGATAGCTGCTTCTTCCTGATTTTTTTATAGTGTTGTGGATTGATTCTCTGGAAGATGGTAATACAGTATTTTTTTCAAGCCCTGTACCTTTTGGGTCTAGGATACCCTCTGCTCTGTGACTTTATAAAGCTTCTAAAAAGCTATTTTTCTAGTTTCTGGATTGAAATTCCCTTCCATTTTTATTGCACAATGTCATAATGATTCATCTTTGTGGAATACTGTCTTACTTCCATAGGTTATTTTGTCCCATGCTCTTTTTAATATATTAACATGCAGTTTTAACGCTGTGATGAAACAACCCTCCCAGGTTGTCTTATTTTTACTCAGGTTTTCAAATGCAAATTTTGCTTTACCATTACTCTTGGTTATCTCTAATCTTAGAGTCTCATAACAAAATCTGTTGGAGAGCTCATCCTCTTTTGTCTGTGCTTTTATTTCAAATATAATTTTTGTATTTTTAAATGTGGAAAGTGGCTGATGATATCTGTATTTTTTTTAATAATCCCTGCTCCTCTAAAGAACTTGGTGAAGTCTAATATTACCATTCAAATAGGCAGGTGAGAGCTTTTAGTGATCTGTAATTTGTACCTTTTCAAAAGCCGCACTGCCTTGCTTTGTCTTGGAATTTATTATGCTTCCCAAGTATAATGTGACATACTGAATAGGGCAGGGGGTGGGGACATTGTCTTCAGCTGACATGCTGTTATCAGCGGGACTGTGTTTCTGGACACAAGATTTCGCAGTCATTGGTTGTCCGAAGAAAGCCTTTCCATCTGAGGATTGGACAAGAAGATGCGTCAATTTGCTGCCCGTCTCCAAGGTACTGGTGATGCTGCCTCCACAAGCTGGCTAACGTCACAGCTCCATCACCCAGCGGGGTGTGGGCTTTTTTCTCCTCTTCTCTGTTTTAATTCTGTATTTGCTTCCTACTGCATTTCTTAATCTGTCTTCTGCCAAATGCTAACAGCATGATATTTTGCAATCATTTAGGTGAATACAAGAAGGACGAACTCCTGGAAGCTGCTAGGTGAGTGCTGCTTAGAATATAAAGCATATTTTGGGGGTGGAAGCAGGCGAGGAAAAGGGATTTTTAAAATAGTAATGTTTTGTCATTGCCTTTCCATGAAATGATGCAAGCAAGCCACTTCATTAGCATAAATCTCTTCAGACTTTACAGTCTGGTACAAATATAAAAGCCTGTTTATGTAATTGAAATCCCCCACTATGGTGGTTATAAGGTTAATATTGAGTTTTTGCTTTAAGCTGCTTAAATCCTCTTTATGGTTTTGTGATTGTTCTTTTTAGTGACAATTTAAATATTGGAATCTTTCTTTGCTTTTGGTTTTTACTGCTGCTGTCGGATGTATTTTGAAAATAGGTTTTATCAGAACAGAGTGTAAGGAAGCCTATACAAAAGGTGTAAAGTTCAGTCATTTATTGCAAACGTGCTTTTCTTCTTCCCTTCTGACTGCACAAGACCATTTTATATAGACTGTTAACCCTTCTAAAAAATTTCTGGGTATTGGTATGTAGTTGTTTCAAATGTTATGGGCCATATGCTATGAAAATGTGTTAAATCCAGAACATTTATTTCAGCAAATGGCTTTCAGAGGATCTGTAAAATTAGATAAAGAAAATATGAGGCTAAGGAGAGAAATTAAGGTGTTTTTGCATGATATTTTGTAATAAATTTAATTGCAAATTTAGTATTCTTTTCCATATTTACCCTTGGTTTTGATATGTTCAGAAGATTCTTTAGCCATCTGATATTCTCCCTGGCAGAGTACAAATTTCAGTATACTTTACTTTGCAAAATACTTGCTAAGGAGCAGGATATCAAAGAGCTCTGTCTTTTTTCCCCCCTTTTCCATAATTTCTCTTCCCCATTTACAGGAGTGGGAATGAAGAAAAACTGATGGCTTTATTGACTCCTTTAAATGTGAACTGCCATGCAAGTGATGGGCGTAAGGTAAGTTAATGCCTGCTGCATATTTCAGTTATTCAAGACCAATTTAAGCATATTGATAAACATAGATGTATAAACCAAGAGTGTACAGGGAAAAACCTGTGATGCCTTTTCACCTTAAAATTTAATGCTTTTATGCTTGGTACTGGCAGTTGTGACAGATTCAGCAGTCAGCAGACATGGATTCTGTGTGTCTTTTAAATGTCAAACTCTGCTGTACATGTAAAATGAAACTTTGAGACCTTTTGTAAGAAAAACAAAATATACTGTTGCAGATGAATAAAATAACTGAAGGAGGAAAGCTATTATTCATATTTGAACATTGTCTGAGTGAGATGGTTCATATTCAGCTTAGCTCCTAATGCCCTGCCGTGTAGACTGGCACTGTATTGCTATGCTTAACACCTTCTGCATTTTCTTAAATTTGACATTATTGTTTTGACTTTCTCTGGCAGGGATGTTTGAATGAGTTAAATTAAGGATTAGGCTGAAACCGGAGGAGGGAAGAACATACGGAGTGAGAAGCAGATCCTATGATTTTTTATGTTTTAGACATCAAGATGATAGTCTGTCTAGACGCCTGGATTTACAAATGTTGGTTGTTTTTATTTTTATTTTTTTTACTCTGTACCAGAACGTTCTTAATATTCATCTGTTTAAAAAGTCTCTCACATATAACAGTACCTCTGACTTTTGGAGAGAAAAGCATAGGATTGTTTTCTTTTATAGTTTTCTTTATTTTTGATGAAGCATGTTTGAGCATAGTATAAACCTCTGCCCACTCTGGAGATGATGTGGAACAGCCCAGTTCCACTGAAATCAATGAAGATAGGCTAGTTTATGCTTCCTTTTGATTAAAAGGTGTGTTGTTGCTGAATATAAAAAATACAGCTCCATTGTACAAGAATTCCTATTTTTTTATACACATTTTAAAATGTTTTCTCAATTGTAATGCATGTGATGCATACTATGTGACAGAAAAGCCAGAAAATGTTTTGCTTGTTTATGTTTGTCACTCATTGAAAGTTTATACAACTCCCAGGTTTTGAAAACAATTAATTTTATAATCTGAGGACAGGCAAATGAGCAAGGGCTTTACTTGGTTTAGCAGTGTTGGAACTGATGAAATACTTGCCATCTTTTACCATTAAACATATTGCTCATATTTCTTCAATTTCCTTTTTTAAAAGACTTTAACAATCAAATAAGACTGTATTTCGGTGTTAAAATGCACCGTGTTGTAATTCAGCATGGTGGTATGCAGCAGTGTATTACTGAGTAATTGAGCCCCCATGACTATTGATCTAAGGCCAAATGCAGAGTTATGACTTCTGTCTATAGGGTGAGGAATAAGCCTTTGCAGATATTTTCTTGAATATTTATCACTTTAAAGTAAATTTTTTTAAAAAAAATTACAAAGCTTTTAAAATTCATATTAAGCTAGCAGAAAGTATTTATGTATTTTGCAGCCTCTGAATTAGTTTGAAAATTTATGCCTAAAGCTTAGAAAGCATATTGCAGTTAAAGCTCATGAATGTGGACACTTTGAAAATATGTTTTTGTGTTCAGTTGCTGGTAAATGCACTGGTTATTGAAACTCCCTTTAGGATGGCTTGCCACTGATATTAATTAGCTGTTTAAAAATGATGCCTACCAGATATATTTTCCCCCCACCATATGTGTACAAGCTGTGGAAGGTGAAGTAATGCTCTATAGCAAGTGTGGTATATAACCGTTAAGTATTTCATTTGTAAAGCAAACCTTTCAGGCCCTGTACTAGTGCAAGATCACTTTGGTTTTAATCATTTTAAGCTGTGCTGCAAATTAGGTGAAATTTTCAGCCTACAGCACAGCATTCTTGCAAATGAAAGTCTCCGCAGGTGTTGCTGCCTCTAGTTGATGGATGGTGATTCACACTAGCTAAGAATTTGTCCATTTTTGAAGTAGCTTTTTATTTTCCTTGATGCTTTTTGTGATTATTTTTTTGCAGATCCTCTGAGTATTCAAGCCTCAAACTTAGGACACTGTAAGGCCACAGAATTAACGCAGCTGTCAGGGCCAAGAAGTGCAGACACTGCGGATTGGCCTGAGATTCTCAGCATCATGCTTACTCTGCAGTACAGCTATACCCACAAACTCTTTCTCCAGTTTGTGCATTCCTTGGTCTTCTGAGATGTCCAGCACTATTGTGATAAGGGAAACATTTAGTTTTGTAGGTGAAGAAATTGAGTTCCAGTACAGTTTTTCTGTATTATAGCACGTGGTGGTAGGTTAGTTTTCCCCCACCCACACACTTTAGGTGCAACCGTATGTAGATTACCTTTTCTCCACTCCATCCCCACCCCTCCATTCCCCCTGGGGATTTCTTCTGCGTCCCATGTATACTGTCATCTGGAGTTCTGGATTTATCATCTGTGCTGTGAGGTTGAGCGTTGTAGAACAGGTAAAAAGGGTGGAAAATGCTTGATGGTGTCTTGCTGGTTTGAATCCAGCTCAGGTTAGAAGTAAAAAAGACTTAGCTGCGTTCTGGGTGCTGCTTGTATCCCTTCTGAAAAAGTATTGACAGCTGGAGTCTGATTCCTACTGGAAAAGATTCCTTGCTGCTTAAACAGTTACAGCTGGTGCTGATAACCATTGCTCCATCTGTTTATTTAGCATGGAGGTCAAAGATGAATAGGAATGAAAACTGAACTTCTTCCCCTCCAAGTCACAGTTTAGATAGATTATGGGCATTGTAGAAATGCTCACATTACTGAAGCTCCTGAGCTGTTGTCTGAAGAGGGAATTTATTCTATGTGGCTACTCTTGCAATTATTTTCTGGAGTGAAAAATGAAAGAGCATGTGCAAAACAAAGCGCAATTTTATGTATCAGCTAAAGCGTTCCTGCATACCAAGGATCTAGGTAATTTGTAGGGTTTTGTTTTGGTGGCCAAGAAAATCAACAATAATATCTCAGAAACAATGATTTCATTGAGCTGGGTAATGATTGATTTTTGAATAAGGATTGGCTTATGTGCCTGTTGAATATATATGAGGGCACAAATAATAGTTCACGAGTACTGAGCTATATAGTGCAGAGCTATATGGTACAGTGTATGCAAATGAGTATTATACAAGGATAAAATTTCACAAGTACTGTTCTTTTGAAACTGTCCTGTTTGCTTTATAAAAAGCACTGCTTGAGGTGAAATAGTGATTTTTCATTACAGTCTTGCTTTGATTTGTTTTCTGTTTTGTTTGTTTTTTTAAAAACAAGAGACTGAAAACAATTGTTGGGATGTGGTGGTGTGTGTGAAGCAAAACTGGCACGTTACGTCACTTCTGTTCACATTGCTTCACAAAGCATTTACTTGGTCAAAACAGAACTTATACAAAGTGCACAGCACCTGCATATTCCCAGTGGGTCTGAAATTTCCCTGTGTCGTGCCTATGAGCTCTGCTAGACTTTTTGGTCTTTACATAATCTATACAAGTAATGACTTTCAGAAGGCAAGCTACAAGTTAGCAGATGGTATTGAATTTCATACTGTTAAAAAGCCAAAGCACCTATTTATGTAAAAGGTATATAGGCTTTACAGCCCCTGTTATTTTCCCTCAAGTATTTTTTCTCTGGGGGTGTCTTTTTCAAGATTTAGTTGTGAGTGAATTTTCAAAAACTGGTTTTTGACTATTTTAAATTGCCAGGTTCCTGTCTGCTGCAGGAAACTAAAGCTGTATTTTGTCATGGGAGCTGGATTTCTGACTTTTTACAGTAGTCATTGCTTACCTAATTCAGTAGGCAAGAGACAGGCTTAAAATCAAATGTATCATGGTTGCAGGTTGAGTAGAAGATCTTCGCTCTCACTCACTTCCTTGTGAACACTTGAAAGGTGTTTCAGAAAGAAATTGATGTTGCTTCCATTTTAAAAATGCAGAAGTATCTGAGCTAGGAAGCATTGGTTTTAGCCATTCAGGTGAGAACTGTTTTCTATAGGACAAGTCTTCCCAGATGACCCTTGGTAGCTTTCCAAAGTGAACTACATCCAAGTAACATGGTGATAGCTATTAGCAATAGGGGGTTGGATTTTTGTTTTGAAGTTGGATTTTTGCTGGTATGTGATATCCTGCTCCTGTACTGCATTACACATGCTCAGATCGTGCCAGCACTGAAGTACTCAGGTGTCGGTTGAATAAAATCTTTTCTTCTTGCAAGGGAACCCAACTCCTCTGGTTAGGAGTTACTCAAAAAACCAGTTTGTCTGGTCCTCTTCTCAAGGTTCGTCTCTTGAAGTAGTGCAAATATCTCATATTTTTAGCTCTTTGGAGCATAGAAAAATTATTATTCTGAAAAATAAAATGCGTTCTTCAGACTTTAGTTCAAAGTTCCCATTGATCTGTTGCAGCTGCATTTTGTATTTACATTTTATATCAACCATGTGAAAAACAGAGAATACAATAGCATTACCTGTGGACAGCCTGGTCTCAGTTACTAGTTCAGCTTGAGGCAGGAGTTGCTGCCAGAAGGCATGGAATACAATTCCTTCACAGCTGCATTGTTTTCTTTCTCAAACCTTCCCTATCTGCCTTCCTCCTCAGAAACCAGAAATGTAGAAAGTTCTGCAATGAGTGAATCAGGGATCCTGCAAATAACACACCTCAGGTTTTCCCAGCACGGGACCATCCAGCGCTGCGGATAAGAAAAAGCTAATAAATTATTAAGTAAAAGGCCATTTCTTGCATGCATGTGGTCCTACTTCACCTAATTCTACTGTAGTCTTCTGACTTGTAGTGCCCCTTTCTTTTTTTATTCCCAGTTTTCAGTCATTAACAGCTCGTAATACCAGTCCTTACTACTTGGTATTATGCCTCTGCAATGCCTTTGTCATATGCCTTTCCAAACCAGCTGTAGACAACCCTGGATCCAGAATACCAGGATCAGCCCTTTTCATTAAATTTTGTGGGTCATAGGAGACATACTTGCCTCTCAGATTTGACTGAGGCTGTTTCTTCAGCCCATTCCTTCTTCCCATAGAGATGTTAATTTTTCTCGTGCATGGCTTCATTCAGGTTCCTTGACACAGGACACAGATGTAAGAAATATGACTCTGAGCAGGTCTGCAATGCGGTGCAGCATCCTTGGCCCGAAGTAACCAGCACAAAAGGTCTTGGCATGTGTGTGTTTTGTGAAGAGAATAAAGTGCCCCTCAGCTTTTGCTATGACACATCTCTGATACCAAGTAACATTCTGTTGAATGGAATTTCAAATTCCTTCCCTTGCTTCCTCTCCTTCTTTGTCCTAATTGGGAGATCAGCCTGTAAACAAAGGGCTGATAAACGAAAATTGAATTCTTAACAGATTGGGTGAATTATGCCTCTTCTTACCAAAGAGTCTCCAATTTGCTGCCGTTAAGTGAATTTGGCAGCCCCTGTTCCACAATTGTGGCTGTTCGCAATAATTTTCCTGAAAAATCCTGCAGGTTGAAAGAAAATTGGTATGCCTTCCAATTTCTGAGTCTGTATGGAACAATCGATCCACATTTTCGCAAGCTTTTCCTTAACAGTTATTAAACCTGCAGACCTGGGCAGAGGTTTAGATTCTCCTGTAATCATCTTGGCTCTAGGAGCTGAGGGCTGAAGAAAAATGCCATGTACTGCAAGACATGAATACATTGTGTGCTAGTGAAACTGTAAACCTTTACAGTTGTGTGCATTTTTCTTGTTCTACAGAATAAAAATGAAAACTAATACCAAGTAAACCTATAGGTCTGTTTGTTCTATAGATCTATGTCATAGAGATTATATTCAAATGGGTATAGAATATATTTTGGAATAAATTATTTCACATACAAGAAGTGTTTGAATGTTGTGAACTGAGACATTTCTACAGCTGAAAGCTGCATATTTGAGCAAAAGACTTATAAGCAGATATCTTGTGAGCAAGGCCTTTTTTATCATGCCTAAGGGTATGTCTGAATCTCAGTGTGGACTCTAAATGTGTTTGGGGGGGTTGTCACATATTTATTGTCACAATCTACATTTCATCTTCCTCAAAATTTTATGAACTTTTTCTGCTGGTATACACTGTTTGTGTGGTTTGTAAATGTCGTCTACTCTCAAGGCACATCTACAACAAAAAAATAACTAACTGCAAAGGAGAGAAGCAATAGAACCATACATCACACAGATTATCAGCTGACTATGTATTCTTGGTTCAGAATGAGTCCTTTCTCCTTGATTAGTCTAATAAAATAAAAATATAACAATTGTTTCACTAAAAAAGTAATTTTATTTCAGGAAAAAAGTCAGCTCCACAAATCCAAAACAATTATTCCAGAATAACTGGATATACAAACCCTTGCTAAATCTGCTCATTTGCTGCTTGCTAGCATAAATGTTAGTCTGGTTTTGATGAAGTGGTAGAAAACTGGTTTTATGGGTGGTAAATGTGCAGATTTTGGCTTCTTCCTTCATAGTTCTGCAAATACTAGCCAGAAGATTCGTGATGCATGATTACAGTGTTGTGGAACTGCAGTTATTGAAATAAGTGATAACCATGTACTCTGTTAGCTAATGTTTGCTAGTGTAAAGCTGGCCCTGGCTGATGGCTTAGAGACACTGCAGTCTTTGTTGGCACTGATCTTGTATGTGTTTCATGAAACACGTGTATATCAAGGGTATATATAGGGGTGTGAGTGTGTAGATTGTTAAATAGAATCATAGAATGTCCTGAGTTGGAAGCAGCCTTAAAGATCATCTAGTTCCAACCCCCCTGCTGTGACAGATGCACCTTTCACTAGACCAGGTTAAATATTTGAGTGAATTATTTTAAATTCTGCATGCAAAATTAAAGGCTTTTTCAGGATTTAGTTAACGGTGCACTGTAAATAAAGATGACATTTTCGACATTACAAAAAGATTACAAAGCAAGCACCATAATGTTTGAGTTGTGCCTGGAGCAGAAGTGCCCAAAGCAGTACACATAAAAAGAACATTCAGAAATTGCCACAACTGTATTTTGCTTTTAAAACACCATTTTATTTGTTAAAAAAAGATAGTTCCCAGGTTTCATGCATGTTGGAAATAGTGGCAGCTTACACACTTTCTTAAGCTGTGAGCCCATCTTATTTCATCAGCCAAGCATGGTCCAAACGGGTAACATGAGAATCCCTCTGCAGACTTTGTGAAGTATAGATGACTTGGCTTAATTTCTATCCCTGGTGTCACTTAAAACCCTCTATAGCTAAAGATGATACCTTTTGAATAAAATGTAAAACTGATCCCCCTGCTCTAAGTTTCTGTTAGGAGTTCTTAAATATTTTCCCCCAAACATTTCAGTGAATATCCCTTCACCTGTTATTTGAAGTGTAGTCTGTGATGTCCACAAACAGAAATTTTGCACTGAATGACTGGAAAGAGCTTGTTTACTCTGTAGTCATTGTCTTTGTATTGTTTTATAACATTCAGGAAATTGCATTTGTTAGGTCTTAATCAATGTGCTCTTCAGGCAGCCTTCTAATGTGTTGAAGGTATGGGGGTTTTTTATACCTGAACTGCTTTCCCCTTGATGATTAGCTTCCCACAGGAGATGACTTCTTGCATTACGCTGTTATCCATCTACTGTCAAGAGAAAACAAGTCAAACTGGCAGTCTTGGGCAGAGCTGCCATATAATATTTTATGTACATTAACTCAGAGGTATGCTCTGGATTTGGCTCTAACAGAGGACATCCAGAAATCGAGTACTGACTATGTTTCTTCCACTGTCATCTCGAGAGTGGAGCCCTTTCCTTCACAGAGCTTGGTGAGGTGATGTTTTGAGTTGAAATGTGACAGCTCAATCCACGGGCTGTATGCATTTGACTTCTGTGTATAGTTGACTATAGTGAATACTCTAGGTGCTGTTTCTATACTTGGTGTCACTTGGCTCTCAAAATCCCTGTACATCCCTGTACATGAGCATGAAAAGTACTGAGAAGTAAAATATTCTGCTTTCTTGTTGCTTTTCACTTTTGAATGCCACATTAGAGTACTTTGTGGCCTTCCTCTGTTGTGACATCTGTCATTTAATTGTGCACTGTTTCCCATCTCTGCATGCTATGTGCAACCACCTGAGGACCTAACATCATCTTCCTTATAAACCATTGCCAAGGATTTAGTTAAAAATGGTCAAGTACCCATATAACCTCTATCAGTTTGCTTACCCTTGTGCATGTGCTTGTTGACTGCTTCAGAAGCCTCCAAGAGTTTTAAAGGTGGAACTCCCCTTAACACTATATGATTCTTCCCAAACAGATTGTTTTTATTCAGATCCAATATTACAGGCCTGTACAGAGTTCCCTAAAACGTGCGTTCATGATCAGTTTGCAACTTTTGTATCTTCAAGTACCAAGATAATCATAAGTGAAGGTCACATACCATTAATACTTCACCTATTTAATTCTCCAGCGCTCTCTTGAGTGAATACAGTCCAATCCTAGCAATTTATTGATGTTCGTTTTGATTATGGGTATGATTACCTCTTCTATGCATAATTTAGTTTCAGACAAATCCTTTGCCAAGTTTCCCCATGCTCCCAAATATGCACATGCTCACTCACCAGGATCCTGATATGAGAATTATTTTTTCTTCTAAGATGTATACCATGCAAAGACTTCCTTTAGTTCTTCACGATGTTTTCTCAGCTTTAAGAATTCCATACATTGCCACACTGGACTGGCTGGTGCATTTTGTTCTCCTAGGGGATTGCAAGAAGTTAGGGCTGGTTTGAATTCCTTTCACGAGTTACTGCTTAAACTGCTTTGCCTGTCTACTTGTATATTTACCTCTAATCTGCTGGAGTTTGTGGTCCTTGTTATTTTCTTCAGCTTGTAAATTCAGCTTTTTGAATGATGTCTCCTTTATTCTAGTAAACTCTTTTATTTTGCTGTTGATCATGCTGGCTTTCTTTACTGTATCAAGCCCTTCTCAACAGAAGTTATGCATTAGTATGGCATTTCCAGTATTGTCTTCATTAGTAGTTTTTATGCTGTTTGCAAAGACATAATTCTCTTACCTGCCACTTCTAGCTCATTGTTAAAAACCTTGCCACTTTTTTCATAGCTCCACTTTCCGAAGGTTAGTGCATCATGCTGGATTATTTTAGTAAGCAGTATCCCTGTAGATAAGTTGAGTCTGAGTGTGTTATAGCTACTGATGAAAACAACTTCTGCTACAAGGTTTTACATCAGGTGTCACTTGGTACCAGCTCAGTAGTTGCATTTACCCTTGTGGCCTTCCTAGCCACCTTCTCTGTAGAACAGTCACTGGCAGCATCCGAACATTTCACCTCTTAAGTCACCCAAAGCCCTTGTGTTTTCTACCCTTGCTGCCTCTCTGATTTGTCTCAGCATGTCAGTTATCACTTGCTCATACAACCCCATCATTAACTTTAGAGGTTGTATGGAGAATTCAGACCGATCAATTGAGTTCTAAATTAAAAGAATGGTAAATACTTATGTGCAAGAAGAAGTGTATTTACATAACCATTTCTAAAAGTATTGTTTAAGTTGACTGAGCAGGCAGCAGATGAATGGTAAAAGGGGAGGAAAATGCCAAAATAGGGCATTGTAATTGATGATGGATGTGTCATTGATGAACAGGAAAATTGAGGTGATTTGATTAGTCTTTTCCAAGTAATATAATACGTGTCTACTTATAAAAGAAACTTACTTCTTACAGATTAAATTCTCTAGAATATTCATTTTCTAATAACCATAACTTTTCAATTGGAAGTACAAGATAAATTCTCTGCTTCTTTTCTTGTATTTTGCAAGGCTTCTCTTCAAAGGAACAGTGAAGTCTGGTTGGGTTATAAAGACATTACATTCTAAAATTTGTAAATTATCACTGTAATGCAGAAGGAATATTTGTGTATTTTATGAATTATATTTTGTGTTTTAATTTAATTCCAAAAAATAAATATTTATTTTATACTGAACACTGCAGCTGAAATGTAATCAATTTGCAAGTGTTGTTCTTAACAGAGTTCAGTCTGACCCCTGTTTCAATAAAATGAGTGAAGTTCTGATTAAATCATGTTAGTAGAGAGAATGGTCAAATTAATGTATTCTGAGAAGCTTTTCTTTCGTAGTAATATGTAAATCTTATGAATGAAAGCCTGGAAAGTTGCTAGTTGGAAAGGGAAGGAGGTGAAGCAAAGTAAATTTATAAAGATGTAATGGGAGAAGTGGTAAAAATAACAAGATACGTGAAAAGAAAAGGAAAATAAAAGATTGCTAGTTGGCTGTAGTGGAAAAAAAATCGATGTACATACACACTGGAGAATGAGAGGCTGGAGAGCAGCACTGTGAAAAGGGACCTGGGGGTCCTGGTGGATCTGAGTCAGCAGTGCCCTGGCAGCCAGGAGGGCCAACCCTGTCCTAGGGGGCATCAGGGAAAGCATCACCAGCAGGTCAAGGGAAGGGATTGTCCCACTCTGCTCTGCACTGGGGCAGCCTCACCTGGAATATTGTGGGCAGTTTGGGGCACCACAATATAAGAAAGATATTAAGCTCTTATAGAGCATCCAAAGGAGGGCAGTGAAGATGGTGAAGGGCCCTGAGGGGAAGCCATATGGGGAGCGGCTGAGGGTACTTGGTCTGTTAAACCTGGAGGAGACTGAGGGGAGACCTCACACCAGTTACAACTTCCTTGTGAGGGGAAGAGGAGGGGCAGGCACTGATCTCTTGTCTGTGATGACCAGGGGCAGGACCTGAGGAAACGGCCTGAAGTTGTATCAGGGGAGGTTTAGGTTGGATATTAGGAAAAGGTTCTTTACCCAGAGGGTGGTTGGGCACTGGAACAGGCTCCCCAGGGAGTGGTCACAGCACCAAGCTTGACAGAGTTCAAGAAGCATTTGGACAACACTCTCTGGCATATGGTATGACTCTTGGGGATGGTCCTGTGCAGGGCTTGATAATCCTTGTGGGTCCCTTCCAACCAGGAAATTCTATGATTCTATGAAGATTTTGATAGCAAGTGGAAAGAGACTGCAACAGCAAAAATCCCCAGCAGTTTTGGTTCTCTGGTGTTCCAGTGTGTATCTTCAGATTGCTTTAATGTTGGTATGCAGGCCTTCTCCAGTCATCTGGCATGACTGTTTGGACAGGAACCTCTTGTTAATGCTTATACCTGCTGCCAGAGTAACACAAAAATATTTCTTTAAAAAGACAGAACAGCAGCCTAAGCAAATAATTAAAGAACAAGATTTTAAGGCTTCTGACACTGGCTGACAGAACTGATAAAAATATATGTATTTGTGCTGGAAGAGGGGAGAAAGTTGTCTCATCCTGCTCTGCTGGACTGATAAGCATTTGCAGCTTGTAATTTGGTAAGATTGATGGTCTGAGACTTGGGTTGCAGACTGTGCTGGCTGGCACTAAGGTGCTCTCTAAAACAGCAGAAACTTGGCTGTCTGTGCCCCAATGCTCAGAGCAGCAGCAGTAGCATCTGTTCTTCCCTGTGCACTAAACTTGACTCACTGCTTCCAGTGTGCAATTTAACAAATAAAAAGTTCCAGCTGTTGACATGAGAAAATCCTGTGTGCTCAGTCCACAAACCTGGATGAGTTTGTTCTCTAGCTGGCACATGTTGCCAGCTGTTCCTTGGACTACTAGAGGTTTGAATACCCTCTGATGATTTTAGTTGACATTGCTGGGCCGGTTTCTTCTCGCTTTGGCCTCAGCAAGAGCCTCAGTGCCTCACCTCAAACTTGTCATTTTTCACTTGAATTTCTGACAGATTCTAGGTGATTAAAAGAAGCAACAAAAATGACCATCCTGGACACAATGATATTATAAGTTGTTTCTGTGTAGTGTTCTACCATACCTTTCAAGGCAGCATACATCTCCCTTCAGTGTTAAATAACATCAGCAACATTCCCTTAGGAGAAGAGAGTGGGTCTTTCCTGTAATTTCTTCTTTCTGTAGCTCAGCAAGCCACTACTGTCTGAGCTGTCAGCATCTATCACCAAAGAAACAGTGTATACTCCCCTGCTTCTCTGATAATCCATCTCAGAATTCATCTCCCTGTGTCACTGAGTACTGCCACAGATGTATTTTATGCTTCTGAATCTGGGAAAACTACGAATGCTACTTTATGATGGAAGCTCCAGAATTTCTTTTTCATATTGCAGTTCCATTCCCAGCTAAACTTTCATCATTTGCATATAGAAATGGAAGAGATTCTTATAAGGATCAGTTTTCTGAGAATACTATGGTTTTGTGAAGGATGTTGCTCAGCTTTTCTGACACATCCTCTGTAGAACTATTTTGCCAAGTGGGTGGTAGGTTGAGATACGTGCAAATACAGAAGAGTTTCGGGGGAGGGAGGGAGTGTTGCATTTTAATTCCTGTTTAGGAAGAGGTTGGGGATCACTAGTGCCCCATTTATGTGACCTGCTGTTTGTGAAACCCTTCAGAGATCAATGGTGTTCTCATTTAAAAATTTAAGTGTCTCTCCCAGCTCTTTACAATTTCCCTCTTAGTCTGTGCTTCTAGGTGTGTCTGAAAGTAATGGCAGCACCTTGGTGTGGAGCTGTGAGGGAAGTAAGCTTCCTAAATAACATTTGGCGGGCTGAGATCCCTTTTATCTCTTTGCCATACCTGCTTCTTATTATGGATCAGATTGATCTTTGCTTTTAAAGTTATTTCCAAACACAGTTGCTGCCTTCTGTCTTGCAGTATCTCTCTTTCTTCTGGCCTTTTAGCCCTTTTTCTGTAATGATACTCTTTCAGGTTTGACTTTGCTTCCTTTTCTCTGTAGTAATCAATTTATTTTCTTTGTTTTATATAGCTACTGTTAAGAGAATAACTTCCAGAGCTATTTACATGGATTAAGGATCTGCCATCCTGGTATAAATATAATAATCTTCATAACTTTGCAAGTCTAGTGTCATTGTCTGAAGAAACCTGCTGGACAAGGGAGACAGGGTTTTTCTTCTGGAATTTAGTAGGTTTTCTTCATGGTTATTTTCAAACATCCACCTTAAGCTTGCCTCTGCAGATGAAAATTTGTTTTGTTATGTGGTCCTGCGGTGCTTGCATGTTTTCTCTCCTGTTGGGAAAGATGTCTTTGCCCTTGACCCTCTTTTGCTTTTTAGGCGTATGCCTTTGGCCTTCATGTACCTACTGTTTCTGTGGTGGCACTACCTCTGTGCTACCAGGAGGAGTTTCTGAGCAGAAAAGTACTCATTTCCTGTTTTATCTTCTTTTATCCTTGAGTCAGAGACACTCCAGTTCTTTCTTTGTCTACCTCTATGCAGGATTATGTTTGTCATACTGTTAGTCCTTCCCTACCCCAAAAAAGCTCTTTTCTAAATCTTCTGCCCCCTTATTTGTCAACACTTAGCCCAACTTGCAGAACAACAGAGTCACTATGTTAATGTGTGGAACTGATGCCAACCCTTGTCATGCAGTCTTTGAGTATGAGGTTCAGACATGCAGTCAGAAAATTGTGTTGTCTCTCAAAGATCAAATCTGCTAGAGAAACATTTAGTAGTCAGTAGTTTGGACAGTACAGCTCCCTGTGAAGGAAGAGAGTTGAATACTCATTGGATATGAGGAGAAGAGACCTGGTCTGTCACCCAAGTAAACCTTCTCCAAATGAGGGCTTATTCTGTCAGTGTGTTTGCAGTATTTTTAGTCTTCCCTTTCTGTGTTTTCTAATTCATAATTTCCTACAGTTTATGAATATTTTTGGCCAGTGATGCTCTGCCCTAGCACTACTGTGTCTGTGAAATCAAGCAGGTTTTGTCTTTGCTGGTTTACAGCTCAAAACAGTTGGTTCCTCACCACCATTACTCTCACATCTGCCAAGAGATCATCTGACATACCAGAGTTCTAAATTAAGATACTGTGTGACTTGCAAATTCTGAATTGGTGAGCTGTTCATTTCATTTTCCCTGCCATTAGCTGTTAGAAAGCACTATCTGAAATTTGTGACATGATGATTTTCTGAATTTTGCTGTACTAAGCCTCTCCTGTTTAACAGTCTAATTAAGTACTCCGGGCTGTGTTTCGAAGATGAAGCAGTTAAAGTTACCACTGGAAGCACTGGAGTGAGAAATGTCTTCCTTAAGCATTTGGTAATCCTTGTCTTTAGGAATTCTGTTTGGTTTTGGAATTTTTTGTTTTCTTGTTTGTTTTGGTATTTTTTACGTAAGAAAAGTAGTTTAAGCTCTTTGTCCCTGTGCTTATTTATCTCTGGAGTTGCAACTAGCTCATCTGCAGTCAGCAGTCCCGACATTACTTGTTTTCCTGAAGCAGCATCTATTAAGTTTGTCCCTAGAGCATAATTGTCAACTGTGAATTTAAATAACTTGGTAGTGCTATAAAATGACCAAGGAAGCTGCACGATTTGGGTGGCTGAAGTTGACAAGCCATGTGGCAGGTGAACAGCACAGGCCCTTTCCTGCTCATTAAGAGCATGAAACTCCAGTCAGGGTTAGGGACCTTTGTTTCTGTAGTACCTAGTGTGTAAGAAAGAGCATTGTAGCGTGAATATAAAATAATTATTTTGAGTTATTTGAAATGTGTGTTTCCAGAAGGAAATGTTTCTGTATGTAAGTCCAGTCTTGGCACCATACAAACAAATGTCAATGAGCTATTTTCCACAAAAGCCTACAACTGCATTTAAAAACTAAGGTGTAAGATGGGCACACTGTTTAAAATTAGAATGCAAGTAGGTATCTGAGCAGCAAAGGAAAAGCCTGTTCGTTTCCACAGTGGAGAAGTTCAGGAATGTATCTGCAAGATTGTGGTGGTGTTGCAGCTTGTTTTCTTAGCCCATTAATCAGAATGATAAAGTGGTGACAGGAGATACTCCACTTGCATCCGGAATGTCTTCCTGATGTACCCTCATGATTGATGCAGTTCATTTTAGAGATGTCTGTAAGAGAGCAGCGTCAAGCACGGACTATTGTGATGGGAAAGAAAGATTGTCATAAATTCTAACTTAAGGAAGAGCAAGTTGGTTGCCTTATGAGAAGTGAGGTCATCTTTCAAAAGAGTTTTATGCAAAACTGTGAAACAAAGGTCCCGTCTACTTTAGAAACCTCTCTGCTCTTTCATTAGTTCAAAGGAGGTGAAACACTCCTCTGAAGGGGGTTTGTAAGACAATCTGGGAATGTTTTAGGATATTTTTATTGCTACTGTTCTCTATGGGCAGTACAATCTGATTTGAATTCAGGTTCTGTTTCACCTACGTTAAATGGGAGTTAAGTTTGCTGCATACCTGCAATTTCCAGATCTCCCAAACCTGAAGGTAATTATAGACATGGTAAAAAAAGTCATATATATAGAAGTCTTAAAGTCTACATGATACATTTTTAAATCCTTTTTTTTTTTAATGTCCTTTGTCTGCAGGGTGCTGTAGAAGAGTTAACAATAAGCATATGAGTGTGTCCTTAGATTTTTTTTACCAAGTTATACTTATTTGCCTATTTGTGTAAGAGCCACCCTTATGAGTGCATTTCCCTGTGGGGACCTTCTGAGCATGAGACTAGCCATAATATGTCAAGGCCAGAGCTTTCTCTTAAAATCAGGTGTTGCCTCTTTATTATGAGAACGCCCTTCTTGTAGAAGGTTAAATTGATTTGTGATAATTCTAAATCACTGTATAGCGTTGTAAGTAAGATATATGATGAGGCATCATATATGTAATAGGATTATTGTTTATTGATTTCAGTAGCCTTCGAGATGGGAACTTGAGAATAAGAGAAACATTGATTATAAAATCGTTATCGGATAGTGTTATATAAAGATATTGGTTGTAGGAAGCAAGAGCAGGGAGTATTTGTTCTTAAAACAATTCCTGCAGCTGTTATTAATCATGCAGATAATGCAAAATATAAGATCATTACATAAGATCCCTTGGTTTAAAGTTGCCCTTACAATGTGCAATTTGAATCTGAAAATGAAGCTTTCTTCTGAAGCAGTGGCAGCATTACCATCTAAGAGCTGCTGAAGACTCTTTAGCAAGATAGGAAGGGAGGTGGATGGTGCTTGGAGCTAGCTCTCCATGTTGCCTGGGGGCAATTTGTTGAAACCAATTTCCGGATTTCAGAAGAAGCTGCTCAGCAGCCTGCAGTGCTGGAGATTCCTTGGGGCCCCTTTTGTTTGAGGCAGGTGAGCAGGGGACAGCAAGGCTGGCCTTGAACAGGAGTCAACAAATCAGCTGTTGGTAATGAAGCGGTGTGAAAATACCTAAGCCTCATTGAAAATAGTATCAAACTGCTGTATATATATTTTTTTAAATGTAAAAAATGCATTTCTTGTATTCCCAGGCAACACATTATCAAAAAGACTGCAGGAAAAAATACCTGTTTTAGTATAAATTGTAGGTATACAGGTTGACAGCGATTGCCATCTTGTGTACAGTGATGTTCCTTGAAATGCACAGTACCTACTTTGACTCAATTACAGCTGCCATAAAACTGTCAAATAATGTGAGCGTTTTGCATGAGGGTCTACTTTACTTAATAAAAATGGAGTTACACTCTTTTTAATTATACTAGCAAGTAAGACGGTGTGATTGGCTTGGTAACTGTGAATGTAAGTCTTAGAAGGTAAGTGCCCTCTAGGGATTTTTGTTAGTAAGTCTCGCCGAGTATTGCAAGATATGGGAGGAAGGGTTAATTGATAGCTTAATTAAATATCTTAATATTAAATAATTCATTTGCTATACCTTGCAGGTGCACAGTATACGATACTGCTTTTTGTGATAGTTTCTATTTCTCTGGTGCTATATAAATAACATGTTAATTTTATAAATCAGTCTCTGCTGCCAACATTTACTTTTTTGTTTGGGGGGGGGCGGTTTTCTGGCTTTTTTAGGGCTCATAATGCCATATAATGGGTAGTTCATGTAGCACAACATAATTTTTTAAATATCTAGATTCTGTAATTAGCATACAAGTTTGTAACTGCAGATGAGTATTTTTAATGATTAACTATAATACTAATGAATTCACTTTCTCATGAGAAAGGAGAAGCAGTTCTTAAAAAAATTGTGGAGGCAGGACCTTCCTGCTTTCTCCTTCCTGAACCAGATGTAAGCTCAGCATTTACAAGAGCCTTTTAGCCAAACAATGAGCAACTATCAATGCTGGCTTGTGGATACAGGGGGAGCAGCCCTCCAGGATCACTGCTGCACATCCTATGTGTGTGTGTGTTCACTTGTCCTTGCCCATCAGTCAAGTGCTCTCTCTGGCCCTCTAACTCCCTGCCTCTCCAGCACTGCGTGTTCCTCTGGGATATGTGGTTTGCAGTGGCAGACTCAAGTATGCAGACCAGTGAATATCTCAGCCCTGTCTCCAGGGATGGGCACAGGGAGCATCAGTTGACTCCTCCTTGGAGGGGCAGCTGCAGCACGGCACTCAGCTCCTCTGAAGCTGCTGTGGATCAGAAGGCCAAATGTCATGTGCCTGGCTGCAGCTAAATACTTCCTGGTGTGTTGGGGAAGACACGGTATGCTCTGCTCATTCATGGGCGGCTGTGTGGCCTTGCTCAAGGAGAAGGAAGTAGCTCACCTAGCTCACCTTTTTGAAAGTCAGGGTTGTAAATTGTTTGAAGGTTTGGTATGACACTGTTTTGCTTCACTTATGTTGTCCTGCAGCTGTAGACTTGAAATGCTTTGGGTTCCTTCTCTAATGAAGTTATTTGGCAAAAGCAGGTCTACTAATCCTAGAAATACAAAGTGCACAGTGTCAGCTTGAGTCATAATAGTTTTTCTTTTAATTTAAAAGAGTGAACAAGATTCTGGGGTTATGTAACTTTATTGAGAACATCTCTGTTAATAATGTTTAATATGAGTAAAGCATCATTTTGGAAGTCTGCCATTGTTGTTTTAGAAGTGGCATGTAGACAAGAATGGATGTAGTTTAATTGTAGTGAGGTTAAAGGGTACTGCAGTCGTCCAAATATTTAGTGCTTGCTACAATTTATTGTGGAATTTAGCCCTTTCAATAGACTGATTTTTCTGCAGTCCATTTCAACTTCCTTTCAGGTTTTCTGAGTTATTAATTCAATTGATAGAACTTGATTTAGTAACCAAACCAAGACAATTGTCAGAATAAGCAATACTGAAGTAGTCTGATAACATCAATAATGGCATCATCTTTATCCACACTTTTTTTAGTGTTTATTATATGCAGGAGCCAGCAGTTTTATAATAGGGGCAGATACAGAAAGAATGTAATGACTTCTAGATCAATCTAAATTGTTAATTAGGTATAGAAGCTTCTGATAGTAATAGATCCCAAAAATTTGCACAGGTTGGACATGTGTTGTTGTTTATTGGTATTTTGTATTTTGAAAATGCTTTAGGGATGTTAAAAGTCCTTATTTTGAGTGTAGATAATTTGGAAGATGGGTCTTATGGAAACTTCCATAACTCTTTCCCTAAGTTAACTGAGTCATCCAGATGTTTTCGTCAGAGATGCCCTGTGCTGTCATTTCTGATAGTACGAGCTGTGTCCTCACTGTGATACACAGGACACCGGGTAGGTGCCAAAGTAGTTACTCTTTCTGGAGGAAAGTAGCAAGTGTTGAGACCTTAGTGAAATATAATACAGACTGCTCCAAGTTATGGACATACTAAATATGTATTCCTGGAAATAATAGTGAAATTGATGTCTCACTTGTACTACTGTATAATGATGTTTTAATGCTGACAGTATATCTGTACTTGGCACAATACTGTGAGATATGTAAAATTTCCTGTGTTTCAAGCTGGTTTATGTATGGGGTTTTACTGTAATAAAATGGTATTATTCGGTTGCATGCCACAAAGTAAATTGCAACAAAAATGCCTTTAAAATCCTCTGCTTCTCAGCTTTGGGAAGGAGAAAACAGCATTATGAATTTGTGTAATAAAGGAGTCCCTTCAGACTGAGACAGCACACAGAATTTGTTTCGTAATAAAAAGCTTTTTAAAATAAACTTCAAGGGGAATTACTGTACTCAAGTCAAAAGCTTTCAGTTAAAATGCACAGAAGTTATCTATGGAGAAAGGTGTTATTACTCTGTTGTTACGCAGCAGAGTGAATTAGTGCTTCAGATCTGTATTTTGCAGGGAACTGCAAACTGCATATGGCTTGCTATATCTTGTCACAGCACAGTACCAAACACATATAGCTACTTTGCTGCAGAGCTGAAGACAAACATTCTTGCTATGGGATAAACGCATTATTTCTTGTTCTGCTGTCTGCTTGTTGTGCACTTGTTGCAATAAGTGTACACACAAGCAGTCTTGTAAACAGCGAGTATGCAGTTTGAACTGCATAGATTTGCTCATGAGTTAAAAAAACCCCAGACTCTAGCATTCTAAAACTAAAATTGTGGTTTTAAAGAAAAAAAAAGGACCAAAAGAAAGAAAAAAAAATCCCCAAACAAAACAAAGTTGGGCCATTATTAAAATTAATTTTCAATTAGGAGGTTGCTGTTGCCTTAGGGCATACCTCACCAAACATTTTTTTGGATTGACCACAGGAGGGGTTTGCATGTGCTGTGCATTTGTTAATTTGGATAATCAGAGAAGGGAAGTGTTAACTTAGCATGATGCAGTATGTAAGAGAAACTAAGAGTACTTCAACGGCAGAAAGTGCAGGACTTAAAATTTATGTGGCTCCCATTCTTCATCTTCTTTTCTTTTACAGTCCACTCCTTTACACCTAGCAGCAGGCTACAACAGAGTTCGGATAGTCCAGCTTCTGCTTCAGCATGGTGCAGACGTGCACGCAAAGGACAAAGGGTACGTAAAATTAATTGATTTATTATCTGTTTGCAGCAGTGGTTTTGTATCAGTCACAATTAAGATTTAATCTGGTTCCTGTTGCAGTATAATATCAAATAGTTTGTTGAGAATGTGATACTTGCATCCAAAATTTGAGTGTGGTTCATTATAAATGAACTTTTATTAGATCCCTAATATCAGACCAGTTGTGATTGCACTTGTCTTAAGTCTTCTTTTGCATTGTAAAATTTTTTTCCCAACCTTTTTCTTTACTTCTGTGCACAGGCTACCCTGTGAAATCATGGACTATTATTTTAAGGAGGGCTATGGGAGGAACATATGAGGGCTTAGTGAAAAATGTGCATTGAGAAACCTATCTGTAGTCTCATTATGTTGTTGCATATATATGGATGTAATTCCAAATAACATCAATAAAGCTCATGTGCTCACAAGTAGTGGTCCTTGAAGATCTATCTTGATCAATGCTGCCAGCAAAAGTCAAGATATAGTAGAAGCTAAACTATTCTATTTTTGCAGTAAGGATGATAGATACATAAGATATCACAAAAAGTCTGCAGCAGTCAAAAATCTGGAATTATATGTGGTGTGCATTGTTCTCAGCCATACATTCCTGATCTGTAAGGTGATGATTTTCATGATGGCCTGATGGGAAGGTTTAGTCCTAACATTGTAGAAATTGGGCCTCTGGTTAAAGACATGCATTTTGTATTGAGTCCATAGAAGTATGATATTAATGAGTGTGTATTCTGTCTCTATCAGCAAAGTAGAGGCACTTCCTATATTTTCATTTTCTGCTGAGTCCAGCCTAGTGTTAAAAGAGATTTTAAATTAACTTACTAGCTTTTTTCCTTTTATTTCCAAACCAGTCCTAAGCATCCTTAAACTCTTGAAGTTTGACTAATTGTAGCACTTTTGTCCATCCATTCACCCCAATGGCTTTTTCTTTAATTAGTATTGTTGTGAAATGCAAAATGACATGTTATGCTAGTCAAAAAAACAAACAAAAAAACCCCAAACACACAAAAATCACAATACCTGTTCAGGTAAATCCAATATTATTAAGCAAGTTTGAGGTATTTTACACCTTTCAAAAATTTCAGCATCAGTTGGTAGAAAACTCCAGCATAGATGCTGTAATGTGGTTTGAATGATTTTCACACTTGGAAAGTGTGACAAGCAATTAAGTTGAACTTGAACTGTGGGCTGGAGCAGGAGGGGAAGGGAAGGAAACAAGGAAAGGAAGCCAATATGCTTAGTCTGTATTAAACTTTAAAACAGTCCAAAAAATTTAGAAATATCTAACATCTTAGTAAACTCCCACTTTTTGTTAGTGACATCACACATTTACAATCAGTGTGGTGTTTTATTTTACCTTGATGTTTCTTATTTATACATAATTTATAAGTAAATAGGCTATAAATAAGTGTCACTTTTCATTTAAGAAGCTAAATTAGGTTACATTGATTTTATAGACCTCTTAGGTTCTCCTCAATGAGGTCATTTCAGAGAGTTCTTAGGAACTGTGCTGCATTTTCAAAATGGTCACCACTTCTAGTTACTCCCAAAGAGAAGCCCTGCCAGGGGAACAGCTCTTTTTTCACTGGTCCTTTCTTTCCCTTAGAATTGTTGCGCACAAAGTTGCAGAGTGCTGGAAGAGGAAGGGGGAAGGGGGAAGAGATGCTCCAGAAATGGCTAAGTGCACTGCTGTAGTGATTGGTTTTGCTGACTGGCCTTGACATGACCATTGTTTTGGAAGGGGGCAGGTTTTTTGGGTGCTTGGTGGACTGGATAGTCTCTCTCTCTGTCTCACACATGCACCCATAAATTGTAATTAAGAAAAGTAATGATGAAAAAGTAACAGTTGGAAAAATTTCCCCCAAACAAATTGCCCTCTCCTGTGACAAATGCAGTGCTGCTTCTGAGAACAAATATGTTAAAATTAAGTTTACTTAATTGTTGTTTACTACTTGCTGTCCTGATACTCTTTGAGTTGATTTTTCAATTCTTGGAATCACTCCCTGCATTTTTCATAAATGGTGAAGAGTTGATTATTGTTTTTCAGTGTATTGTGCATAGTTGAGCCATAAGTAGTCTCTCTTGCTTGGCTTGAATTAAACTCATTTTGTCCTCTGCTATAATTGCCCTTTCTGCATCTTCTTTACAGTGAATTACTTTTTTATTATGTCTTCTGCTTGTGGCCAAATCCCTGTTATTTACTTTGCTGGTGTAATTTTTAAGTATGGCCTGCAGTAATATGGCTGTACAAAAGTTACAGGGACTCTGTTAGAAGTATCATGAACAGTTAAATAGGTTGTACTGTAAAAATGGAGTAAAACCAGGTCATTCCACAGTCTGGAGCAGCTTTCTATGGATGTTTCTATCTCTTCTTAATATACCCAGGAGTTTTGTTAGTGTTATCTGGGGAGTTTTGCCTTTCACATAGCATTTTAAACAAGAGTTCATATTTAGGCAGAAGCAGAACACTAGTGAGCAAATTGAATGTGGAATAGGACTTTTCCTCTGCCTTAATAGCTTCAAGAAAGATCATGTCAAAGCTACTTAATGCTAATCTTAATGGTAGATTAAACAACTGTGGCCCGTTAAGACAAAAAACACCAACAAAAAACCCTCCCCAAAAACAAGCAACAAACCCCTACATTTTAATGTATATCTTAAGTAATGTGTTGTTTGGGCAAGTCAGATTTTCCCATCAGTTTGTGAATCCTAATTTTTATGTATTTGACTATGTAAATATTTTAGCTTTAATTTAATCTTTTCATCTCATTAGAGCAAATTTTTCCTCCCTCCTGAAAAATGCTGCTTAAATAAATTTGTCATTTGCCTTCTTCTTCCATACAGTGGTCTTGTGCCTCTTCATAATGCATGCTCTTATGGACACTATGAGGTTACAGAGCTGCTGCTTAAGGTAAGCAGAAGGATGGAAAGTAATTGCATTTAGATATGAGGTGAGATATGAACTGTTTATAGCAGAGTTGAAAAGCAAGACTTTTTTTTTTCTGTAGTAACAGGTTTCAAATATCCCATTGTCATTTCAGAAGTCTGCAACTTTAGATCTTTGTGTGGAACAGTGTATGTGTTTTCTGACCCCCCCACCTAGTTTCTTTGGACTGATAGCAGAGTTTAATTTATTTGAATTTTTCTGTGCGAAAATTAGCTCGCACGGAAATTCCAATTTTTTTTGAGGATTCAATACTATTTTTGTCTATGCTGGTATTTTAGTAAATTTTTTTGTCCATATGTGAAAGTGCGGAACCAATTTTTTTAATAAAACAAAGATTTGTAAGCTTTTTAAGTCATTGAAGATGATTTCTTACTAATCCAAGGCTTTTTCTGCTGTGCTAGCATGGTGCCTGTGTGAATGCTATGGACCTCTGGCAGTTCACCCCCTTGCACGAGGCTGCTTCCAAGAACCGTGTGGAGGTCTGCTCGCTGCTGCTGAGCCACGGCGCAGACCCCACCTTGGTCAACTGCCACGGCAAGAGCGCCGTCGATATGGCTCCAACGCCTGAGCTCAGGGAGAGGCTGACCTGTGAGTGTTTGCACACTGGAAACAGTTGGTGGTGGGTGCAAAGGGATGCTTTCCTTTCAGGACAGCTTCCTTGAGCTTCGCAAGTTGATGCAGAGCTGCAGGGTAGCTGCAGCTATGCTGCTCACTTTGAAGTATGCAGATACCTCTCATATACTGTTTGTGATATTGCCTGGTTTTCGTAAGTTTAAAATTAGTAAAGCACTGCTGAATCAGTGACTCTGGGGTTTTTTATGCTTAAAGTCCAGTTCAGTCACATAGGAGCCTCTGTTTTTCACTTCTGTGGAAACTTCCAGAAGGTAGGCACCTTTGGTGTGCAAACTTGGATATCGAAATTCCATCAACTTCTTTTGTAGTCTTTGCAGTCCTTATGCTGCTTACAAAACAGTCTTTCAGCTCTAATTTGGATTTGTATGCCTTTGCTTGCCCTTTTTGAGGAATTTGTTTTCTTAATGTAGTAAAATGTAAAAGATAAACAATTGAGACCAGTATGGAATCAGAGTATTATGAAGTTACAGAAAACTTCTTGAGAACTAGATTCTCAGTTATAAATAAGTTTTTTGTTTTGTCTGTCACCTTTTCAGTATAGCAGAAGCCCCCTGACACTAATAATGTAATCCTGCACTACTCACAGTCACAGCTAGTCAGGTTTTAGTCTGTTCTGTTTAATTTAGTCTATTCTTTGCTTCTGAAGGTGGTGTGATCATGTGTAGTAGAAAAATTTAATCTAGGAGATTAGAGGAGAAATCTAGGAGAAAAGAGGAAGGCATTAGTATCTTTTAGCTACTTTTCTAGTCTGTATTCTGGGCTAAAGTGGAAGATGCTTCTGGCTGTGAGGAAGGTTAATTTTACCATTTACTTAAATTAACAAGCAAAAGAAAATATTCAAAATTTGTTTCATTTCTGTATTAACAATTCCTCAAGAATAATGGGATAATATTCATGTCCATTAAGATCCACTGGAATTTGTATACATATGTGAGCATTATGTCAAATTTGACCGTATCTTGATGGGACATCTTATATTTGCATAACCAAAATATCATGTTTATTATCTTCTTGAGTTGTTTAGTTTTTACACTTTGGGAATAAAATTACATTATATTTGTTATTTCCAGATTTATTTGTACTTGTGCTTTGAGTAATGCTTTGTTTACAGAGAAATTTGAATTATATTTGAAATTAAAATTGAGAAGTTATTAATATTTATTTTTATGTCTAAATCCAACAATACACCAGATGTCAAAAGCAAGGAGAAGAAAGGCCCTCTTTAACAAGCTTAGCTTTTAAGCTTGCTTATGAAAGAAAAATACTGATATTTTTACTTAAATTGAGGTCTTTTTTCTTCTAGTTCCCCAGGTCAGACATCATACTTTTCATATGTACATTTTAAGAGAAACACTCTCATTCCTTTTCAAATTCAAAGTTTTTTAAAACTAAAATGAACTTGTTCCTGACCTAAACAAGGTGTGAAAATAACAAAATTACCTCTCCGTACTTGCAAAGATGTAACTTCTGTCAAAACCTGTTTCATCTTTGTAGCAGCCTGGCTTCAAATGCTTAGCCAGTTAGCTTTCAAGACTGATAGTTGAATATTTTATATATGTATCATCATTGCTGTTGTTATTATTTATATATATTCAGGCTTTACAGTGAATGACTTGTAAATACAATAAGGTTTTTGATAAGCAACTGTAATGCTTTTTTTCTGAAGAATATGTCATAGCACTGTGCTCTCTTGAACACATACATAAGTAGTTTAGAGTTCATGTGCACATTTAACGTCAAGTGGGTAGAGGATAAGAGGGGGAAAAGCTATAAGGGTTTTACTCAAGGAATCACTTCCCCTCTCCTTTAGAATGTCCCTTGGTTTCAGCAAAGCACATTTTATGTTCTGTGTCCAGGTCAGCTACCACCTGAAGACATGAAGAAGCACTCCTGTTTCTCGTAATTGAGTATAGCTACCTTTCTTCAATAACATTTATAAATATGACATGCTGCTGAATATTAAATGCATCTTTTTCCTCAAACAGATGAATTCAAGGGACACTCTTTACTGCAAGCAGCCAGAGAGGCAGACCTAGCCAAAGTGAAAAAGACACTTGCTTTGGAGATCATTAATTTTAAGCAGCCACAGTCGCATGAGACTGCACTGGTGAGATTATACAGTCAATCCATTTGTTTTATGATAAATGTGCTGGTAGTCTGGCCGTCAAGGAGTTCTGTTTCTACCCTGTGAAAATACATTCATCATCTGAGATTGAGGATTTGCCGTCAAATACTTTATATATTAAAATAAAATCACTGTTATAGAAAAAACATAATTTATTTTATCACTTTTTTCTTCCTTCTGGTAGATTACAGAAGCCCTCCAGCCACTCTCAACCAGTTCTTTTTTCACTTAACTTTCTTTTTTCCCCATCATCCTCTTCTTTTGTTGATTGGTTGCTGTGTTTTTCTGGGGTTAAATTCTATCTTGTGGTCCAGTGTTTCCTTCATGTTTTATATGGGCAAACTTGGATTACCAATTTTCTTCAATAGGGTATGTAGAATTGTGGTGAAAAAAGGTGTATATCACAGTGTCTTACAGGATTGGAATAACACTGACAATACCACATTAGCTTTGGAAACAGGGGTCTTTGAGACTTTCCCAGCAGTATCCTGCTCTTATTTCATTCTTGAAGGAGCACTGGAGGCAAAGAACACAGCCAGTATCCCAGATGCAGTGAAGATGTTGAAGCTGAGTGGGACTGGTGGTATTATTAAAACCATAATAGCTGTGATACTTTATTCCAGTGGAACATTTTCTTCACAGTGGTAGTCTCAACTGCAAGCATACAATTGCATATTTAGTGTTACGAACATTGTGATTGTGATCAGAACATTGTGTGTTGGGTACCAAGCATCCATATGCTCCGTTTCCTCTGTGGAGGACTCATCATCCTAGCCTGAACTTAGAAGCAAGATAAGGAGATTTATAGACTGAATGTGAAAACAGTATGAAATTTTGGATGATGTTATCCTGTTCTTCCTGGGTATATCAGCTGCTGCTACGTGGCATCTCTCTGGCTGTGTAATGATCACTTCATAGTCCTGTGGTGTTCTTTCCTCTTTTCTGCCTGCTCATTCTGCAGAGACAGCTGGGCCACATTGCATATTTTAGCTCTACTAATATATTTATTTCATTGTTTAGTATGTATTTGATGGTGATTTTTCAGTTTTTGCCTCCTGTACTTGATATTTTCAAGTGGTCTCCAGTCCAAGTGGAAGGACTTAGCTTCCAGGATCAGATGAGCTACTCCCACCCTAAGCATGATCTCATTTACCATGGGCCACTGGGGTCTATGCCCTATTACCCCACAAAGGCCAAAGCAAGCACCTGGTTTGTTTTTAGTGTTGCTCTCAAGTTTGGCAATATGTCAGCATTTTTGTGTGTTTTAAGGCTTGTTTATCATATTGGCAGGAAATACAGATATTATCTGCAAAGCCTTAAAAATGCTGTCACTCTTCAAAACACATGTTGATCTTAATGTTTATTTACAAAGCTTACCTTCACAAAACTTAGATGTACCCTGCTGACTAACAGCAGTGTGAAAGCTTGAGTGGAAGTTACTCCCTGATGAAGGCTGAATCTGGGCAAAAGATGGTTATTGGTACTATTGCTGGGTATCAGCATTGGGTTTGGGGTCTATCTCATTGTAAAGGCTACTGTTTTGCTATTGAAAGTCAGAGGACTTTCTTCCAGATGACTATCTGTTTTTTATGGATTACTGATTTAAAACATGGGCAAACATAAAAACAGAAATACCCAAAAGTTTCTCCTGTTTCTCCTGGTCTGCTGTCTTGAGACATCCAAACCTGAAATAAACATTTCTGGATTGATTTTAAAGCCTGCTCTTCAAGCTCATCTGTAACCATGCTGTTAATTTCAGGCTTCAGAAATGCAGTGATAGGGCCACTGCTGAGAAACCAACAAGAAGGTGCCAGCCACACTTAGGAGAACAGTTACACCTAGGAAAGGGGTGGATGTCCCACAAGAGCAGGCATGAGCACTGAAAAGCCCTGTATGAAAGGCGTATCTTTCTCATAGCATGGGAAGAAAAAGATACTCTTAGAGAAATTTATTGCCCATTTGCTTATTACGTAATCTGTACTTGGGAGCATAACACAAATGGCCAATAACAAGTTCATTACACATCAAAGTAGAAAAAGGAACAAAACGACATACAAGTCATGTCAATGTCACAAAAGTAGCAGAATCTTAAGGACCCCTTTGGAAGCCCTCTGTAGAAAATTACGCTGCTTCAAACCCTTTGTCTTTACCTCCTTTGTTCATTGTGTGTCCGCTTAGTCCTGATAGCTGGTTAATGTAATTGGGACCATACTGCTTTTTTTGTAAGTGATAAACAGCTTTAAAATGAAAATTGCTTTTCTGAGTAGAATAATTTAGCATTGATCACTAGCTTGTATTTTCTTCAGGATGCTATTTTTCAGCAGAAAGATGATGGATTCTGTTTGTAAATTTGGTAGTCTGACTCTAGCAGTGTAATTAAGAGATAATGTATCTTAAAGTTCTTTGTCATCAGTTGAAATCTAATTTATTTTTACTTTTTTTTGCAGCATTGTGCTGTGGCTTCTGCTCATCCCAAGCGAAAGCAAGTTACAGAACTATTGCTCAGGAAAGGAGCAAATGTTAATGAGAAAAACAAAGAGTAGGTTTCTGAAATTTCTGAATTTTCCAACAGACTCTGTCATACTATGAGTGTAAAATTAATATCTTCCTTTTTTTAAAATTTCTCTAGCTTCATGACACCTTTACATGTTGCAGCTGAAAAAGCTCATAATGATGTCATGGAAGTTTTGCATAAACATGGAGCAAAGGTAAATATACTTACATATATTTTATTGAAGCCTTAAGGAAAGGAAAAGGGTTATGTTGGTCAAATACCGTGTTAGATTTTATGATAGTTATTGCATTTTATTCTGTATGCCTTGTGCTTCTTGTGTTTATCTTAAATCAGTACAGGATCCTCAGGAATCCTACTTGAAAATTAATTCTTCTCTCTAAGTGACTGAATACAGGCATTAGAAGTCTAGCTTACTCATTTTCAATGAATCTTGTTACTAATTTTTGGTAAATCTGGTCATCTAGGTGATGTTTGTTGCTTTATCTTGTTGGCTTGAAAATAATCCAATGTCTGAGGTTGCTGATGCTGAGTTTAGTAGTCTAATGTTGAGTATCCCTTAGCCCTTGCTTGCTTCTTTCTCAGTGGGATTGTTTCGCTGTGCCCTTTAGCTATTGATAGGTGCTGACCAAAGTAATTTGTGAGCTTATGGTGAAGCTTGCTTAGAAACACATGGTTCAGCAAGGCAGAGGAAAATATAACTAACTTTATCTAGAATGTGGTTTAAGCATCTTTCAGAAGTATTTCAGAATGATCTTTCTCCACGTTTTAGCAGCAAACTTGACATTTATGGTAATGATATACTTAGCTACTTATTTCTCTCAGAAACTCTTCTTGGTGGATACTTTCTTTGCATTGGTTAAAATATAAATTATCGCCTTAGTTTTTCTTTTAAATGGGGACTCAGATTACTCTTTTTGAGTAATTCATCTTCATTCAGGGAGCTAGAAATGAAGAAATATACCTGTAATAACACGCTAGCATCACTCTTGCCATGGTAGGAGGTAAGAGCAACGCAGTTGTATGCATAGTTAATACCAAGTCTTTTTATTTTGAATCAGTGAATTTTAATTTATAAGCCTGTTTGAGAACTCACCATCGGAGTTCAGTATCTGATCCACTTCTACAGTACTTTAATGGCATTATAAAATAGCTTAACAACAATACCATGATGGAGTTTATCACATTTGATGCAGTGGTAACTTCCAAGATTTTTCCAAGAGGGAAATCAAAGGTGCAACATCTTCATTACAGTCATTAAACCCACTAATTATTATTTTCTGAGATTCACCCTTAGTAGTGTATCTATGCAATGAAAGTGAAAAAAAATCATTTTGCCATTTTTGAATAGATACCTATTCAAAAATGGATCTGATTTTGCACAGGAATTCGGTGCTGACGGTATTTGGTTAGGCACTGAACTGGACATGTTGGAATTTCAAATGTACTGATACCAAGGTACCACCTGCAAGGAGTTTGTGTGTGCTGAGGCTTTCTGGAAAGCCTGCTACCATACTCTAGGTATTTAAATTAGTGCTCCCTTGAAAATCTAGCGCAGTGTAGTCAGGTTAGAAGTAAGCTCAAATATGTCATCCTTACTGGAAGGTTCAGTTTTATTGGGTTTGTCAGTAGTGCGTTCTAATGATAGCTTTTATATCCTGAAGCAGGGCTTCCTAAATCATGATCTGTGAGTCAGTTGTGGACTGAGTGATGGCGGTGAGTGGCCCACATTTGTCTACAGAATGATGCTGATGCCATGTTGTGTTGTTTATTCTATCGGTGGAGTGCAAGTAGAGGTGGTCATTAAACCTCATTCTTCGTTCATATCCTGTATCCTGAGTTATTCTGAGGATAGCCACTCACATTTATGATCTAGCAGAGCACTTAAGTGTGTGGCAGGAGACCAACTGGAATTAATATTTCCATACTGCAATGGATCAGGTGCCTCTTTATCAGTGTCCAAAGTTTCTTAGCTATAAAACAGTACATAATGCAACCATAATTTTTAATGAGAGATAGATCATTAAGGCTTTATGAGGCCCTTTGAAGTTCAAAGATGGGATATGCTCAGGAGTATTTATTAGTTAACTAGGCACATTTAATCACTTTAAAATGTTTGTCTTCTTGTATATTATCATTTGACCTCTTACTCCTGCTTAGACTCAAGGCATTCAGTTCATCAGGTACTCTTAATGTTGATATTTCTTTGTTTTGAATTGTTGGGACATGGCAGCTTTAATCCCTGAAGCGTGATACAGCTTTGTGATTTTTTTAATTTGTTGTGTTTCTGAAAGTTTTTTATTCATGTTTACTCTTTTTGTGTCTTGAATTTTAGTTACTTCATAAGATGTAATCAGATGTACAAAGCTCTTTGATCATGTTTGGTTGTATTTTTTACAAGAGAGGGTTCTCACAAGCTGGTGAATCCAGTCCCACTGCAGTAGAAACCTCACAGTGAATATGCATTTCTTCTTTGGACAGCACTCTCTTGCATTTTAAATACCTCTTTTCCGTTTTGATGCTTCCTTTGGTGAGGTATTTGCAGTGAACAAACTGATTCTTCTAAGCTTATGTTTTGGTAGGCTAAAAGCCTCAAGCACTTAGTCTTCCTTCGTAAGGGAACATTACCATTTCCCATTTATGCTTATAACCCCTTCTCTTTACTAGCACCAGAGGAAACCTTGGAGCTCAGTCAACAAGAATGAAATTTGTTCCCCCACTGCTTTCCATGGTGGCACTTCCATATCTAATGTAAATGCTGGACTGATTCATACTGGGATCATGTTCGCCTTTCTAATAGACAGGAGACACTAGTACTTAGATCCTTCCTGTAATTTTGTGGTACACAGAGAATCTCATTAATTTTTTTCTTGCAAATTTTTTATATTTGTGCCCTTAAGCACAATTCTCCTGTGCTGATCATTAATGCAAATAGTAAAACAAAATTGTCCCAGAACCAACCACCGAGCAGCCTTCCCCCTTTCAATACATTCAGTTCTTCAACCAATCCCTATTTTTTCCATATTAAAAAAATACAAATTTCCCATGTGATCCCATATCAAATGCTTCCTGAAGCGTGTATGGATCAGCTACCATGTCTTTTTTCACTTTGCAGCCATTTCTTCTCTCAAAGGAGAGGTACTGTACAAGTCAGCTTTAATCTACCTTCTGGAAACTACTACTGATTATAGAGAGAGTAACAGTTTGCGAAAGATGAGTAATTTGCGCTTCAAAGAAAGTGGAACTTTCTTCTTCTGAAATTCCATACCAAAAGGTAGACAGCTAATCCACAAAACCAGAAACATATTTAGGAGGCAAAGTCATATGACGTTCTGTAGGTTGAAAATAATTTGTGATTGTTTTAGCAATAGAGAGGAAATTATGTGTTCATGAGGAGCAGCTCTGTCAGACAGCAAAAGTGGGCTAAAATGAAGTATGTACATTCGAGCAGCCTTTTCTTTTTCTGCAAAAAGGGCTGGAGCATGATAGAGACTGCTTTAGGGAATTTTTGGGGAATGAACAAGAGATGGTTCGTGGCCTTGGAGCTGGATTTAATTTTATCACTGTGTAAATTTGCTGTTTTAAGTATGTTAGATGATAAAAAACAGTGAAGGACCCATAACTTGCTTATTTAGGTGTGTCTTGCTGGCCCTTACTGACCTCATAAACTACATTTGTAATTTGAACTGTGAAGAAGTTTTTGGTGCACATCCCTCACACATCAGACTGTTATGTCTAAGCAATACACATGCCATGGAAGATATTTTTGTTAGCTTGTTACTTGAGTTTGCAGAAGCTGACTGTCAATTGTACATCTAAAGCACAGGTAGGGAACCTTGGGATTTCTTAGAATTTTCTTCAAGAATGTTGATCATAAATATCTGTGGTTTTAAATGTCATACCCAGTTTTTACTTGCTTGCCTGAACTGTAGCATGAGACAGCATTTCACACCACAGCTTATTTATTGTTGAATATCCTCAAACTACCATATGAAAAATAAAAGATGAGCGTATTTATAGAATCCCCAAAAAACATACACGGGTTTTATTAGAACAATAAGCAGATCTTCAAATGCATTGATTTTATCTTTGAAGATTATTAAAACCCTTTGTGTAAAAAGGAAATAATTTGAAGGCAGTGAACTGGTGAAAAAGTGAGTTTCATCCTGTTTTGTTATATTTCTAGATGAATATTTCTTACAGCTAACTCCTTGTCTGAATTTACAGATATATGGGACATTTAATATGTTCAGAAAGACATTCAGCTTTCTAGTAGTGCAGAAGAAAAGGATTAGAGTAATTTCTGAACTGGAATGATTGTTGGAAAGACTTTTAAGCATGCAAGTTCACTGGTATCTTGGGCAAGTGTAGAGGTGCCCTGAATGCTCTTTAACTGTGATACGCCTCTAAAGGATACTGTTGAAGCCATTCTTCTGCAAGAGAAAATGAGCCTTTCTAGGGTCATGTCAGAGAGATACTGTCCCTGTTCATGATGGTAGCAGAACTGGCTTTGTTCTGCTCTGCTGGGAAGATCTTGTTTTATGGCTCTTTGCATAGTACAGTTATTTCTGTGCATTGCAGTAGCATGTTGTCAACCTTTCGTGATCATGGATTTGAAAATATTCACCATCTATCTAGACCAACACAACAAACTGAAATGGTTTTGAATAACCTTGTTGTATAATATATTTGCTTCCAACATTTCGGGCAGAGGAACGATTTTCTCAGGAAACAGTAAGCACTGAAAAATCAGATTTCCTTTCACAAATGCAGGAGGTTCTGAACTATGGCAGTTAACAATGTGAAGAACTGTGGGATCTCTTGTGATTGAGTGGTTTAACTTTTTTCACTGTTGAGACATGCAAACATCTTGACATTAATCTTAAGCTTTTATGCAGAAGGGACAGTTGTGGATCATCTGACTGGACCATGTAAGAGCTTTCGGAGTGAAACTGACCTTTTTTTTTTTTTTTTACTGCTTTTTTCCTGCTGAGAGAGCTTACAATTGTTACCAGTGCCTCTTGATTCCTATCCTGTTTATTGTTAGCAATACACAAAGACACAAGACATACTGCAACTTGTCTTCAGAATTAATGCAGCAGGAGAGCAGTTGGAACTTGCATTGAAGGGAAGGATATTGTGATACTGGAACTGCTGTCAGAACAGAAGTTTCATGTGTGATTTTTAGAATGTACATCTTTTAGAAAGATCTCACAGAGAAAACTGCAGTGCTTGGAAGCTGTTGCTTTTTGTGCTGCTGTAGTGTCAAGGAGTAGGAGGATATTTAGGGCATTTGATATTGACAGAAAACTGATACGATTATGAAGTCTTGCAAAAAACGTTTTGTGAACAGGTCTCAGCTGTTGAGCTGCCACGAGTGCCTGGCAGCAAAAGGAATATTGCTGTAACTGTGTACACTGCTCCAAGAGAGCAGCAGTGAGGGAAGGGAAATCTCTGCAGTGTCTGATGATACATGACCGTTTTCATTTCTCTACTGTGGCTGATCAGGGTGGGGAAAAGGAAATGAAGGGAAAGAACAGAAGCAAGTCTGTGTTGGGAAATACTGTGTGGAGCAGTATCCTTCTTTGAAAAGCCTGACTTAAAAATTATTTTCATTTGATAATAAGGCAGTACACCTTGGATATTTTACATTTTGTCAAATAGAGTTTAAACTTCAGCTTTGAATTTGAAAGGCACATGTTTTTAGACATCGTATTGGACATTGGTTAACCCAGGCATATCTCGTACCAAATTTGTTTTTATGAGACTTTAATCTCAGTTTTGTATTTCAATTTGTAGTGCTTACATTGATTTTTATTTGAAAATAAATCCCATTGCTTCCAGCCTCAGTGGAGTACATTCTTTAGTTGTTTGCAGATAAGTGGTATATTATTGGTGAGAGAAGATCTGCCCCAAAGTGAAGGTATTCCCGGTAAAACTGCCCTGCAGAGCCTAATTCTGCTCCTGAGGAAAAGAACAGCTGCATTTGATGCTTGCATCTCTGTGTCAGCTGCAGTCCTTTTTGTCTCAGAAGTAAGCAGATACTTCTTCAAATAGCTGATATTCTTCTGCCATTAGAATTGATTGTTGATTTGGAAGTGAAAAGAGACCTGGATAAGACATGTGAGATGATGGCTCTGATGACTCTGACAGTGTTCTTTTCAAATGAATATTAACATTTTTTCCAGGGATGCAGTCAGTATCGAATTCTGCAGTGTAAATGCCTTGCTGCTGTTGCTTCTACAGTTTGTTCAGTACAGGCATGTTTAACACAAGAGTTCAGTGTTAAAGAAGACATTCATTACTATTTTTTTTCTTGGATGAACAGAGTGTTATCAGCTACTTCCAGAATCCACAAATCTCATTTCATTCTGCCTTTATCATCAGTAAATTTGTATAGCCCCAGACTCCTGCTTTTCTCTCTGCTCTTATCAGTGGTGAAAGATATCCAGTGTCCTGAAGCAAATGAATATCATCATCTGAAAAAAATGATGGATTTGGGACATTCAGCATCTATTTAATATTTATGATAGTAGTAAGTTTTTTATTTGAAACAAAACTTTTAGGGCAATCCCATTAGAGTGGCGTGAGCTGAGCAGTTAGAAGAAAGCAGAACTATTGCCCTGTCCATCTTCTTACAAGAGAGGTTTGTGATATGAGAAATTCTTGCTTTATCAGTCTGTAAAGTAGTTTCAGACAATATCGAATCATGCTTCTCTTTATTTGGTTGTTCTTTGTTCTTTCTTATGGCTTGATACTGTAGTATTGTGGGTATTTTACTTAATTTTTAACCTTATCTGGTAGTAGATCTTTACATAGTTGCTGCTCTAATTAAATTTCATTTAGTTATAGAATATGCGTCTTACCCAAAACCGTTTTTTCACTTGTTTTTATGGAAAGGTAGAAGGGTCTGCTTGCTGCATTTTAGGTGAGAAATAGCAAGCAAAACCTTTGTTTGCTGCCACCACAAAGATTTTGAGAAGGTAGAAAAGTGGGGTTTTTACAGGAACAAAGTCTATTATGCATGCAGTTCACAGCCTGCAATCTGTAGGCTTGGAAACAGATAACAGGTTCCGAGTTGGTGCAGAGAATATAGAGTACTTCTGTGTTTCATAAAGTGGTAAAAAAGCTGTTGGGCATTTGCATTTAAATTTGTCATGAATCGCTGCTAGGTACAAAGTATCTTCTTGAAAGGTTATTTTCATGGAGCTGTTTTTCTGGGTTTTAAAGCTCTCTATTATTCTCTTCCGTTCTTTGATAGCACACCAGTGGCAATGCTTCTAGTTATTTAGGAGCTCTGTTAGATCTTGACAGACAGATATGTTTCCATTATATCATACCCTTTGGAAGCAATACTCCATTTTGCGTGTTTATATAGTTCTGTATTGAGCAGAATTATATCCAGTTATACTTAACATTTCTGTAAAGGCACAAAAAGTGAGGAGGAAATGGACTGTATGTATGCAAGTTCCCCTCCACACCTTCACAGAATTCCTATTATGACGTCTCTGTTTTGCATTAATACTTGGTAGTGTGTGATGCTGAGTTAATTCTCCTTCTGAGAATAATAGAGGGTAATTTCCTTTAAAGCTGGAAAATCTTTGAATTGTTTGGTAAACTATTTACCTCGTTCTTCTCTTCTGCGATAATTTTGCTTTTCTTGCACATTGAATTTCTCAAAAGCTTGATCACTATTTAAAATATGGCTTTGGGGATCCTGTGTTGTCTGCTAGTTGTGCAAACAAATAACCTGTGTTGTTAAAAGACAGGAAAATATCTATGGTAAATTATTTTTCCTTTGAAGTGTTTACCTATTTTGTCATTTGGTTTTGTTTAATTGCAGTGCAGAGGAATTGATAGGTAAATTTGCATGCCAGAAAATTATTCTTATTAAGGACAGGGACAGGTGCAGGCTTTTAATTATAACAGTGTTTTATTTTATATTGGTTCTGATTTTTCAGATGAATGCACTGGACACTCTTGGTCAAACAGCGTTGCACAGGGCTGCGTTAGCAGGTCACTTGCAAACCTGCCGGCTGTTGCTGAGTTATGGCTCTGATCCCTCCATCATCTCTTTACAAGGCTTCACAGCAGCACAGATGGGAAATGAAGCAGTGCAACAGATTCTAAGTGGTGGGTAAAAATAAAGGCTTGTGTATTTGAACTTTGGCTTCTCGCTTTACAGCTTTGGATCTTGTTTCTTTTTCAATGCCAGAGACTTGCATTGTAGTTTTCTCATCTCTCCCTTCTGCCATCAAGTGCACACAGCTTCAGTATGTATTGTGTGATACTTGTCAGAAAATAAATACATAAATAAAAAACCCTGCTCAGTTCAATGATTTTGTGCAAATGGGAAGAAAATAAAGCTCTTGTATATTTAGAGTGTGCTGCTGTACAGGGAGGTTGTAGGAAGGCACATATAGGGAGGTTTTTTTGGTGGCAAGTTCTAAGGCAACAGAAATATTGCTGAGGATATGATAAACTTTTTTTCCTTCATCAGCCACCCTGATAGATACTCCATAGTTTAGCAGTTGCAAGCAGAATGTTACTGGCAGAAAAATACTGATAGTTGCTAAGATGTGTGGACTTTTACTTCAAATCTCTGGCTTGTCTTGTAGGCAAAGATTTTATTGTGAAAGTGCTTTGGATACTGTGTAGGTAACAATTTGTTTATATCTCACATTAGAAAGGTGAATAGGTGCTTAAAGAGGGTGCCACTGTTTTTCCTGTAAGTGCTTAAGGATTTGCATCCTCTTACCCATGTTACATTTTTGCAAGTATGGAGAAGAATAATTGCATCAGTAGCAACTACAGAGCTGTGAGATGTGCAGGTAGTCAAAGAAAGGCGCATATCCAGGTGAATGAGAAGACCCGTGATACCTAGAAACTCCATTTCCTCCAGTGTTTTCAACAGTATTGCCTTAAAACAGGGCACAAAAAAAAAGCATTTTACAGCAGTGCAAGGAAGGACTGTTTTGAGGTGTACCAACTCCTGAGATGTAGCTGGTTACACGGATAGCATTACCTGTTTAAAATGTGCACATGACTGTGGGTATGTGGATTGAGAGAGAAGAATGTCAGCTCTAGAGTCTACAACTTACTGGTTTATAGTGAAGCTAAGACTCTTTATTCAGCCGGTTTGATGATATGAGCTTGAACTTCATGACCCAGCTGCATTTTTACAAATTACAACAAACCAACTCCACCCCCAAAGTTTGGAAAATATGTTGAGCACAAGTTAAGATAACTTAATTACCCTAAATAATCGTAAACCATCTTTTTTCCCTGTGTAGAAAGTACACCTGTGCGAACATCAGATGTGGATTATCGGTTGTTAGAAGCATCCAAAGCTGGTGACTTGGAAACTGTGAAGGTAGGTTTGAGCAATTCATGTTAATTTTCCACTTTGCATTGCTGTGAAAGGCTTGTGGAAGCCTCTGCTCTGAGAGTTGTGGAAGTAGTGCCCAGCGGATGGTGCATCATAAAAAAATGGGAAGGCAAATCTCTTCTTTCTTTTTTTTTTTTGATAGAAAGTAGTGCATTAAGATGTGCTGAGATGTGTTTCTTTTGAGTTTTTAGTTGTTCATTTTTACCAATCTTTCACACAGTTGTGTCTTCAGTATACTCAGATGTAGCCATAATTCTTTGAAGTGGACCCTGTGATTTGCAGATTCACAGTTTAGTAGAAACAAGTCTCAGGTGCGTGATTCAATCAGAAGGCAAGCAAACACTATAAACAGGTAGCAGACTTCATATTTTAAGCCATCCTTAATCTGAAGGTGAAGGCCATGGACTCCCAACATCACAGGAAGGTTTGATCCTGGCTTTCATACGAGGTCTGTGGGCAAAACGACCTGCAGATAGACTGTTCTGCATACATTCCTACCTTGAGCTTCAACATGATATATATTAATATTCAAACAGCAGCAGTTTTGTGCACCAGCAGCATCTCTGACTGCTAAGCTCAATGTTTCTATATTACTGAAGGCAACATAGGCTGGAAATGGTAACATATCTGGAAAAAGTTACATGACCTTGAACCTGGTACTTGATAATGTAGAGGTTCACCCTTTCTAATACATTAGAAATGTCTTCATACTACTTGCATCATTTAAGTCTTGTTTGTTATAGAGGTACTTTCAGTCAAAAATTTAGAGCAGCTATTTCTTTAACTTTGTCTAAGTGGAAACAAATTTCCTCATAGTTGTAAAAATTTGTTTGGTGGTGTTGTTTGGTTTTGTGGAGTTCTTTTATTTGTTCTTTTAGTTCTGTACTAGATTTTGGCTTCTTTTGTTTTTGTAGCAACTTTGCAGCCCTCAGAATGTGAACTGCAGAGATCTGGAAGGCCGTCATTCAACGCCACTGCACTTTGCAGCAGGATATAACCGCGTATCAGTGGTGGAGTATCTGTTGCACCATGGAGCAGATGTGCATGCCAAAGATAAAGGGTACATTTCATTCCGTGAGAGGCTGTTTTCTGTTAGTGTGAGACTTATGTTCCACCTCTTCATTTTGCTTCAAATTTCAGTAACCATTTTGTTTTTCTCTTGAAAAATTTTCTCTTTCCTTTCTTCATGTTCTGCTTTGTTCCTGTACCATAGGGAGATTTATAGACCATTAAGGCATACTTAGTTTTCTGGCAAAGCCATTGTCAAGTACCTATCTGGCACTGTAGTACATGATACTTTTCTCTTTTGCCCATTTTGAAGACTTTGTTGTGCTGAAAAGCACCCTTTACCTTGTTTTAGGTGATCTAAAATTAGTTTTGAATAGGACGGGGTAAAACATTAGGGTTATCCCTGATCATTTTTAAAATTCTCTTTGTTAGCTTTTATTATTAAGTTAGTCATTTTTTGAGTTAATATTCAGTTAAATTATATGAACCATTTAGAGGTTTTTGCATTAATTGCAAAGCAGTCATGTAGAATAACATGACTCTGTTTGGTCTTTCAGTCCAGTATTTTAGTTCAGGGTGAGGGATAATTAATTTCCCATACTGAATTTTCAGGGTCTCCCTAAAAGAAATGTTTGGGTATCTTTCTGTATCTATCAGATGTGCAGTGCTTGCTAATAACTGTACTTCAAACACTTTATATAGTGTTATATCTTCTGAAATTTGCACTCAGTATCCAAACTCAGAACAACAGTGAGTCTTGCAATTTAGTTTTTGGCTATTGTTAACAGCATTGAAGTTACTTGCTTGTGGAAACAGTAACACTGGGGCTTGCTAAGTATTTAAAAATCTTCTGGGTAAGAACTGAAGGAGGATAATTAACTTTTAATTGATCTTTTAATAGCAGGGAAATAAAACCCTGAATACTGGAAAGACTGAAAGATACCAATAATGACTGGTGAAAGTGGAAGTTTTATCTACTGGAACTTTTTTATGATTGCATATTGAATTTTATTCTCTGTAACTATTAATACTTTCTCTTTGATTAGTGGCTTAGTACCCCTGCATAACGCCTGTTCTTATGGACACTATGAAGTGGCTGAACTCCTAGTGAGGCATGGTGCTTCTGTCAATGTGGCAGACCTGTGGAAATTCACTCCTCTACATGAAGCAGCAGCGAAAGGAAAATATGAGATCTGCAAACTGCTTTTAAAAGTATGTCCTGGAGTTCTTAGATATGTATTTGTCCTTGTTTTTAGCTGGGGTGGAGTTAATTTATTCTCAGTAGCTGTTACAGTGCTTTGGGGTGGAGGGAAGAGAGGGAGGGATTGAAAGAGTGGCCGCATGGTGTTTAATTTACATCCGAGCTTAAACCACAACAGTTTTTAAATTTTTATATGTTTATTTTTGCTGAAGATTATTTAGCGCAAAGTTAATAGCATTCAGTGAGTTCTTTGTGGTACCACTGAATCTATTTTCATCTTACAATTGTCAGATGGTTTCGTGTGTAATGTCATTTACTTACAAAGAATCATCAGTACGGGTACTCTTTCAGCACATGTATTAATACTATTAGCCAAGTAGAATAAGACTCTCAAACTGGAAAAAACAGCTGAATTTGTGTCAAAATACAAACTCCCTACCTTGTCCTCTCCATCCCCTTCTGGAAGTTACTGCATTTAAGTAAATTTTGTTAATACTTATGCAAGAGTGTGTTACAGAGCAATAACTGAAGGTGGGTCCTGATGGTGTTTGGTGTGAGAGAAATGTAAAACTGTTATGTTAATGTATAATTTATCAAGCTCCTGGAGGAAATGCATGTTAATAAACTGTGGCATAAATATTCATTATACTTAGTGGAAGAACTTGTAAAAAGCATGAGGTAATGCAAAGATGTTTCCAGTGAGAAACATGAGTCTGAGAAACTTCTTAGCATAAGGTCATATCCTGCCGTGGGAGTGTAAAAGGGTGCTAGAGTAGAATTTCTTGCCAATCCTATTTCCTGTTTCAGCCTTGCCTACTTATGTCCCTCTGGACAACATTTAAAATAGGAATAAGTCAGAATATGGATAGTCTTAAAAGAATGTGGATCTTCCCCAGCCACTTTTTAATTGTTATGGCAAAGCCCTGCTAGTTCCCTCCTATCTCATTAATTATTTCACTTAATTACCAAAAAAGCAGTCAGAGAGAGTAGCACATTAGTTTGAAAAACATCTACAGCAGAAACCAGAAGCTATTCAGAGATGTGTGTGGAGTAGGTACGATGGTGGCTGTGGAAGTAGCACCTGAGTGTATGGATGTTTGCTCAGGCTGTAGGAGTGCTCTTAGTTTCTCAAGCACAGTGTTGCTTTATAGACACTGGAGGTCTTTGACCTTTTCTGATCATTCCACAAGGAATTTAGCCATATTTTGTGTTCAAGGATCCTTAATGGATGCACAACAGGAAATAGAAAAGTGCTGAAATTTATTTTTTTTAAAATCATTCTTGCACAAGAGCTAAATATGCCCTTACGGTGACAGATTTATAAAGTCCCTGGGTGTCCGTGGAGATGTGCTCACATTGCAGTTTGCTCAGGGTTTCTCCTCTGTGTCTCTTACACCAGCTGCCAGTACTGTCAGTTCTGCTGAGTTGTAGATGTCGAGCTTGACTCCTCCTGACTTGTGTCCTTCTCTCCTGGTCTACTTGAAGAAGGAAACAAAAATAGACTGGCGCTTTGGAGGCACTGGTTTCTTTCATCACCTTTCTTTAAAATTGCCACTTGCATTTGTTTCTATGCCTTGGAAGGAGTCTCAGAAGACACTGCCTCTTCTTTCAGATATTTATTCTGAAGCATAGTTGAATAGTTCCAATTTGAATGAGTTTTAAATTAAGAGATTTGAGGTCATATATTGGAGAAGTCATTGCAGTTTAAATGGCTTTGTGCAAAGAGTGCTCTCTTCCTAAAAGAACCACAAATGTGGAACTGGTTCTGTGTAACCAATAATCTGTCCCTTGCTGTTTATCCTTTACACCCTGAGCATAGTTGTACTGCTTCCAAATACAAGGCAGTTAATTCCTTCTGTTCTCCACCTTCCCAGATCATTCCCTATGGCTCACACTAACAGATTTGCCAGGATGTCCAGTGGGGAATTGTAGGGTAGACTTGCTGGCAGGAGTTGGTCTGCTGTTTGATTATTCCGAAGAGGCCAGCCAGAGAACTACAGTGCCAGCAGCTTCCTCTGCCTTATCTATCTTTGTTTTTTTCCCACTGCTGCTGAGAGTGAACAGGGAAGGAGCTGTCCTCCCACAAAACTGAATGTGGACATGATTCACACCATATGCTCTACATAGTTGTGTGTTCCCTTTCTCATCTCCCTGTGCTCCAGTACTGTGTTCTTATCACTGCCTGATCCGTGTGTTTTACCACCACAGATATACTCCAGTAGTCATCCAGGTCCACTTGTCCAGCAAAATTCTTTCTTCATTGCTTTCGAGGACCTGTAAACTGCTTAAGATAGTGGTGTTATCTATTGGAATGTGTAGAGAAGAGTATTTTTCTAGTTCCCTTCTGAAACAAGTGCCTTTTAATTTAGTGGTGTTTAGTAAAACTTGGATCCTGGCTTCACTGGCTCAGAAAGTTGTGCTGAGGAAATGCCTCTGCCAACCATTTGATTCCTGCCAGTTTTCAGGAGAAGGGGTGGCCTGGCAGCAAGGTACTTGCAGTTGGCTTTTCTTTAGCACCTGCTGTGACAGTTGGAAATAGCTACATGCAGGACATGTTTCTGAACCTACTTCAGTTGCAGGCAGAGCAGTGTCAGTGCTTGCAGAGGGTTGCCATTCTTGCCTATGAGTTGAGGTTCACACAGTTGTGTTTCAGACTAGTGCTTTTAGGCCTCAACCCCCTGAATTTAGTCTCATGTGCCTACTAATCTATACAGTTGTTACTTCATGAGGGTAGGACAGCAAAATCCTGTCTTCCATCTTATTCCATAAAATGATGACACACTTATGTGCACTGCTCTGTTCATGATTGTGATAGTAGCATTTGGCTTTGCTCTTTGCAGCATGGAGCTGATCCAACAAAAAAGAATCGAGATGGGAACACTCCTTTAGATTTGGTGAAAGAGGGGGACACAGATATCCAGGACTTACTGCGAGGAGATGCTGCCTTGCTGGATGCTGCCAAGAAGGGGTGCCTGGCACGAGTGCAGAAGCTATGTACTCAAGAAAATATCAATTGCAGAGACACCCAGGGAAGAAATTCAACACCACTACATCTTGCAGGTGGGTGACTCACCAAGTTTTGAAGGCTTGTGTATTTATGGTAGGGCTGCAGATGTAATTCACCCAGACCAGGACTAGTATAGGAAGAACTCCACAGAGAATTGTCCTGTACAAATAGTTAACTATGGCAACCTGTATTTCAGAAGGTATTACAGTTACTACAGAAGAGGAACTGTGCAGTTGAAAAATAGCCTTAGCTTTTCTGTATAATATTTTTCGTTAGTTTAGCCCTCCTTATACCACATTTCTTTTTCTGTGCCTTTTCTACAGCTGGTTACAACAATTTGGAAGTAGCTGAATACCTTCTTGAGCATGGTGCCGATGTTAATGCCCAGGACAAAGGAGGATTAATCCCCCTACACAATGCAGCATCGTATGGGGTAGGTGCAGGAATTCTTGCCATGAGTAGACCAGCAAGGAGCTCCTTGAAGTCATATCCAAAGCCAGTTATTTTGCAGCTGTCTTTTTGTGAAAATAGTTCAGGTTTGGATGGCATGAAATACTTGTTGGGCTATGTTGCTGTTGTGAGTCCTGTTTGCAGTCCTGCAGATCAAAATAAGACACAAATTCAGGTGTCCTGAAGCAGTTAAAGGCTGCAGTTTGGAAAGATCACTACAACATAGCTTTTATGTAAGCAAGCAGATGCATAGGATTAAACACTGTTAAGTTTGGGGTCACATTTGAAACAGAAAAGAGCTCAAGTTGTCTCTGAAAGACTTAGATGAAAGGAAGAGAAAAATGCCAGGGGATCATGTGCAGGTGATGACAGGGAGGTGGAGGTCTGTTGCAGCTGGTATCTGGTGGGAAGCTATTGCTAAAGTCTTGAAGGGCTACTGAGTTTGTAATATGGTTGTCCTTCAGGGCAGGCCATCTGCTGCAGTGGGAGTGCAGTGCATTTTGGATGAAGCAGGCCCTCCTTCCTCCCTGTAGGAGAGAGCATCTGAGTACCAGTTGCACAGATGCCTGATAGATTGCTTATAAGCAGTTGTTAGTTGTAGATGAAATGAGAAAGAAACCTCATGCAAATAATTGTACAGAGACAGTACTTGAGAAGCTCCTAGCAGTGTGCTTGCAGTCAGACAGAAGACATGAAGCTCAAAAAGTAGTGCTTTTGATGATCTCATGATATGCTTTGTCTGTTACTACCTGGCCCTGGCACAAGAACATAAAAATCTGGGAGAGATGACTGTAACAGAGCCACGATCGCTTTTTGTTTGAGAGCCAATTGAAATAAAAAGTATAAATATAATGTTCACCTTGTTTTTAAGAAGAGCATCAGTGAAACTCAATCTACATCATTGCCATTAGTTCTTTAGGTCAGTCTGGGTTCCCACAGTCCTAAAGAGCAAAAAGCTCCCAATCCTGATACAGTAATAGAAGCGCAACACAGAATTCTTTTATGTTACTGGGTCCTAATGCTAAGCAATATTGTTTAGCAGCATCTGCCATAAGCATTAATTCCCAGGATGTTGCTTAGATCTAACATAAATTCTTTTGCAAAAATACACATTATATGAGAAGCCAAAGCATTGCTTACTGGCTCAGAGAAATGTTAGTAATTTGTTTGATCTGATTATCACTTCTAAAAATCATACTGGCAATCTAATTACTTTCTCTAGGAAAAGTTAACAAGACAGTGTTTGGTGCTTTTCCATCAGCTTATTTAGTTAAGAGTTGTTGTTTGTCTTTCCTGTGGCATCCCACACTTCTCTGAGCTGTCATCAGCCTGTTCAGATCTTGTGATGGGAGGTAGATGAGTACTGGTTTCACAAGTTCATAGCTGGGAGGTTTCACAGGCTCTGCCTTTTTCTAACAAAGTATCTTCAGTTCTCCCACTCAGTACTTCATGCTCTCTGTCCCTTGACAGGGCTTCCTGCAGCAGAAAAATCACATTAACAACAATAGCTTTAAAAGTTGCAGAGAGGAAAAATAAAGTCTCCGGTATTTGCAGACCACACTTGTTCAGAGAGCAGACTGTTCTGTAAGAGCTGCAAAGAGTCACTTAATTGCTGTTGAAGGGAAAAATTAACTCCATTGGCAAGTCTTCATGCTTCTGCTTACAATTTCAGTGTTTCATGCTCCTACCCACTCATTTTGACTACCTGCTTTTTTATTTCTTAGCTGTATTGCACACAAAAAAAATCTTGTGGTCACAGGAAGGTAAAAATTTCATTTGCTGGGTTTCCATTCTCTTTTATTCACTGGGGAGACGTCAAGGATGGGATATTGATGGAAGCTTGGGGTTGTAAGTTCATTACTTTTATAGCCTGTGTAAAACAGTTGTCCTTTATGACACTCATAGTGCATTTTATCAATTACAGCTCTCATAAAGTATGATTGAAGAAGGAACAAACCTGTGCTGCTACAGATGGGTTCGAAGTCTTGCAAGAAATTGCAAGAAAGAAAGTACAACAATGAAGGTTTCTGTGTACAGATAGGGGTGGCTCAGTAGCACAACACAATGATCTTTAGAACTTCTAGAATTGTATCACAAATGTTGCAGCCCTGTAAAGTTGCCAGTTCAAATTTGTCCATAAGTACTATATTTTTTATGCAGGATCAAGTATCAGGTCTGCTGCTGCAGCAGGCACAAACTTCGTGCCATGTACTTGAGATGACTTGACAGAAATACAACTCTGTGCCTAATCCCAATTATTAATGTACTGGTGAATGATCTGGTAGTGCTCCATGACTGTGGAGCTGCAATATAAGCTCGTACCCAAAGAAGTGTATTGCTATGTAGACACCAGAGGCAGAATGAGTTAAAGGAGAGAAAAACTGCAGGGCTATCTAAGAACCATTATCTGCAGCATAAAACAGGAAATACATGTTTTACTAGTGTCATGTTGATTAAGATGTTCTTGTGTTTTCCAGCATGTGGATATAGCAGCACTGTTGATCAAATACAATACATGTGTAAATGCAACAGATAAATGGGCGTTCACACCCCTACATGAAGCTGCCCAAAAAGGAAGGACACAGCTCTGTGCTCTGCTGTTAGCTCATGGAGCAGATCCAACCATGAAGAATCAAGAGGGCCAGACACCACTAGACCTGGCAACAGTAAGTTCGTGTTAGCGTGCCAGCCACCGGCTGCTCTGGAGGAGTTGTTCTGCATATTAAACACCTTTCTATGGCTCTATGTCATCAGTGGTCCTCAGCTTTCATTGTGCTGAGGTGGAGAGAGAAGAGCATCTCCAGAGTGCTTGTTGTGACTTTTTACCGCTGGCACCAGGCATTTTCCTTTGGCTGAGATCTTAACGTGGCTTGTCATTTAAGGTTTGCTTCTGCCTAGGGATTTAATGATGGTCAGTCCGTGTACTGTTGATGATTATTTCCTTGAACCTAAGAGGAGCTCCAGATGAGCCTTTAGAGGAACAGGGTCATTTAGAGGATGAATGTAGTCAATGCCTCTGTATTACCTCAGTTCTTTTGTTATTAACTTCAGAACAACATTCTAAGATTTGTAGATGGCTGTCAAACTTTTTCTGATATTGGAAATTGTAAACTTCCTTATGAGTGGTGGCTGGTTGAAAGGCCTAATCAGGTTACATGAACATGTATGTCCCAGGTTAACATGTTTTGATGGAACAGATTATGCAACAAAATCAGATGCTATGTCTAGTTACACTGCAAGTATTTTATAAGGTTATTGATTTATTTATGGAGAGTTCAAGAAATATCCTCCAGAGTAATCTGAGCTCTAGTCATTAAAGGCTAAATCCAAATGTTAGCTAAGTTCATACTTCTCCTAAGCTCTCATCTTTGTTTTTTTTTCTATTCTAACACTGTGAGATGTGATTATAGCAAAGCCAGGGATAGTCTTTCCATTGAAACCTTGTTCCAGTGTAAGGTACTTCACCTGGAACTGAGCCTGACAGAGAAATTATGAGGTGGCATTTCCTGACCTAGGTTCTGAAGGATTTCAGGTAAAGTTGCTGCATTGCTTTTCCCAGCTTTAACACTTATGAAGTCATTGTGCCAGAAAGGAAATTAGACGTACCTCCTTACATACCCTTATAAATGGGGAGAACCTGATTCCCCTATGTCTGAGCACTGAATCAAAATGTTCTTGCCACCGTGAAATCCCCTGTAACAAAAGTTGGCGTTTTTCTTTCTCATGGAGAGCAGAGCAATCAATTAAAACAAAAGAAAAATTCTATCCAGAAATTGGTGACTTGTGATAGTAGGACCTCATGATGGATGTTCTTTCTGTTTTTCAGGCTGATGATATCCGAGCTTTGCTGATAGATGCGATGCCTCCAGAAGCTTTGCCTACATGCTTCAAGCCTCAAGCTACTGTTGTTAGTGCCTCTGTGATCTCGCCAGCATCCACACCGTCCTGCCTCTCTGCAGCCAGCAGTATAGATAACCTCACTGGGCCACTGGCAGAACTAGCCGTAGGAGGGGCATCAAATGCCGGTGATGGAGCAGCAGGAACTGAAAGGAAGGAAGGAGAAGGTGCATTTGATACTGGACAAGTTTATATTGCCAGAAGTACAGTAGTTTAGTATCACGATAGGCCTTACTTTGTCTGAAAGCATTTCTGACTAGCCAGAAAATACTGTGCAGCTTGAACTGTTACCTACATTTTGAAGTGCCTGATGCTCTGTTTTCACATGTTCTGTTAGAAGCACTGTTGACTGTTCATCTGTGTTTGCTGTCAGTGATTAGGTCTGACTACAAAGGCAGATCTGATTAGGTACCCAGATGTTCGTTGTTGATTTTATAAAGAAAATCAAATGAGAATTATTTTGATGAAGGAATTATGATTGTGATGGCTGGGGGACTTTGGTAAGGCTTTTTAAACACTTTGATCAGTATCCGGAATCTGTGCTTTAGGTCAGCATCTAGGTGATCATATAGCAAAAATACACCCACCCTTCCTTTCCTTCTCTTTACAGTATGAGCCTTATTTGTCACAGATGCCTTGTGCTTTTAATAGTTGATTCTGAAGAGGGAACAGTGATGAGCTTTGCACATAGCTTTGACACAGTGGAAGTAGATTATTTATTACAGGCATAGACAAATTGATTGTAAAAAGAACCAGAGTTTGGAATTTTGAGAGAATTGGTGGTATTGCTTGATTATTTTTTTTAAGTTGGTTGGTTTGGCTTTTGTTGATTCAGATGTATAAGTTATAAGGACTTGTTTCTTCTCTTGTAGTTTCTGGTCTTGACATGAACATTACCCAGTTCCTAAAAAGCCTGGGTCTTGAACACCTTCGGGACATCTTTGAAACAGAGCAGGTAAGTGGCAAGCTTCATCTCTGTTTGTATGTTTAAGAGATAAAGTAGCCTAATAAATTTGAGTGACATTTTTGTTTTCTAATTGAAAAAGGGAAAGAAAAAACTCCCAACTTCACATCTGTAGAAAAACAAGTATGCCCAAATTTTCATTCAGTTTTCAGCAGATGAGTTACCAGATACATTATGGTGAAGTTGAGAAACCTGTGAAAATATTTTTTTGGGGTTTTTTTGATTAGGTGTCCAGTAGCTTTCACTTTCTTATATATACATTATGACAGCCAATTTGTGTTCTGAGAGTTGTATTGGTCTGTGTGTGCTGCGTGTGGTACTTGATTAGATCTTGGAAATGCTCCACTTTGACTATACGCTGAAATAAAAATGTAGTTTGCAAGGGCATAGTCACACTAGGAAATGCAGAAGTGACATTTCCTATTAGAACCATAGCTTTAACTGGGTTTTGCAGGGCTAACAAGTTACAAATGGCATTGAGAGATAGGGGGAAAAACCTGCAGATTTATCAATAAGTCACAGTATATGAAAGGAGTACAACTAATGTAACAGTTTCTCAAGCTTACATTATGTTTTAGAGGAGAAGTACCTGTAATGTATTGTAACCTCTTTTTATGTACCATTTCTTAAATTTAACATTTAAATGGATTTATTTGTTCGTGTGAGTGAGATGGATGCACTGGTGGAAGTGAAAGGTGCAAGGTCAAGAGTCTGGATTTGATGGTTGTTTTTTCGTCCTGCCTCTGGTGCTAATCTTTTATTGAGGTATCAGGAAACAAAGGTTTGAAATGTAATGTGTTGCTTACAGAAAAAGTTCCAGCTGTTTCTGTGAGACCTTCTAGGAGGTATCACTCCAGAGTTAAAATACCATATAATTTCTTCCCCCTTATATATAAAGCATAAGTTCTTTAATTTGGAACTGTTTGTATTAAGAAGGAAACCAACCTCAAACCAACTTATACTCTTCTCACATTTCTCTTTTCTTATTATTTTTCACACTTTCCTGTTGCCTTTCTAGCTTTATTCTACTTTTGCTTCCTTAACTCCTAACGTGTTTTTAAGATTTTCCCCTCCTAATATGATCTCATAATGCAAATCAGATTCACTATTCATCATTTTGAAACCATTTAGGTCCTCTTGTAAGTTTCTTTGTAGTAAAACCAAGTTCATCTTCTTTAAGCTTATTGTTTTAAACCAGTTTTTGCAAGCAGTACATTCATGTGCACGTTTTCACCTTGACTCTAGCCTCCTGATGATTTCTGGTATTTGGGTTTTTCTGTATTTTTTATTGTTCTGCTGCACATGATGTATATCTGCTGTGGGTTTTACACAACAATCCCAGAGGGGTTGTTTTCTGCTCAGTTAGATGTTCAGTGTAGATATTAATTCCTTGCTTGATATGCTTTCTTTTGAATTAATGATACTCAGTTTGTAGTGGACAGAGTTCATGCCTGCAATTCAAATTGTGTTATTAATACAACTTCTTTTGGATCAAGTTCTGTGGTTTCTCATTATTTGCTGAGCTTCCCATTCTAGTTTAATGTGTAAATTTGGAAGTAGATTTTATGCAGTTATCTCCTCCAGTTGAAATATTTCTGGTTTTCACAAAATCACTACAGCGCACAATTGATTTATAGTGCACACTACTTTATTTAGCCTTTATCTCCTATTCTTTACAAAAATGCTTATTTGACATTATGTTTTATTACCTTATTGCTTCCACCATTGATCTTCATGGCCTTGAAATGTAAAACCTTGTCAGGTGATTGTAGAGGTATTCATGTATTGCAACCAAATGAATAGTTGTATATGTCCTCACAATGTTAATTATTTCCAAAAATAGTGCATAGTTGGGGATGACTTAGCTGATCCACTGGTTTGATACACTTGTGAGTGTACACGTGCATATAGATACACAGTAATAGCACACACCATAACAATGTTGATGTGAAAATGACAACGTTTATTAGTAAGCTTATAGAATATTAATTTCTGCTTATGTAGTGAAAATAATGAATTGCACAACACTGTGATATTTTAAATGCTTCATAAATGCTCCCATATTTGTCCTAGCATTTCCATGCACCCTTCTTCTACCTAAGTAAAAATGTTTATGAGAACCTTCTGTGAAGAACCAACTCTTCTTAGCTGGTGTAAGAGAAGTAAAAGTTTGCACAGCTTCACACTGTAGCAGCTGGGTATGGTCCTGTGATAGGAAGAGGTTTGCCAGAAGGTGGCAGCAATTAGAAGGGAAGCAAAACATTAAAAATATATATGTTCTTCTTTGCACCCTGAATACATTCCATTTGGTGAAGTGATGGGTCTTCAGCCTTGGAAGTTGGGCCAGATTTGGCAAGTGATTTTTGTGGTTTTTCACCTTTCCAGATAACCCTGGATGTGTTGGCAGACATGGGACATGAGGAACTTAAAGAAATTGGGATCAATGCATATGGACACCGCCACAAATTAATAAAGGGCGTGGAGAGACTTTTAGGAGGGCAGCAAGGTAAGTATGACACTTTTACTGGTTAGTCTGAGTGTAGTTTACAACAGGCTCCCAAAGGTCACCTTCACTAAATGTAGGCATTGTCACCAGGACCTGAAAGAATCCAGATGTCAGGAAAGTGTATTTGCTGGCAGACCTGGTGACTGAATGGGTTGTCACAGGTAAAAAATACATTGAGGAGATCACTTGCCTTTCCAGAGAACGGACACCGCTGAGGCAGCCTTGGAAAATATGCCTGTTTCAACCAGGCAGGAGCTTTGGGATTGATTTGCCCTATGTACCTACCCTTAGGCCAGTTATATCCTGAAGTGTGGACATGATGGAGTCTTAGCTGCCCCACACTTCTGAGGTGCTTCTATTGAAAGCAGAAGCAATAAAGGGCAATTATGCTCCACATGCATTTTTTTCTTCTCTCTTTTAAAGCCTCTGTTGCTAACGAAAGGCCTTTTATCTTTTTGAGGTTGAGCTTCTGCCTTGTGTTTATTTTGCATTTCCTGTTGTACTGGGGTTGTTTAAGAAGAATAATGATGATGATGGATATAAATAGAGCTGGTATTGGTTTTTCCTGTTGATTTTTGCTCCTTTTTATTCCTTCTCTTTGCAGGCACCAATCCTTACTTGACTTTCCACTGCGTGAGTCAGGGGACCATTCTCCTTGACCTTGCTCCTGACGACAAGGAGTATCAGTCTGTAGAAGAGGAGGTAATCCAAGTCCCTTAATGCTTCAGTGGCCATGTATTTCTCTTTTCACTTACAGCCTGTCAGAGCTGAAGTGTGCAATACATGTTGAAAGTGATAAAATAGGTTTTGGTATGTGAATTGCATAGATCTGGCATGAAGTTTAGGGCTCTTCATTGGTCTTTTCATATGGAGCAAAGATAGAAATTACTTTGCTGTGTCATGCCAATTTTTTTAATAAGTGGTATGTTCACTCACTTAATGTTATTCTAGTTTGCTTTGTTGTTGTTGTGTCTTGGATGTTGTCTCAGATATTATCTCGTAGGAAGAGTTTCCACAGCTCTCCATAGATAGGTGGACCTGCAAAAATCAAAATCTTTGTGTAAAGACCAAGGGATCAAGACCTTGCCATTCTCTAGACATTTTCTGTGCTCAGGCTATTTCTCCAAGTGAACTAGCTTGTTTTCTCTTGTCTCAGTGGCTTAGTTAATATGTAACCCAGATAAACAGCTCTTGGATAATTGAGATTTGACTATAATTTTGCCTCCCACACACACATGCTCTTTTATTTAAGTAAACTGCAAGCAGATACCATCTTGAAAGCAAAAATCATAACAGAAAAGAGACTTCCTGAAGAGTTGTATTTGGAAGAAACTCCATTTTACTGTGCATTGACTGTTCATGTCATGTGCCTACAGTGTAGCACAGAAGTGTTTGGAGTCTTTTTAAAAAGTCTAGATATTCAGTATTGCTGCCAGTTTAGCCAGGAATACTTTTTTATTAGTGACTTCATAAACTGGAGTTTGTGCAGATCTTTTTTATAAACTTCTCTGACAGAAAGAATCACTTGTCTGCCATGGTAAATTGGGATGTTTATTTGAACTGTTACTAAATATTGCAGCTGTAGCTATAAATACCTCGGGAAAAGACACAATGAAACCATTAAAATTCTCAGTATCTGCTAATGACATAGGAAAATTTACAGTACAGACATTTTTTTCTCACTAAGAAATGCAAACTAAAGTAACTAAAATCATGTTTGTTATTACTTCAAAGTGATCTTTTTGTATATTCATTTTCAAAGATTGTTTTTTTCTAATCTGTAGCAGGTTTTCTAGTTGCATATAATTTGGATAGCAAGTGCCATTATTCTCCTTTTTCCTGTGTAGATTTTTATTACAAGATTGGATAATTGCATCAACCAACTTCTCTATTGTGGCACAGCACAGTAGGTTGGGTGCTTGAGAAATTAAGGTGTTCCTCAGTTTAAAACTGACTTTTTTTTTTTTAACTCCTTTTAATTCATTTTCAACAAGATTGCCTGTTGTTGTCAATGACATACTGAGACAGTGCATAGATACTTTGCCTTGCTATCAAGCTTTGGTGCTGAACATTCAGGTGTGTTCTTTTATGTAGATGCAAAGTACAATCCGGGAGCACCGGGATGGTGGAAATGCTGGTGGGATCTTCAACAGATACAATGTCATCAGGGTGAGTTTCAACACCTCTTAATTTTTTGCGGTAAAGTATGTTGTATTTATGCCAGCAGGCAGAATTGGTGTAATTGATCCCCCTTTTCATATTTAAAGTCCTTTGTTGAAATAATATTGAGGAACAGAGTTAAAGCAAGTGCTAAATGCTAAAAATAGACTAAATGTGTGCTCTGTGCATTGAATGGGGGAGAGGTGTCCACTTGGGCTCATAAAGGAATCTGAAAAACTGATGTTGAAGACAGAAGTGGTGAAGAATCTTTCTGACAATCTGAACTTCAGAGATCTTCAAGTTCTGTATTTGACTTTGCAGCCCAGATCTGTTTTTTTTTTTCTCAGTGTACTCTTTTCTTGCCCTTTTAAAGACGATTTGAGGGTGGGAGGGTGAAAGGATAATCATGACTTTAAATAAAAAGTTTATATCTCTCTATACAATCTTCATCTTGACACCTTCTTTGCCCTTGCCAACTAGAAAAATGTGTTTTACAAGCCCATGTATTTAGAAACTAGATTGTTGTCTTTCTGAGGGAAAGCACACTTTCTGGTTGCTTTCTTGGGGGAGAAGGAAATAGGGAAAATCAGAACAGAACCAGGTTTCTGAGTTTCAGGAAACCCCTGGTGCCTATCTGTTTGAAAAGTAAACCTGTGCAGAGCCTCTGCAACTTGATCCAGTAGATCATACATCTTGAAGTAAACTGCTTCCATCCTACTCGCAGCCAAAGGTAAAGTCCTTTATTAGAAACCGCAGTAGTATTAGAGCATGTGACTGAAGCAATATATCAAGTTAGATTAAACAGCACATCTCTGTTTTTTTTTTCCTCAAAAGTTTTTTCTGTTCATAAAAAATAAACCTAAACTAGACAGCAAACTTCAAAAAGCTAGACCAAATTGGTCAACAGAGCTCAAAGTAGAGAGAGAAGGAGTTGCGGGCAGTTTCTCGTTCCTTATGGTATTGCAGGCTTTGAGAGAAGAAGCCTGAAAGTTGTTCTTAAACTTGATAACTTAAACTGCAATTTCACACTTGTTTTAACCATTTGTAAGCATGTGCTACAGAGTTGTTTGAAAGACTTCAGCCTTGTGTGTAGAACAGCCATGGGGTTTCTTTACACCATTCACATGTCGAATTTATTTGAACTCTGTGAAATTATATTCCATTTAAATTCCAATTCAAGTGTGGTTGGACCTATTGTACCACTGCAGATTCAAAAGGTAGTGAACAAGAAGTTGCGGGAGAGATTCTGTCACAGGCAGAAGGAGGTCTCAGAGGAGAATCATAATCATCACAATGAACGCATGTTGTTTCATGGTAAGGAAGTAGTCTTTTTGTATGTATTGAAATTTAACAGAAAACCCTAAACACTACAAGGACCTACAGGCAATGTTAATGTTGCAAACCATCCTGTGCAAGTCAGTGTATTTCTGCACTTGAAATGCAGGGAGTGCACTGGGGATGTGGGAGTAGTGGAGTTAGTCTGTATGGTTTCTGCGATTTGAAAAGCTACACTAGAAGAAGAAGTACTCGTTATTTCAAGAAAAAGTAAGGTTTTTTGCTAAGTCATATCATAGTTGTTTCCAGTAAAGCTGCTGGGAGGATGTTACATTGCTGTGAGAAAGACATGGTATCTCCTGAATGAGGAGAGCAGCGCACAGTAAAAGTGTGTTACCCTGGCACTGATTCAGGCTAGGATCAGGGAAAGGAGTCAAAACCAACCATGAGTTTCAGCAGGATTTCTTAAGAAGCGCCTACAAATGACAGTTGCCTGAAGGTCCTTCTGCCCTAGATCCTTCTGTGATTCTGTATAGGAAATTGGTTTGGGGTATAGTTGTCCTGACACCTTGCCCTGTCTTAACCCGTACTGACTGCTGAAGAAGGTGTGCATTGACAAGATAAATTGCACTGAAATGTGAGTAGGGGGAAAGCCTTTTAATGAGATCCGTGAAATGAGTAAGAAATGAGTCACATGTGGGATTTTGGTATATAATGATAAATCCCACACATCACTCCATCCTGCTGGGTATCGCCCCCTTCCAGCTGACTGAGCATGCTTTCTGGTATTTAATGATCTATTTGAGGCAGATAAACTTCTCTTGACATAGTCCTGTATTACTATAGAACTTAACAAGCATGTATCTTTTTGTGTCATTCTCTTCTAGGGTCTCCTTTTATTAATGCTATCATTCACAAAGGATTTGATGAAAGGCATGCGTACATTGGAGGAATGTTTGGAGCTGGAATTTACTTTGCTGAAAACTCCTCAAAAAGCAACCAATATGTGTACGGAATAGGGGGAGGAACAGGCTGTCCCACACACAAAGACAGGTCCTGTTATATCTGCCACAGGTATGAGTCCAGCAGAGTTCCCCATACATAATTCTGGCTGTCCTGGTTTCTACGATCCCGACACAGGATGATTTGTAGGGAAAGAATGGCCTCTTAAGCTTGGTCATGGCAGGAAAAATGCAGTTTCCCATTTGTCAAGGCTGAACAAAAAAGGATATAAATGCAGCGAGTCCCACAGGAAGGTCAAAAATTACATCTAAGGATGCAGTGAGTATAAATCAAAGTGAGCTGTGGTCAGGAAAGAGGCTTGAAACAGCAAGTTTGAAAATGAAGAGTCAGGAGAAAATAGCAATTAAACTCCAGGCACCCTCAGAACAAAACTGCAGTGCAAAGTGGTGGTCAGCAGTACAGTGTTGTACTATGGATCATATAATTTTGGAGGCAGTGAAGGGAACTTAATCACAGCTTTGTTTTGTACTGGAGTAGATCAATATGTTTCTCGCCCTTTGACACCTGTCCATACCCTGCTGATAGGAGCACAGAGAATTTTATCTTCTTTCAACAGCTTTATATAAAGTGAACTAGAACAGGCCTCCGTGTGAGGGCTAAACAAAGTGTGTGTTTTCCCTTCTGTGTGTCATGAAAGATTTTTTGTGGTAGGTTTTATGCAGTCTTAGAATTGGTTTCTAGAAGTGTTTCTCTAAAAAGCCATGAGAAATTAATTGTCAGAAAATAAGCTCAAAAGACTGAAACTGTTCTGGAAGCATACAACTGCTAGTAAGATATTTGAAAATGATGTGTTCTTGTTTCCTTTTAGACAAATGCTGTTCTGTAGAGTGACCCTTGGAAAATCCTTTCTTCAGTTCAGCACAATGAAAATGGCTCATGCCCCTCCAGGGCATCATTCTGTTATCGGCAGGCCAAGTGTGAATGGACTTGCATACGCTGAATACGTTATCTATAGAGGAGAACAGGTATGTAGGTTAGCAAAGACCTGGTTTGTGGAAGGACAGAGCTTGGAGCTGGAGAGGGGATGTGAGTGGTTTCCAGACTAAGTGTGCTGTGATAACCTGGTTGATTAGATTCTTTTCTTCCATTTAAATGTGGAAATAAAAAGTGAATTGTATCCAGCCAGCAAATGCTACTCCTATCCGCCGAGCTGCTCTGATTTATACCATGCAGAATTGCCTGATTTTCCTTGTGGTGCACTGCTAGAGCCTATTAACAATGGTAGTTTCTCTCAGTAGGCTCTCTTTCTCCCATTCAATTTCACTGTCATTATGGCAGTATCAATGTCACATGCATTTCTGGGGCTCTTGTACATCTTGAGAATTCTGGGCTTTTTACCTGTAGATTCCCAGCAGTGACAGACACTACTCTTAAATGGTAGCTGGGAGTAGCGCAGCAATCTTCAGAAGCTGATTTTTTAAATCTGAATAATTCAGCTAGACCCTGACTCTAGAAAAGTGGTTTTCTTAGTACACTGGGTGTCTTCCAGACCACTGGATGAAGCTGAATAGCCCCAAATCTGTGGGGCCTGACGATATACATCCCAGGGTCCTAGGGGTGCTGGCTGATGTTGCCAAGCCACTCTCCATAACATCTGACAAATCCATGGCAGACAGACAAGGAACCCAGCGACTGGAAAAAGGGAAACATCACTCCTATTTTTAAAAAAGGGAGAAAAGTAGACCTGGGAAACAACAGACAAGTGAGCCTCACTCCTATGCCTGGGGAGATTGTGGAACAGATCCTCATGGAAGCAATGCTAAGGCATAGACAAGTCAGGGAGGTGATCCAAGACACCCAGCACACCTTCAGTAAGAGCAAATAGTGCCTGACCAATCTAATGACCTTCTGTGATGAAGTGACTGCAGTGCTTGACAAGGGAAGATGGATTGATGTTATCTACTTGTCATGTCCCACATGACATCCTTATCTCCAAATTTGAAGGATGGACTATTTGGTGGATAAGGAATTGGCAGGATGGTGCAGCCAGAGGCTTATGGTCAGTGGAGGCTGGTGATGAGAGGTGTCCCTCAGGGCTCTGTCTTGGAACCGGTGCTCTTTAATATCGATCAGTGACATAGACATTGAGGTCAAGTGCACCCTCAACAAGTTTGCAGATGACATGAAGATGAGCTGTGCAGGTGACACAACAGGGATGCCATCTAGAGGTACCTGGACATGCTTGAGAAGTGGGCCCACAAAAACTTCATGAGGTTCATCAAGGCCAGGTGCAAGATGGGACACTTGGCAATTGCAGGGCATTCCCAGACATGAGTACAGACTGGGAGATGAACTCTCCAAGTGCATGTGGAGAAGGACACAGATGATCTGGTGATGAAAAGCTGTACATGAGCCAACAATGTACACTTGCATCCCAGAAAACCAACCACATCCTGGGCTGCATCAAAAGAGGAGTAGCCAGCAGGTCAAGGAAGTTGATTCCCCTCCCCCTGTACTCTGCCCTCATGAAGCCCACCTGGAGTCCAGGTCTGGGGTCCTCAGCACAGGAAGTTACAGTGGGTCCAGAGGAGAGCCACAAAGATGATCAGAGAGATGGAATACCTCCCCTACAAGGAAAGGCTGAGAGAATTGGCATCGTTTAGCCTGAAGAAGGCTGCAGGGAGACCTTACAAGAGCTTTCCAGTACCCAAAGGAGGGTTATAAAAAAGAGGGAGAGCAACTTTTCACACAGGCACATAGTGATAGGACATAGGGAGGACCGTTTTAAACTGAAAGAGGAGACATTTAGATAAGACGTTCGGAAGAAATTCTCGGAAGAAGAGGGTAGAGAGGCCCTAGAACAGGTTGCCCAGAGAAGCTGTGGATGCTCCATTCCTGGAAGTGTACAAGACTAGGCTGGATGGGGCTCTGAACAACCTGGTCTAGTGGAAGGTGTCCCTGCCCATGGCACAGGCGTTGGAACTAGGTGATCTTTAAATATCCCTTCCACCAAAACCATTCTATAAGACTATATAACTTACATAAGGAACCTTGGGGAGGTCTCACTGGCCAGCCTCTTGTTTATACTGAATCCAGGCCAGATTGTTGAGGACTTTCTTTGACCAGACAGGTCTTGGAGGCCTCAGTGAATGATGTTTCACAGCCTCCTACAGCAGCTTGTTCTTCTGATTACTTATTCTCAGAGTTAAATAATGTGTTCTTTGTATCCAGTAGAAATCTTCCCTGTTTTAATTAATCTTATTCTCCTGCTGTGCATCTCAGAAAAGTCTGGCTGTTTTCTCAGTAGCCTTCCATACATAATGAAAGATTGCTATGAGGTCCTGCAAAGCCTTCTCTTCTCTGAACTGAACAACCCCATCTCCCTCAGCCTCTTCTTTTGTATCCTGTGCTCTCTCCACCTGACTATCTTATTGCTCCTTGCTGAACTTGTCTCCAGTTTGTTGGCATCTTTCTTGTATTGGAGGGCCCAAAAGTTACATGCATTTTCTAGATGTGGCAAAGTGAGTACTGAATAAACAGCAGTCACTGCTACATTGCTGCTGATGTACCACAGAATGCTGGTAGCCTTTACTGCTGACAGGGCACGCTATTGATTCTGCTTTAGCTTGCTGTCACCCAAGGGCCCCCAGCACCTTTTCAGCAGAGAGGCTTCCCATCCTGCAGTGTTACAAGGACTTTGGCCCTGGCCCTTGCTGGATTTCATGAGGCTTCTGTAGGCCCAGTCTCCTCTCTGTCTAAGGTCCTATGAATGGGGTTTTGCCCTCCAGCAACTTTAGCTTTGTTCTGGGACTGAAGCACCTACCAGCTGTCTTCATTAAGCACTGGACAGATGACTGACTGGGTTATGTGCTTTGGGTGGGCCAGCTATTTTACTGCCAGTAAAGGCATTTGCAGGTCACATGGCAAGTTAGTGAGCCTTTTGGGGTCAGACTGAGATTTTTGAGTAACTTACAGACACTGGCTGATCTGTAGGATTAGCTAAGAGAGAGAGTAACTCTGAAATCCTGTTACACACACAATTTCTGGCAATGTCTGCATGGAAAAAACATATTTCTTTCTACTGGTATATTAACCAAGATATTAACTACATCAAGGAGTTCCCACTTATTGGTGGCTAGGTTTGCAATCTGCTTTTTCTTCTGCACACCGTGGAGCTGGTTCTTGTGCTGTCCTTCCTGGGCACTGCAAAAAAATGGGAACTTGCTAAGTGTACCCTTGCATAAAGCACTGATTTTTTTCTTATTTTACTCTCAGGCATACCCAGAATATCTCATTACATACCAGATTGTGAAACCAGAAGCTCCCTCACAGACAGCAACAGCAGCAGAGCAAAAGACCTAGTAGCTTCAGAGCAGTGAAGAAGGATGTGGCTTCAATCTTGGACGGGATGTATACACGTTTGAGAAAATCAGTATCATAAAATTCTTAACAACCTGGAAATAAGCTGTATGTCTTTTATAAAGCATTGCTGTCTTGAATATGATATGAGTAACTCTTGCATACTCAATTGCTACTGTTCCTCTTGAGGAAAGTTTACAAGGGACTGCCTTTTAATAACATATCTCAGGCTCTTAGTCTCTGCAGTTACCATGTGTAAAATAATATTGTTTTGATCTAGACCTTGGGAACATTATTGTGCTAATGGAAATCTTTATCAGTGCCATCTCACGTGCTAAAATTTCAGACACTACTATTCTTGTTATTTTATTTGCAGATAAATTGCATTAAGCCCATAATTTTCTTTTCAGTGTACACCATTCATTTTCTGTTTTCAAGTGATCCTATTTATTCTCCTTTTGTATTCTGAAGTTGAGCCAGAAGCTTCTTGAAGATATTTTGCACAAAGTCGAGTCGACTAAAATCATTAACAATGCAATATAAATTTCATCTGAGGAGGGGCTAGGTCAAATTCTTCAATACAAGGGGTTTTTTGCACACCTCTGAGCAAACAATAATATGAGTGAGTGTAACATTAGAGTGGAAACAAATCATGATAGTTCACTGCTTTGTCTGTGTGGATTTTCTGGGGGAAGCCCTGGGAAGTGTTTGCAAGGGTAAAACCAGCTTTTGTGCTTGGAAGAAATTCATAAAACAGGTCTGTGCCCTCTACTGGCATCCCTAAAAGAACATTTTATAAGGCTTCCATTAATTACATGCACCTTGTGAAATGTTCTCCAGTTGCAGCACCGATAGCAGGTGAAAAGTCAGAAGATTGCATACGTGAAGGCATATCTAGTTTTTGTCCCTCTATGTTATTAGACCCAGTAAATGGGTTTTAGGCTGGTAAGGGAGAGTGTATTATAGCAGTTTCATGCCACATCGTTGTGTGTGACGTCACAGTTGAAGAGCTTAAAGGGATTTACTAAAGTAATAATTTTTTAAAATATCCATTTTACATTTTTGATGAGAATGAAATTTTAAAATATCAGTTGGCAAGTGGATTTGTTTGCAGGTATACCAGAGAACAAAGCTAGGATTTATTCACCTAATTCCCTTCTTTCCAAGTTCCCAGGTTTATTTTATGGGGTAGGAAAAAAATATTTTTTAAGGATTGCATAGCACAGCATCAAACAGTTTCCAAAGTCCCCTTCATGGAGGACATGCATTTAACAAAAGTAGAAAACAATTTCTTTTTTGTGATGTTTTACAGTTTCAGAGAATGTTGAAAATTGAGAGCTGTTAATTTTTTTCCAACCAACCAATACCAGGAGATGTGCTTCAGTGTTGACCATGTAACAACTGGAGGAAAAAATGTTTCTTTGAACACAACATGCTGTATACTTCCCTATCAACCAGCACTATTTAGTGTCTCATGATCTAGTTCATACATTCAAGTTTTATCCCCCTTAAAGCAACAAAATGACAGAATTGCATGCTTTTAGTTTATAAAAATATATATGCTACTCACAAGTGAGATTTCGCTGACACGGTTGGATAAAACAAACTTAAACCTGAGGAGCTTTTAATTTTCAGCATTAAGACAACATTTTTATTTTTAATATTAAGGCATTAATGCTGAAGCAAATTATCCTCACGAGGAATTTCACCCACTGTAAAATCAGTCATTTGATGCAATATGGCTACCTGAACATCATCTGTAATACGTCTAAAGAAAACCTTAGAAACAGCAATACTCCAACAGATCTTAAACTCTGAGTTTTATTTTTCTTGAGCTGACAGTGGATATATGGTTCTCACTTCATTTTGTGACCTGATGAAATATGTAGCTTTGAAGTCCCAGCCAGGCTCTAGCCTAGTTGTCCTTTTAAAAAATTTCATGGATAAAATTGGGTGCTTGTGTTTTGGCTACTTGTTTCATAGTGTTAGGATTGCAAAGATCACCACTAGACTTTGCAGCTTTGTATTCACCATTTAAGTTTGGGGTTTGTTTTTAATTTAGTAAATAATGAACGAGGGGATGCGCCTATCTGCACTAGGGTTTCAGATAGCGGCCAGAGTGAGTATTGCTCACTGTCCCCAGTTAGACATAGTTTTAAATGGTGAAACAGGTGTGCTGCTTAGGTGAGCAAAATGGGTAATCTAGGTGTGGAAGTTAAAAGCTTTACATCTTTCAAAAACAAGAACAAATCTAAAAAGAAAAACCCCACTAAGCCCGCACCGGATGCTGTTCTTGCTTGTTGCTTCCTGTGTGCTGATTGAACTAATGGCTAGTCTGGATTTCTTCTGCAGCCTTGAACTTTTAGAGGATAAAAATAGCCTAGAGAAGAAGAGACTAAGGGGAGACATGTCTCCAGCATCCTCATGAGGGGAAGCAGAGGGTCAGGTACCGATCCCTTCACTCTGGTGACCAGTGACAGGACTTGTGGAAATGGCCTGAAGCTGAGTTGGGGAGAGGTTTAGGTTGCCTATCAGGAAAAAGTTTTTCACCCAGAGGGTAGCTGAGAACTGGGACAGGCTCCCCAGGAAAGTGGTCACAGTACCAAGCCTGACAGAGTTCAAGAAGCATTTGGATAACACTCTCAGGCACATAGTGTGACTCTTGGGGTGGCTTGCACAGGGCCTGGAGTTGGACTCGATGGTCCTGATGGGTCCCTTCCAGCTGAGCATATTCTATGATTCTACTTTCCAGTATCTTTGAACTGCCAGTGTTAAAGTATCTGATGTTCTGTGCAGAGTAAAGGTGCTGTGTGAGGAAATCATTTTGCTGTGTTTTTTGTCTTGTAATGATGTGATCTTATATCTGTTTGTGGCCAGACAGAGGAATACCCAGGCCTGATGATGCATCTGTGTGTTGTAGAAACCTGTATAGGAGTAGCATATGTTCTTGTAGCTCCTCTTACAGTTTAAAACAAAGTGAGGATCTGCCCATCAATATCAAAGTTATCCATGAAAACCCTGCTCGTGGTTTTGGTGGTAGAACTGCATTTGGCAGGTTGTTAATGGTACAGATGCTGCTGCTTTGACTGGGGGAGCTAACTTCAGTGGGACCCTAAAAATCCTGTGCCCTCGTAACCAGGCAGCTACTGCCTACTGAGAAAAGGAGTTTTTCAGCTTCTGAGAGGGGCAGTCCACTGATAATTGGATGCTTATTTGCAGCATGGGGTCACCAGCAGAGGCACAGGTAGGCTGTATGAACACTCTGGGCTAAGCCGTCTCTTAGGCTTGGACGCCTGGGCACCTCTCACAGACTCTAGAAAGAGCTATTCCCATTGGGACAGAACACAATGTCTACTGGGGAAAGGGACAATTTGTCTCTCAGGCTTGTTGATTTTTGTCAGTGTCCCTTTGAGGCAGCATTTTGAAACTTCTGTGCAGTTTGTGACAGGACTTTAATAGACAAAAGGAACTGCACCACGTGACAAACAAGGGAGAGTTCTGCTCTCCATTGCTGAAACTGTTTCTGTGAGACTGATAAATTAGTTACCTGGTGCAGAGTGACATTGTAATCTGAATGCTGTCAAAACTTCTGTTAGGATTAAGAGTGGAGAGTACAGCACCTTAATAAGGTATACTTTATTTTCTCATCCTTATTTTTTACCTACCAAACTTGTTTGATCCCAGCTCCAAAGGGACTGTTACAAACCCCTTGTACCAGTTCCACCATGTTGCAATCACTATTGGTCTGTAATCCAAAGAATGAGCAATGGTTTTCTGACTTTTGTTTTGAATGTTTGCATGTGATGCAATTGAATCCCACTGCATTATGTAGCAGGAATTTATTTTGCCTGCAAACTTACACTTGGCTTGTTGGTAACGGGAGTATCCCAAGAGAAAATTCTACACTGAAGCAAAAAGAAAGCTCCCCAAAATACTCTGCACTGCTGGCTTTGGTGGGCAGCAAACACAGAAGAGGCATGTCGTATATGGGATGGAGTAGCTTCTGGAGGACATTTTCTTGGCTCTGGAAACCAGCTGCTCCTACTGTTTGTCGTAGGGTACAGGAGGTGTCTGCTCCCTGTCGATGTGTGAAGTGCTGAGGGATGCTAACACGATGTGCCACTGCATGGCCAGTGGGAACTACTTAAGACGGTGGCAAATCTCAAAAAAAACCCTCCTGCATCTCTGCAGTGACATCAGAGTTCCTGCACAGTTCATGCACAGCCTAGAATTTCCATATGGGACTGTTAACAGAAATTGTCCAGAACAGGTCTTTTTCAGGGTGGGTAGAAGAACGAGTCCAGCCACAAAAAAGATTAGTTTGAACATTGCTGTCATTCTCAGAAGCTGAATGTCAGGAAATGTGTGAATTTATTTTCAGTGGGATTTCTCCATTTCCGTACTGCTTTGCCACAAAAAATCTAGCTCAGAAGTCTGAAAGGAGATGCATCTCATGCATGCTTTAGTCATATTGAGTATTTTTGCAGCATTTTAAGCTATGCTGCAGCCTGTATAGGGAAGACATGGGAAAGCATAGATTCAGTTCGTGCCTCAGGTAGCAGTTGGCTTGTGAACCTCCACAGGCTTGAATCATTGTTCAGAGGTGGTGGCTTGGCACAGTCCCAGAGCATGCTCTCCTGTTACAGACTGTCAGGACACGTGCACAGAGCTGGACTGGCATTGTTCTCACCTACCTGAACACACAGTAGAAGTGAAACCCAGAGGTTCAGGGAACAGCGTATGTGTGTCAAAATCTCTTGACGCAAGGGGAATGAGCCCATGAATGGTAGGGCACATGAGATGCAGATTCCTTTCCCATTGACACTAACACATGCCTGTCAGGTTGTATTATCTGACCGGTTTTGATGTATTGGTCTTGCTGAACCTGGTGGTGGCAAATTTTAGTGTTGGTCCCATTAATTACTAGTGTAGAGTATTAGAGTCTCTGTATTACAAGATAATGTTGACACTTTCCTAACATCTGCAGCTGTTTCAGCTTTGGAAATTGAAATGGGGATTTTCTGTGCCGCAGTCCCATAAGCTTGTGCATCGTCATTCCTAACTGCTTTCTCTGGCAACCCAAATGGCAGTGTACCTGGGGGACTGAATTTCTAGACCTTTTTTTGTATAACTTGTTTTCATAACTAGCCCTGTATGTGTCCTCTCTTGGTTGCCAATTACCTGGAGCTGGGATATCATTTATTTATTTCCTCCTTTACCTTCTCTCTCAAAGTTGAGACGATGGGCAGGTTCTCAGCCTACCTACATGGTGGACTTTAGGTAACATCTCTGTAACAACCGAGTTTGATCTTTAAATGTGCTTGGCTAAATGTCTGATCTGCAATACTTGTAATAGTTTAAAATTCAATAAATACATTTTTAACAGTTGCTCTGTGAAAATGGAGTGTGTACACAACTTGCTATTCTGTTTTGGTCTTAGGACAAACCTGCTCCAGCCACAACTGTTGAAAACAGTTTTATTTTTATTTTCTTCAAACAATGTTTTCTCCCTCCCTCGGGCAATAAATAAAAACTTAATTTCTAGAAAAAAAAAGAAAGAACAAAACCATACATATGTACATCAGCCACAGAGGCATCTTCTGTGTTGAACTGGACTGAAGGGAAGGACAGAGGTAGGGTGGGAAATAAGGCTCCAGGTGGGTTGAAGATGAGGCATTTTCTAGTCTTGGACCAAAAGCTGCAGAAATGTTGCACACATGAGCGAGACTCAGCTCAGGTGGAAAAGGGCTGGTCATGAGGTGGAGGAAATCTTGAACACGCTGGATGGATGACATCTCTGGGCCAGCCTGTCCTCTACCCGGCAGCTACTCTCTTCCATTACAGCCCATGCATGTTCCATCCTGCCTCTTGTGGAAGTGGCAGTGGGATACATGGAGAGGAAACTGAACCAGAGTAATCAAAAGCAGCCCAGACTGCTGCCCCCACCCCTTTTTCTCATCTTAAAGCCACAGGAGATTGGCCCTAGGCTTTGCAGAAATCAGTGGCAAGAAAAGAGGCATTTCAGACCACATTTCCCCTTCCAAACTGCTTCCCAACCACAGCAATTGCTCTCCCCTACTGGAATCGGCTCAGCTGGTGACTTGGCAGGTGCCTGCGAGCTCCTGCCTCACCTCCCCACACTGGCAGGGCTAAGGTTGGGTACAGGCAGCCCTGTGCCACCACTCCTGCTTGCCCCACGGCCCTGCCAGCAGCTCTGCTTGTCACCCAGTCTACCTGGCTCAGGTGAGCAGCACCAACCACACACACACAAGACTCTTTGTGCGAGGGGGAAGACTGCTGCACCATAAAGAGGGTACACTCCTTTTTCAACCTAGGAGAGCTGGTGGCAAACGCAAGGGGAGGTGTATCTTTTTTTAAAAACCAAGATGGAAACAGATGAAGACCAGGCACTTGAGGAAACCCAGTATACTATGTTTTTCCTCCCCCAAAAAGCCTGGACAATGTCAGGGTTTGTGGCTTTTACAACTTTCGTGCTTTCAAAACATAACATAAAAAGCAAACAAACCAAGATGAGGTAAGAAATTTCTCTACGAAAAAGAGGTTGAGTCCAGGGTGAATGGCAGTGTCCGGCACTATTGCTTAACATCACAGGGCTCCATGCCCACATGCCCCCTCCACGCCTGGCACTATCTGCCTGGCTGGCCTTGGCCCCAGAGCTAACAGCTGGGCGACGTGGTGATGGGGCTGTGCAGGTACGGGAGGCTGCTGGGGGTGGCATGGACACCAACAGAGACTGGGAAGCTGAAGACAAACTGAGAGGTGGGGGTGGAGGTGGCCTTGCCCCGCTCCCGCAGTGTCCCCGAGGGGCTGACAGCTTCCACTGCATATGAGGTGGCCAACACCTGCGACTCAAACTGCAGCAGCTGCCCCATGAAGCTGAAGTTAGGGGAGATGATGCTTCGGCGCTGCTTGACAAACTCAAAGGCCTCCTCTAGCTTGACACGCTTCTTCATCATCAGGTAAGCCAAGCAGATGGTGGCTGAGCGGGAGATACCAGCTTGGCAGTGGACCAGGACCCGGCCACAACACTCCTTCACTGAGTCTGGAGGGCAACAAGAAAGAGACAGGAGAATGACACCCTTCCAACAAAGTCCAACCCCTCACCAAACTTGCAGGTGGGTGGCTAATCTCCCTCCCATCAGTGTGAATAATGGCCTGGACACCAGTCCTCCCTGAGCCAAAGGCTCCAGGTCTTTGAGGCAGGAGCCTCCCCGTGATAAGACATACATGGATACAACTCCTCTGCACAGGCACTCACCAATGTACTCAATTGCCTCCATGAACCAGGAGCTGATGTCAGCTTTGTGGTTATCCTCCACAGGGATACACTTGTACTGGTAATGCCCCTCAAAGTGGTTGGGGCAGTCTGAGGAGACGTTCAGCAGGGCTGTGATGCCCAGTGCATCAAGCATGTCCCGCCGGGCGGCATGGTAGGCGCTGCCAAGGTAGAGGAAGGGAAGGATTTCCACAGGCCCACCCTGTTACAGAGAAAAACAACAGAGATGGGGGTGACCAGGGGACAGCTGTGGGCACGATATACATTTAGATGGCTTGGAGACTCTGAGCTGTGCAAGGAACCCAGCACCTGATCCAGGGCCTTCAAAAGAGGGAGCAGAGGCTGCCTTCCTGAGCTGTTAAACTTCTTTCAGACCTCCCCTTCTTCTTCCTGTTCAGAAACAGGCAGGTGTGGTTTGACAGGATTTGGGCTTGTCCACTCTCCAGGGCTTGCAAACACCCTGGCATCAGAAGGACCACCATGCTTTCCCAGGAAGGGAAAGGAAGCAGGGCTCTGGCTCTGCAGGCCCCAGCTGACGGAGAACAGAGTCTCCAGCAGGACCAGGTCGCAGTGCTGGAAGGAGCAGCCAGAATAGCTAAGAACTGGGCTTCTAGACATACCTGGTCGTGAAAGGGGGTCCCACAGGAACTGCAGCCCAAATCCAAGGGCTCAGCGCTGGTGGGGGGTGACACATTGCTCAGGGACTTGGTTTTCGCACAGAACTCGGGGTACTCTGAGGAGAAGCGCTCGTAGCCCCCTGAAAGAAGAGAGGCACAAAGTGTTATGCCAGACTACATTCACCGTACTGCAAAACAGCACAGCTGGAGCTGATGCTTCTCACCATGTCCTTGACCACTAGGTGATGCTACAGCAATGGAGAGTGGTCTCCCACCCCAGGATGAGCAACCAGGCTCCTGGCAGCAAGGGGGAAATCCCTGAGGCCCCACCAACTCCCTTGGAGCAATAGCAACCAAGAGCTCTGCAACAATCTTGGCTACCCAAAGTCTCTGGTCCATGGTTTCCTTCCCTATGCACTGCTGGCCAAAACCCCACATCGAGCCCAAGGTTGCTCTCTAAGATGATGACAGAGGATTTGTTACCAGTATCCTCAGACTTAAATGGGAAAACTGCTCCAAGGCCAAAGACTATTCAGTTCCCAGCTTCCCTGGACAAATCACTCTGTCACAAAGCACAGGCAGGTCTCCCACTCTCACACCTTGACCCTCCAGCACAGAGCTCCCAAAGCAATAAACCAGGAAATCCTTGGCACTAGCCGGGTAAAACGAAGTTAACCCCACTGCAAAGCTGCCCTCCAGAGGGAGGGAGATGTCTGCTGCCTCTCAAGGACATGGGAGCAAGCTAAACAGAGCACCTTGCTCCTTTGACCTGCTGCCTGGGGCATAAGCAAAGGTCACCTCAGACCTTCCCAACGGCCGGCAAAACAAGAGCAAACCCCACTGAGTTGCCAGGACAGGGAAACTGCAGTGCTGGCTACAAATAAATGCTTCTGGTGAGATTTGCTTCTCTCGTTCGAATCAAATCAACAGTCCTGACATCCTTGTGGAGTCTGACCTTGAGCCTTAAAATCAGCAAAAATCAGGTATTTTACTATCACCACAGGACTCTAACTAGACCAAGCCCTGACTCTGGGGATAGTTCCTGAAGACTCAACACAGCCTGCAGATTTCAGCTTACCAGGGCACATAGAGCAGGACACGCATTTCTTATCCAGCCTTAGCTCAGAGACTGCCCTGCACACAGCTGGATACTCAGAAGACCAATGGATGCAAACATCCCAAGCAAAGCAGCCCAGGAATCCCTGCGTGGCTAGAGACCAAGACTGGCAGCATCCCAGTGTCCTTTGTGGTTTCCTCCCCCTGCCCAAGGAAGGGCTCTAGTACCTTGAAGCAGAACTGTGCATATGCATAACTGCATTGCATTGTCCCTCCCACGCAGGCAGGACAGTTTGCAGAGGCTGCATTTCCATGGCCTGACATCTCTTTACAGTCCTATTGCTTCGATTTGACAGCGCATCCAAAACAAAGAAACCCTGTTAGACAACTTCAAGAGATCCAGTCCTAAAATCCCTGTATCTTCCACGTCCCACCATCCTGAGAGGGAAAATCTGCCCAAGGTGATGGGCGGTGATGGGCAGAAATGGGCTTCCTCCTCGGAAAGAAAAAGATGCCCTTTCAAACGGCCAAAGATGTTGCTCTTCAATGTATCTCATGAGACCTAATGCCCGTTCAGCCAAGCGCCGCATCCAGCAGCTCCCTGCAGCGGTGTGCAGCTCCTGCCTGCCCAGCATAGGAACCATGCTGCCCAGGTGCCCACCGCCAGTTAACACCCAGCCAGGCTGTGCCACAGGGAACCTGCAGCATCCTGATCTACACAAAACACATCTGGTTCTTCAGCGTAACCTGCACCCAACAAATCCGCATTTGGGCAAGCAGAGCTCTGGATTAGTGTGGTTCTTGTGAAATCAGAGCAAGGTGAATCATTTTAGTAGCTCTGTGGTAAGCAAGGAAGAAGACTACAGTGTTGAGACTGAGTCTCCAGGAGCCCATTCCTTAAAAGTAAAGGACTGGAAACCCCAACCAACCTCCCATGAAAACCACAACGGCACCAGAAGCTCTCAGCTGACAAAGGCCACCCTTGAAGGAGAGCAGCATTTCCTGCCTCATGCACAGCTCCCAGCACCACGCTGGCTCACAGTGAAGGACCCGAAACCCTGTTCCCAAGTGAGCCCTTGCTGTGCAGGCACTCCCACAGCAGCACATCGTATCACATCCTTGGAACAGCTCCTGCTGTTTTTACTGTATCTAGTACAACAGAAGTGCTAGCTCCTCCATCTATCAAGCCTCTTAATGGATTTCCTACTCTGCATACACATCCCCACCCCTGCTGTAAGTAAACCAAGGAATAAATTGACTCTCAGGTTGTAAAACAGAAAAGAAAAAGCCCCACAGAGCTCATCCAGGAACCCCAGCTGAGCATCCCCCTCCCCTAAATCATCTCACGGCGATTCTCAAGACCAGCAGCTCCAAATGCGCACAGCTTCTCATTAATACATGGCAGAGGGGTGGAAGCCCTGATCCCTGCTGTAGTCGCCAAAGCAGCACAGAGGCAACCCCGGGGCTTCTGCCCGCTGCAAAGGGACAGCAGCGTGACAGCAGCTATTCAGTCTTGCATCGACACATTCTCTGCACCGTGGCGCTGGGGGTGAACTCAAACAAAGCGTGGGGGGACTCCCCCTCTCCACTTCATCTGGGTTTGCACCTTGCCAACCGGAGTCTCTGTGCCAGCCCCGTCCAGGGCCGGTTCCAGGCAGAGGCACGGGGCCTGTCCCACCCCTCGCCCGGACCACGTTCCGCTCGGGCACTCCGGCGCAATGGCCACGCTGCCCGCCGTCCCGGGACACACCGGCGGGGCCACCCCTCGGCCGGTGCGGGACCAGCCCCCTCGCCGGCCCCCAACTTTTGCAGGGCAGTCGGGAGTGGGGAGGGCGGCAGTGGGGAGAGCGAGAGAGGGGCAGAGCTGGAGAAAGCGCAGAGCGGGAGAAGGGGCAGAGAGGCAGTGGGGGCAGAGCGGGAGCGCCCTGCGCGGGGCGCAGCGGGGTCGGACGCCCCTCCCGGTCCGGGCGGGCGGTGGGAGCTGCCTGCGCCCAGGTCCCCCTCGCCATTCCCGGTGTCCCTTCCCCCCCCCCTCCGCCATTCCCGGTGTCCCTCCCCGGTACCTGCNCGCACACACACCGCACACACACACACACCCCCCCGCGCGCGCGCGCGCCGCCTTTACTACCCGCCGGCGCCCGGCGCGCGCCCCGCCCATTCACGGGGCCGCATGAATGGACGGGGGGGGGCGGTGCGCGGGCGCGGCGACGTCACCGCCTCCATTCACAAAAAAAGAGCCCGCCCCATTCGCGGGCCGGCCATGTCCGCTCCGCTCTGTGAATGGGCGGCAGCAGCGGCGCACCTTTGTCACCGCGGGCGGCGTGTCGCCGCCGCAGGGACCCCTCCGGGTCGCACACGCTGCGGGGCACCCGCACCGCCGGGCGCTCGCACAGGCTGCAGGGCACGCACGCCGTGCACACGCGTGTTCGCGCACACGCTGTAGAGCACACGCACACACACGCGGCCGGGCACACTCCCGTTTCTTCCTTTGTCCCGCTGCCTCTGTGTTGTTTGGACTCTTGCCGCGGTGCTGGGGGGGCACTAAGTGGGGCCTGCTGGCAGCTATACAGGATCCCTCTGGGTCCCTGACTGCGTATCTGCCACGGCCACATTCTCCCTGTCAGAAAATTGGATCTCATTAGCTGCAGAGCCTCAAAAACNCGCCGTGTCGCGACGGAGCGCGCGCACCACGAGCGCCACGGTGCTGTCCTCGCGCAGGGCCTCCGCGCGCGGGCTGCGCTCGTCGTACACGACCACGGCGGCGTACAGCCCCGCGCGGAGCCGCGCCCGCACCTCGCCCTCGGCCGGCAGGATCTGCTCCAGGCTCACCGCGCCCTTCGCCCGCCGCCGCACGATCGTGTTGCAGCGCACGTTGAGCGCCCCGCGGATGTGCCCGGCGCTGTGCGCCAGGAAGGGGCGGCAGTCCAGCACCAGGCACCGCGCGGCCCCGCCGCCCGCGGCCTCGTCGCGGCAGACGAGGCGGCGCAGGGCGCTGCCCTCCATGTCCCGCAGCCCCTCGGTGGCCACCATGGCGAGGGCCGCGCGCGCCGCTCGCGCACCCGCGCGCACACACACCGNGGGGGGCACTAAGTGGGGCCTGCTGGCAGCTATACAGGATCCCTCTGGGTCCCTGACTGCGTATCTGCCACGGCCACATTCTCCCTGTCAGAAAATTGGATCTCATTAGCTGCAGAGCCTCAAAAACGCTACGGCACATTGCCTGGGAAGTGGCCCTGTGGAAGGCTCTTCAATTTGATTCCTCACATGGAGGAATTCTATTTTCAATTAAAACCCAAAGGAGCAAATTCACAGCACTGAAGTGTCCCTAGAGTATCTCCTCATAACCACCACCCAAACACCAAGCAATCATCTCGCCCAGAAGTTCCCTTTCAGGCTGCTTTCAAATGAAAGCAATCCCACAAACCCCAGTGCCAATGACTGTGCTCATCAGGGCGTTCCCTGCAAACATGCTGACCAGTCTCAGGTGAGCCTGCTTCAGAGACCTGCAGGTGCTCAGATAGCCTGATGTGGAGCTGGACGTGGTGGGTGTAAGGTTAAGGGCCCAATGGATATTCAAGCCCATCTGCCCCATCACTGCTTTTCAGAGAGGGTGGCATTTGGACAGGAGCTTGACTCCCCCCTCCACAGCATGCCCAGTAGCTGTTTACCTGGGCAAGGCAGGGTAACACCTTGTCGTGTGTGCCTAGTTGGGAGGAATCCAACCTACTGCAAGCATTCGAGACCTACAAGGGGTGACACTCCTGTGTCCCACTGCTGCCTCTCCCTTACAGTCTGCTCTCCGACTGCTGTCAGATTCTCCACTCCATCTGAGTCAGCCTGATCTTTGCAGCTCTGCCTTTTGTGTGCTGTGCCAACCCTTTGGCAGACAAGTCGAATCAGATGAGCTATATGGGGGAAACATATCTGCCATTTGTGTAATACATCCCACTCCAGGAATGCATTTGAGCCTGTTGCCTAATACCACAGGGGTGGAAGGCCATTTGTCTCCCATTTCAACCTGCCTCAAACACAAGGATAGCAAAAACGTATTTCTACTGAAGTAAAGCAGAATCCGGCTGGCCAGGAATGTGCTGGGGACATGCTTGCTTCCTGTAGGGAAGGCTGTGAGAGACAAAAATCTCAAACTGAGAACCTGACTACAATTTAATTGCAAACTATGCTCTCATAGCAACATAACTTGAACTCAAGTTGGATCATCAAAACTGTCTTAGAAAGTCTTATTCAAGAGCTGATGCCAAAATATGTTGTTTTCTTTGTTCCTCTTGGGCAGATGTTGGCCACTATCATGTGATGAGCTATCCTGCTGTCTCCAATGCCTTCTGCACTATCCAATCCAGCTTTTACACTGGAATTGATAACCAAAGGCACAAAGCATATGTCCTTGGAATCAGGGCCTGACATCGTAATTTTTGCCTCTCTGGTCCAGCATGTAACTTGGGCAAACTGATCTGAGGTGGGAGAGGAAGGCAATACCGGCGTGGGTGCAGGAAGGGGCATTTGGGCTGCTGTCCCTGGATTTTTGCATGAGCATTGACATAGGATATTATATTAGGATGGAGTGTGGAAGGATATGTGTGCATGTGCACACATATGTGCATGTGCAGCTGGTGGAGATCTCCAAGTGTTTCCATGTGCCTGCACTCTTTCCTTATTGTTCATCGCTTCCTGCTGTCTGTCTGGAGGTGGCAGGTTCTTGGCTCTTTTTTCCTGGATAATAAACTGCACCCAGCCAGCCTGCTGGAAATACCACTATGCACCCACACCAGGTATTTTCACAGCTGTGCTCCTGGCTGGTCATGTCTGGAGCTGATGCTGTTCTGGGGATGGGGGCTTACAGACAAAAATTGAAGCCAAAAGTGAGAGTGCCCAAAATGAACCAAATCAATGCCACCCAGCCAGAATACTGAGTGACTTCCCTCTCTGCAGTTAGCTCAAAAGGAAATCTAGTTAACTTTGTTTATGGAGGTGTTAAGATGAGAGCCACTAAAAATGCTTGCAAGGCAGAAGCCACAAGGCAAAAAAAGCAATACAGTTATGTCGGGTGGAGAAGCAGAGGGTGTGGAAAGGACTGGGGGGAAGGGGATGGCGAGGGGAGAAGGCTGTACGCCTTCATACCTTGGCTTTGCAAGCCTGGAGAAGCGTGAAAGCTAATATTCCTGTCAAACAGCATCTGTATGGTGCAAACTGAAATATATCCTGCTGGAAAACAAACAACCAAATGAAAAGAGAGACAGAGCAAGAGACATTTGTTTCTTTTGCAGCAGAGTCAAGGAATCATCTTTTATAGGGCCCTGACCAGAAGAGGCAATTGTTGAAGGAAGCTGAAGGGAAATGAATTGTCAAAGGAGATGCATATTGGGATGATTAAATGTCAATATGTACCCTGAATTAAGAAAAAGGAATTTACACCTCATCTCACTGTGGCAGTGAAAACCAAATTAGACCCAGGCTGTAAATTTGTCAGCCAATAGATACCAATATTTTTGGCTACATAAAGACTTTTCCTGCTCAGAGAAATGCTAAAGCATGAATGCCCCAGGGTAGGCAATAGCTGCTGTGGACAGCTCTAAGCTGCTGAGCTTAGCGAGCTCTCTGGGCTTCTCCAGGCTTTCCTGGCTCTGCTCCCCTGGCTTCTGGCCGCAGTGAGCACACAAGGGGTCCTGGTGTGCTGTGTCACGCTGCAAGCCTCAGCTACCTGACAGATGTGCCTGTTTCTGTGCCACTGGGCACAGAAAAACTGGGCAGGATTTTGTTATGCTGAAGTTTTCCCAAGAGCTTGATTCGCTCTGTCCTCCTGGTCAGCTGGTCAGCTGGCTGTATGGCTGCAGACAGACAAAGCACAGAGGTGTATCCCCATGACTCTTGGCACGTGGCAGAGGTTGCAGTGTAAGGATGCTGCCACCTTCCTCTGGCAGCTCCCAGCGGTTAGCCAAGGGGTTGAGTGTTTTGCCCTGGCATGTGCAGGAAGCCTATGGCAGAAATGAAAGGCAGAATCAAGGTCTTAGCAACTTGCAAGTCTGCACTTACCGACAAAACCTGTCCCTCCTGGAGTGCCGCAGGGCCATTGCTTCCTTCTGTCCTCATACGGCACCTTACAGTTCTCCTTTCACAGTACTTCTCTTTCTCACAGCTTTCCAGGCTGGGGAATGCATCCTCCTATCTGCAAAAGGCAATGCAGCAGTGAAAGAGTTAAGAGATTCATGTTAATAAATTCAGGCTCTCTTTTCCTCTAGGGCATATTTGCATATTAATGGAGGGGAATTGTAATGAACCTGTCTAGGGAGGCTAAAGGGGAAATTATGCAAGGTTGGCTGAGAAGGTGGAGGAGGGGAGAATGTTCATTTCCAGTGCTTTCCAACCCCTCAGCTGCAAAAGCATGTGAGCAACCTGAGCTCCAGGGCAACGCCTTGCCTAGCATGGGACACCCTGGGAGTACCTGAAGGCAGGTAGCTATTCGGACTCACCTGCATCCCTCCTGCACTGGCTTCTCATGGCTAAGCTTCACATTGTCCCAGCCACTGTTGTAAACCCAGGGCCACAACAGCATATATCAGCAAGCATGTCCCAAATCGTCCTGTCCTCCAAGGCATCAAGAGAAAATGCAGCTCGTGGTGGGCAGTCTGCAGAGCAGCTCATCCACAGCTAGTTTTCAACAGACAATCCCTCAGGGCTTTTCAACACCACTGTATATGCTTGGTGCAAGAGGCAGTGGAGCCAGGGTAGGGGATTTGTCTCAGGCTGCACTAAAGTGCTTCCCGTTCCCATGCCTATTTCTTCACACTAGGCTGCTTGAACCCTACCACAACCATTTTTGCCTCAAGCCCCAAAGCCCTGCATGCCAGCCCAAAAGCCTTTGACAGCATATGAAAAATGCCAGGAGCTTTGCCAGGTCTGCTTTCTCTGCTCTCTGCTGAGGCCTCAGTGCGTAATTCCCACTCTAGCGAACTGCCCTACAGATTTTATATCAAGAAGGACAAATAATTTGTTGCTTTTGCAGTGCAGTATCAGATAGAGCTATAAAACACTAGATAGGAGACTAATTACTAGGCCCCTGATCAGATTTAGATTGGGAGATGGAAAAAGCAGCCTTTACTCCTGAAAGCAAAGGAGTCCTTCTTCAGAACAGCGATGGGGCGCTCCATGTACCTCACTAGCCACAGATGGTTTATGCCCATGCAAATGTGACTATGGCAAGACCCACTCAAATTAGAAGGATGCAAAGTAGCCCAAGTCTTTCTGCTACAGATTTGGTTTCCCCTCTCTCTGTCACCTCCCTGCCTTTTGCCACTGCCTTTTCTCTGGTTGTAAAAGTCAGGGTAGCTCCAGTCCTGTGAGTGAGAAATGTGAAGTCTCATCCAGGATGGTGAGTGAATGGCAGAAGGATTTTAATAAGATCAACAGCTTCTGCTAGATGGTTAGATCAGGCAGTTCATTAGGGCTAGTGGTATGGGGAGGGGTGTTCCACAACAGGCCTAAATGCTACCTGCAGAAAAAGGGAGGCTCCCTCCCCAAAATCCCCATGTTTCTTTTTGACCTGTCTGATTGTGTTGGGAAGCATGAAGCGACTGCAGGATTTGGAGGTTAGCTGCTGCTGAGATTCCTGACGGCTGTAGGGTGGATAAGAGCATGCAGACCTGATGCATTGCTCCTGCTCTGCAGGACTTAGGAGCCCAATGGTCCCACATATGTGGCAGACTTGCCCCTCAATAGCAACAGGACCCAGAGACAAGTCCTGATATGAGTCCCAGCAGATGCAGAGACAGTCTGGATGTCCCCTGGGCATAGCATCTTCAAGCACAGGGTTCAAATCAAGTGGTGGTTTGTTGGATACAGGGTCATTGCTGAATGTTTATGCAGCCTTGGCAGACCAGGGGAACCCACACCGGTAAGCTGCTTCCTGACATAAGAATCTGCAGGAGCTGTCCTTGACATTTTATCATTTTTGATCCAACTGTGATGCTCTGATGGCTGTCAGACCCCATCAACACCCTGTGCCCATCCCCTTTGGTCTCCTGCCTTCCAGAAAAGCCCCGAAGCGTTCCCCAGGTACAGGACACACATGGCCTGTGGTCATGTTATTACAACCATGGATTATAAAGCAGATGTATGTGAGGTGGATAAAACAGGCACATGGGTCTCCTAATCCCAGAATTTTAAGTGACATGGGGATTAGTCTTATATCTTTGGCTGCAGGATTTGGGGATGCAGCAGAGCCAGAGAAGTGAATCTGTGAAAGCAAGTTGATCCTCTCCTCTCAGTCTGCTGTAAGACAGACTCAGTGTAAGGGATCTGCTTTGAAAACTAGATTGAAGCCAGTAAGGGATGTGGCATTTTAACCTTTAACATAGCCTGTGGTATTTTGCCTTTAACATATATTGTAGCCCACATACTTGTGAATACAGGGATCTCTCCTGAAAGGTCTCCAGGCCCAGTACAGTATTTAATCACATCCATGCAGATCCTAACAGCTGCCTTCTTTGGGGACATCATTGTTTGCAAGTTGAAAGAGAAATGCCTCGCTTGAATTTCCCAGTGTTTGGTTAAGCATCCGGCCTCAGTGATAGGATTGAAGCTGAGCTTTGAATGACGTTTTTTGCTAGGAAGAAAGGACTGGGGAAAAGACATTTTTCCCTTGGGCTTAAGATCATAAATAAGGCAGTGTTATATAAGTGTGACTATAACCTATTTATACATAGTGTCAGACTCATACACTCAGGCTATGAATGAAAAATGTCCCACTAATTTTTATGAATGTAACAGTGGTACCTGTATGACTTTTGAAATAGCAGTGGAAATGCAGGTTGTTCTGAGCCAGCAGTAACTGGGACACCCCTCCAAGTTATACTGAGGGAGGGGTGACTTATGTTTGGCACTTCTTCTTGCACAGACAGAAAAGAGCTTCAGGCAGCTCCCTTGTACCCATTCCTGATTCCAAGGCCCAAATGGCAGGCACCAGGGTAATGAAGATCTGCCACCTTTCCTGGGATGCACCTGGGCTCTTGTCCCTCAAGCACTGGCCCAGGCAGGAGCTGAGGTCCTTGGAGGCTCTTTCAACAGGATCATACCCTTTTGTGAGGTGTGGAGATGCTGAGCAATCACCCAGGTTGTAGGACATGGGAACTGAAAGTGTCACAGCTAGCAAGGTCAAAACCATGTAATGAGCATCAGCTCACATGAGGTGATGCAGGACTCCGTAAGCTTTGAGTTTACAGGGTTTCAAAAGCAAAAGTATAAATTCTTCATAATAAAGCACATTGACGGTTACTAAATCCAGGGAGATTGCTGAGCCAGAAATGTTCAGAGCCTCGAAGAGTAGCTGAAAGTCCTTATGGCAGACACTTGTGCTGTTTCTGTGTATCTGTCCCTAATACTGGCATTGCTCAGTGTAAAGTTGCTGAGCAGAGCAGTTAGAGCCAAACTGGCCATGCTTAGGAAGATGCAGCCTTATCTGTGTGGGTCTAACTTGGTTAGCATGGCCTGATGCCTACCTGGGACCAAGATAATGGCAACTGTGTATAAAAAAAAATCAAAGGAAGTTTTAAACCCAGAAATTACTCCTGAGGCACAGAGAAGCAGTCATCATAATTGTGACAAGACAAAACCTCAAATCAGCTTCAAGTTTAAAGACAGTCTTTTTCCATCTCCATCACCTCCTAGTCTGGGCTCTGCCTTGAGTGCTGTCTCTGTGCAGCAGACATTCACACATCCCTCTCATGGTCCCTGTGCCAGCACCTATGGACCCCAGAGACCTGAACATCACAGCCATCCACAGGAAGATGCAGCAAGAGGAGAAAGTCTGAAATCCCTGTGGGGCTTCTTTGTGCCTGCAGTTAATCTCCCTTCCCTGCTTCACAGATGATCTCAGCTCCCACTGTGGCCTGATCACACAAATCCGGCGGGGACGCGTGGCCCTGGCTTGTCATGCCCTGCTGTCCCCTGCCGGAGATGAGGCAGCCATAGGGTCAAGTGTGGATGGCCCAGGGGGTCAGAAGTGACTGCAGCTGCTGTGATTTTTTCCTAGACACCCCCAGCAGAGCCCTGTGACTGATTCACCTCCTGTCTTGGTGCATCAGGCATTGACTCACACCCAAAAGCGCGTCAGATGGTTGTGCCCATGAAGGGTTTCATGGAGTTTGGCCCAAGCGTCCCCACTGAACTTTAAAGCTGGGTCTTCTTTCAGAGAGGGAGACAGATAGGAGACTTTTCCTGGGGATGATCTGTGCCTCTGGAGGAATGTGAAACGGGGGCTGGACAACTCTCCCAGGCTCCTTCAATTTTCTTCTCAGTGGTTTCCTGTGCCAATGTGAGGTCTCTCTTGTAAAAAAAAAAAAAAAGACCTTATCTGGGAAAGGCCTGGTCCTGCTGCCTTTGCTTTGGTAGCTCCATCAGGGACAGAGGGAAGCAGCAGAGATCTCAGGCTTTCAGGCTGCTGCCAAACGTGCTCTCATGGCTGAAATCAACTTCTGCAGCAGTTGTCATGCAGGCACATAGGCACATGCCACAGCCTTGCTGGCAAGAGTTTATGCCCTTGAAAATCTCTCCCAGAAACTCACCCTTTCTGCACTCTGCTTTGCCTGATGGATTCAATAAAAGGAAAAGAAAACCAGGAGACACTCTGACAGACTATTTGCAAGCCAGAGCCCATCACTGACCTGGAGATTCTCTGAGCAGCCCTCCCAAACCAGAGGGCTTGAGCCCCCTCCAGGAGTGTTGTCAAGCACCAGCAGCAATGACTCAGCAGAAATCAGGCAAAAAACAGTAAAGAAAGTAAGAAGTACAATAGCAGGAAGGAACAGCAAAACCAGTAAAATTACATGTTAAATAGCTTCATTTAGTAGATGTCCCAGCCAGTCCAATAACAAGGGGAACACTCAAAGGGTGATTGTTCTCCAACCATAATAAAAAGATGTAAAAAGTCCAGCTGGATGAATGACCTGGCTGCAAGGGCAGCTAACCTGCTTCAGGCAACTTGGAAACAGCATGAACCTGAGCAAGTGAGCCAGTGCTTCCCAGGCGACTCTTCCCATCTTATGCAATGTGCCTGGGGGACTTCCTGAGCCAGCGCTGGGATCTGTGCCCCTAATAGCCCCTAATAGGTATTTCCTCCATGAATAGGCCTGGGTGCTTTTTGAACTCATGCAAATGTTCAGCATCCATAGCATCCTGCAGCAAGAAGTTCCACTGCTTCATTAGGCCAGAGCCACTTCCTTGGGCTTGCTTTGAGCCTGCCACCTCTTTGTTCCACTGCTCTTCCCCATTTCTGTCCTGGAAGAGACAGTAATTTCAAACCCATCCCCCTCCAGCTATGGGAGCAGAAGAAATGGCATCTTACTTGCTGCCCTGTTTGGGGATCTAACAGTATTGCACTGAATTGCCTCTTAAGATTAAAGTGTAATTCTGCCCAAAACATTCAGGGAAATATTTCTCTTTTTGCCTGGCAACTTGCTTTGTCACACAAAGGATGCATTGACATGTTTCAACTCAGCATTTATAGACTGCTCTTCTCCATCAAGGCTTGCTAAATAATTGTCTCAGGAGATCATTTTCTGAGGACAACACCATATAGCACCATGCTTTTCTCAGGGGATGGAAACCATTTATGCAGGCGAGGGCTCCCCACTTTGCTAGTCAATCAAGCTCTGTCGTTCTGAGCTCTGAGCTCCAGCTCAGTGAGCTCATGGGGTGTACCATGATTAGCAGAGAGAAAGTTTTGGTTTTGTACAGTTTGGCATGGTATGGAAACCCATGTACATTTGTGCTGGTCTGTGCTGCCAGCACACCTCACCAGTGGCTGGTAGTAAAGGGAGTAGTGGTCAAACAATCATCTCTGAAGGAAAAGAGGAATGAAAAGATAGTGTCTAGGAAACTTTGCATAGGAGGCAAAATATATGTACTCACATAAATAGGTATGTCAGGTCTGGGGGTTGTTCTCGCCTGTTTTTAGCATCACTGCCATAAGTCTCCAATACACAGCTCCAGTGACAAGGCCATCTGTTTTGCCATGACAGCTGGCAGCTAGCAGAGGCCAGTATGAATAGTCTACCTCCCTTGGAGCCAAACTCCCTAAGAAAAACAATTTCAGCCATGCCAGACGAAAGCCACCTGCTGCCCTGGCCAAAGGCATGGCACATGTGGGCACCACAGCACCAGGTTCTCTCAGTTTCGCACCGCATCCCCCCTTGTGCTGCAAGGCAGCAAGGTCCTGGGATAGGGGACATCCCCAGTGACACCCATCTCTTTTCACCCTTGCATTTTAACAGGGAAAAGCTACCGTAGAGCTGTTTGCCCTGAATGAACTTGCCCTGTTTGTATTTTTTTGTAATTTTCTTTTGAAAAATGAAGGGTTTTCGTCTCTTTCTGTATCCTTGGTGCAACCATTGCTCAGTGGCTGAGAGAGAGTGTGGTGAGTAATGGTACTGGGTGTGAGGAAAGACTGACGTAGGAAATGAAGTGAGGAGAAGGAAGGGGTGCAGACAGTGCTGCCCCACAGGCTCTCCAAAGGGCAGAGCAATGGTGACAAAGTGCACAGAAGAGGAAGCAAAGGAAAAAAAGGGGAACTGCCAGCCCTCCATTTGGCATCCTCTGGGGAAGGTATGCAAGACCAAGTCCCTAGAGTGAGTTATGCAGCAGTGTGTGGTCAGCTGGTGACTCGGGGCCTCACAGCTGTCTGCTCCAGCCCTGTGCCACTTCTGGAAGCCTTTCTGGGAGACACTGCCCTTGCTATACTACAAACCTGAACCCCCTTTGCCTGGTGTTGATCCCACATGCCTTGTTACAAGGGGAGAAAGATGGTCTGTAATCACAGGGTCCCCTCAGGATGGCTACCTCCTTCCCCATGTTTGTTAGGCTTCCTCATGCAGGGAAAGGACCTGGCACTCCTTCTGTGAAAGACAGCCCCAGTTGTTGCCTTTGGAGCATCTTACAACTTCTCAGCATTCTTGGGGCTCTTCTGAATGGAGGAATACCCAGCTGGTGGACCTGATCCAGGTCTGAATGCACTGTTTGAATGGAATTTAATCTGAATTATAATTTCAAATGTTGCCTTAAAGAGATGGACAGACACTTTTTAAAAGAAGGAGCCTCAAGACTATCCCAATGGAAATAGGGGCTCACAGGAATTTTTGTGAGGGAGTGACGGGCCCATCTGCCAGCACCAGTGATGCCACCAGGAGGTTTTGTTTAATGATGGGAAACTGAAACAATTTGCCCAGAAGCAAGGACCTCTGCAGGGTTACCAGTGTATTAAGGGAACCTCATTAATCAGGATTAGTGCTTGGGTCTCCTGCTGAGGTAAAAGCCAGAGGTGCAATTGCAACCCACAGCAGTCCATGCAGCCCCCTTGCATCATGTGCTGGTTTCAGTTCCACCCAAATACCTCCTGGGTTTAAGTGTGTGGTATAAGCCAGAAGAGGAAAGGAAAATTTCCAACAGAAGGGTTTTTCAGAACTGCCCCTTATATTTGTTTGACCTTGTAAAAACTCACTTTCATCTGCAAGTGATATTCCTGTAAATGTGGCCATACAACTGTTTTGCAGAAGATTTTCAACGGCCACAATGGTATTTCTCCTGCAGGCCTCCTGGGCTGAGGGAAAATCTGACTGACTTTCCCTCTCTGTATTTGGAGAGCAAATTGGAAGGGATATGCTTTTGCTTCCTTACAGGAGGGCTGGCCTCTCTCTTTCTATGTGCTTGGGAAAAACTGAAAAGGTCTCAGGACAAAGCTCAGCTTTCTAATTCTCATCAAATCTGTTGTGATCATTTTCACCCTTCCCTCCCTGTGTTACACGTCCCTGTCAACTTTGCTGATGGACAGCTGAGGAAGCCCAGCCTGCATCACTGAGAGATCTCATTCTACCCTGTTCTGTCAATCAGGACATTTCTTATACCATCCATCCTTTTTGACTGAACTTCATTGATTAAGCTTGTTGGAAATAAAATGCCAGAGCACTGGGGACTGTAAAGAGCTTGGAAACATCAAACCCATGAGCACAGAGCATCTTTCCTCCCCAGCAAAGTGCAGCCAAAGTGCATTCAGCAAGCACTGATTTGTATGTGCCTATTGTGTCAGGGTCTCATGGGGAAAGGGACTGGGATGAAGCAGTAGTTTTAATTGAACACACAACTTTTTGCCACAGCCTTATCAATTCAGTGATATTTTGGGGCACATACATGCTTAAGCATTGCCAATGCCTGTTGCGTGGGGAGCAAAGGCACGCTTAGCCAGCATGGATTGGATTCATATTAGCCCATTTCCTTTTCCCTGACACAGGAGAAATTTGCCTTGCATTAGTGTTGTTTCATACCAACTTGGAAAGGAAGAAGTGGGTGGTGGCCACATCCCCTTCTCTAAAGGCCGTCCCCAGTGAAGGGGGCCCTGGGGCCAGAGGGGAGGGAGCAGTGGGGACCCACTTCATCCCAGCATCCACTCAAAGCATGTCAGACTCAGCTTTAACCTGCCACCACACAGCCAAGGGTCAGCCCTGTCTGCAACACACCCACTTTGTCCTCCTCCAACCGTCACAGCAGCACAGATGGCTCCTCACTGCCCAACAGTGCTGGCTGCAGACCTGCCTTCCCACAACATCCTTTCCTTAGTATGAAATCCCTGGCAGGCGAAATGTCCTCTTTGTCCCTTTTTTCCCCAGAAGCTATGCCATCCTGCATTGTTCACTGCTCAGTGGGAAGTTTTCTGGCGTGACTGCAGGTGCTGGCAGGGAGGTTGTGTAGCTGCTGTGGTCACTGGCCATGAAACACAAAGTCCCAGCAGGGAAGGCTGGCCAGGCTCATGAGTGACCGCTGCTTGCTCGATGTAATGAGCAAATATCATTAACAAGCAGCTGTAATCTCCTGGCTTTGCTTGTGCCCTCCTCTCCCCCCACTCCCTTTCCACTCACAGAGGTAATGTCAGGGTGTTAGGGAAGATGTGTCCCTCCATGACACCCTGTCTGCTTGCTACCCAGGACCAGCAGAGATATTCCCTGGAGTTATACCAGCCAGTGTGGCCTGTTCCCCCTTCCCTTGGCCTTGCAAACTCCAGGCCACCATGTGATGGTGTAGGGATGCATCTGCTTAAGCCCAGACACCCATCCACCCAGACCAATTTAATGCCCATCTCAGTGGTGGGGTAGGGGGGAAGAGGAGGGCAAGGGCATACCCTTCAATTCAAACAGATATTCAGCCTTGATGGCATATTTGGGCCATAGATGTTCCCTCTGAGGGACAGTGCTCTTTGGCATTAAGGGCTGACTCCAGCATTATCACTTTGTTGACGAAAGAGGTGTTAGGATTAGGGGCAGAGGAAAGAAAGGATTGGAAATGTGCTCCATTTCCTAGAGACTGCTGCTTTTTTCTCCTCCCAAATTGCCCAGTCAACCATAAGATGAGTCACTGGTCTCCCGCATTTCTACCTGACCCACTTTTGGCTTGTCAGGGCTCACTGCAGAGCTTTTGTTTCTGGGATGCACATATACACAGCCATGGAGCTGTGATGCTTTGGGCTTCTCTTGTCTGAAACACCCTGGAAGAAGGGAAGCTTTTCAGCCCAGGGATTCCCTTGAAGGCACAAAATTATGACTGTCCCAGGCACCATCATCCAGGCTCCACTAGGAAGGTCTGGGGGGTCTTGCCTGAGCTCTGCAGGGAGGTTTGACCCCCAGCAGCTCCAAGCTGAGGCTGGGGTCCAGGGCTGTGAAGGCGTTATCCCAGAGTTAGGTTTCCCTCTGGGGAAGCTGAAAGGGAAAACAGCAGATGGGACAGCTTGTTCTGCTCGCCTGCTGATGGGTTTCAGCAGGCTGTTCCTGATTTTCATTGTTCCTGCCTGTGGAAAGATACTATCGTGAGTCAGGACATTCATGCAGCCCAAAATAAAAGCACCTCAGAAATGCTCAAATGCCTCTGCCCACCACGTTGCTGTTTGCTTCCTCAGCACTGTGCCTGGCATGGACCTCTCCTTTTCCAAAATCAGGAGCAGCACGGTGTTGAACCACAGCTGAAATGGAGAGATGGGAAACACAGATTAGTGGCAGAAAACAGAAATGGCATGCCAGGCACAGGAACAGCCCTGGGCAATGGTATAAATAGTCACATGCTTGCTCCTGTTTGTGCATGGTGGTGTCGTTTTTTTCCAACACCCAAGGGGGGTGAAATGTCCATCACAATTGTATTTTCCATGTCCCACTCATTGTACTTCCTCAGCCATCACATCTTGAAATATGTTGCAGGGGACTTGCCTTGCAACCCTGATCAAGTCTTGCTTTCACCTCGCTTTGCTGGCCAAGGCATGGCTTGTTCCTCTGTCCCCAGATATACTTGCATGCCCGTCTCTCTGGCTCTTGATGCAGGATCTCTGTGGCTGCCTGAAAGGCCTGGCCTCTGGCACCTGCAGCCAGTCCTGTACTTGCCTCTCACTGTGCTTTTTTGCAATCTCTTAGGATCCCAAATTCATCCAAGTGTCTCGACACCTCTAGCCAATGCCTGTGGCAGTGGTGGCTCAGGTGCAGGGCAGCAGAAGAAGTCCAAGCCTCCCCATAGGGCATGGCAGCACTCTCAGGAAAAATCCACTCAGAGGGGCAGTGAAGGGGAAGATTGCACTTATTTGGCTGCTAAAGATACAAGCGATAGTCCTTCTACCTTAGGGCTGCAAAACCACACTTTGACTCAGTAGTGACACTTGGCAACATCCAGATTACCCCAGACCCATCTCCAGCTCCACTTTTGCTAAATGGAGGACATTTAGCATTAAACCTCAAACCCTCCCCTAACCAGCTGCCAACAGCTGTACAAGGTCCATGTCCATGCACTGTCTGTTGTCTACCCCAAATGTGCTCACAGCCCCCTACAGCAGGGCAGCTGTAAAGTGGCACCTGCTTTTGGCTCTTTCCAGCCCCTGGACAAACCCTGCGAGCAATGGAGCCAGCAAACAAATAACGTGGTTCCTGCCCACAGGCTGTAAAACGTGGGAGGAGGCCATGCATCTCAGCAAGCGGCTTCTCAGGCATCTGACCACAGCGAGGGCTGAGGGCCGGCTGCTGATGAAATGGCCTGTTTATGTTTTCAGTGCACATGGCCCTAATTACTGGTGTCTGTGCACTAATCCATGCTCTGAGGGCAAGCCAGGAGGTGAGGTTGGGCACACCTGTCCAGCATCTGGGACCCAGCCCAGAGTGCGCACAGGGTCCAGCAGGATGGTGAGGTGCCCAGGCTCCACGTGTGCAAGGCACCAACTCTCTGTCTGTGCCCAAGTCTTGTCCACCATCCCATACAACAAAGCCATGATACCCAGATGAAACCATCCACAGCTACCCTGAAGGTCATGCCAGGCTCTGTCTTCCAGATTTTGAAAGGATTTGGGGTGTGAGGGTTTGCTTGGACTGGAAACGTGTTGAACAAGGCAGGGCTGTGGCTAAACCCGTGCCAGAGTTGGCTGCACCCTGGCTCCCATCCGAAGAGGTGACTCCCTTGGCCAAGGTACACTCCTCCACAAATGCTTACAATATTTGGCACTAGCTAAGTCCCTAACGCTCTGCGCCAAGATTTTGGGTGGTGTGACAGCTATTTGTTACACCCTGGAAAACTGGGAGACTACATTTGTTTGGAAATCGGCAGTTGTTTATTTGACTCTTCCCATGATCATCTCTGACAAAGGAAATACAACTTCTGACATGGTATTTCCCATATGGGCCTATAAACCCAGTACCTATGATGAACTGCAGCTACTTGTAGCCTCATAAAACAAAAAGAGCCAAGTGCTTTTCATGCCCTACCCTCTGCCCCCAAGATTAGCCTGTGCTAAAGTCCAGTCACATCCATTCTATTAAGGTTCTTTTCACTCCAGAGCAGGGCACCCAAACTGCTGACCATGTTTCTTTCCCAGCTACAGCCTAGCACTGTGCCCCATTGCTGATGTCCACATCTGGGAAACTCCTTCCCAGGTGACTCGCACAGATAAAACCCACTCTTCATTTCAGGGTCTGAAAGTACATAGCAAAGCATTTGCAGGAGGGTACAGATGGGCCTACAGTCACTGACATATGAGCCACTGTACTCAGCCAAGTCTGGGAGCATTAATGAAGCTGCTCTGGATTTACGCTGGCATAGCAGAACAAAATTTAGGCTTTGATTTAAAAAGAAAGAAATTAAGGAAATCCCACATAAATGTAATAGGTTTCAAAGGAATATGATGGTTTTTCACTGGTGAGAAATAAAAAATTGTACTGAAAGTCAATTAAATGAGCAAGTCATATGCTTTTCCCTGGTCTTCAATTTGGGAATCACATCAAGTCCCTAAATCTCCCTTTGGAAATTACTTTTATCTCCACTGTTAAATAACATTGCTGGAATTGCAATGAGAGAAAATCAGCGGAATTCACTGATATATAGACCTGTCAGAAGAGAATGGGGTTCATCCGAAAATGTGGCCATAATTCTTTTCTTTGCATTATTTCCCTGCTTCCTGCACTTTTCTGCCTCTCCCTTTGTACATTAGTAGCCCAGGCTGAAACCCTCAGCTCAACTCAACTCCCTCAATTGCAGCAGGAGTAGGGTGCCCCCACAGAGACAAATCAAAGGGACATGCAAGAGGGACTGAGCAAAATTTGGGCGAAAGTCATCAACTCCTAGGGCTATCTTCAATCCATAGGGTATAGTTATTAAATACCCAGCCACCACTTCCTTGGCACAGTCTCCAGCCCCCAGCCCCTGAAGTTCAACCTGCCTGCCAGCATTTCAGGTCACTCCACTCACCCCATCCTTGAGATGATGCCCTCAACACCCAGAAATTACTCATTTTTGTCAAGTAATTTAGCAGCCCCATGTTGCTCGTAGTGCAGTGAACATCCTGTGAGTGCCAGAGGCGAGGGGGAGACCACAGGATGTGAAGTGCAAAGCTTATCAGAAATACCCCCACAGGAAACACAGTGATGAATATAGAAACCTGATCAAACCACAGCCGGAAATGGGCTGCTGAAGGCTCAGGGAGATGCTGAGCTCTCTTGTGACCTGCCAAATAGCTATCTGCTTCCTTCCAGCAAAATTAAAGGAGGGAAAACATTATCTGAGGAGGAAAGTTGAACGCATATGGGGAGAAGGTGTCCAGCCCAGCAGAGACATGTGCATGTGTACCTGCTGTTGCAGGAACCTGCTGAATTTTAACCCTCCCTCATACACATGCCAACTCCAGCCTATGGTTCTTCATTAGGTGCTGGATCAGATCCTCAAAGTGGGAGGTTATCAGTGCACCTCCACAGTGCACCAGCCCCAAGGTGCTGCACCCCACTCCCAGCTGTATCACACAACCTGAACAGCTGCCTGGGCTCTTCCACGTGCCTGGGGCAGGACCTGCTCATGTTTGGCAGGGATGCTTGGAGCTTGTTCTGCCCCACGGTGGGTATCAGCTGGTGACACCAGGAGACTTGCTGAGGCCAGTGGCTCAACACACTCTGACAGGTGCACTGCTTGTGGGCAAAACACAGAAAGTGGGACTGACTGCAGGAAAAACAGCCCCTCTGCCATGGCCCTGCTTGCTAAGTCTGTGCCCTAATCCCCAAGTGGGATCTCCACCACAGCATCTTCAATCCCAGTGGTGGCCACAGAACCAATCCACCTCATTCACCTTGGGAGCCGAGGACTAGAAAGCAAATGGAAAAGAGACATGGTGGCAGTCTAGGCTCACAGGAGTCCATAATATGTTGTTTAAGATGTTCCCCCTCCCTGAGGATAGTCTGTTGGTGTTGAAATTCATTTGCATTAGCTATTTTAAGTGCTGATCTCTTACTTCAAAAAGCCCTGGAGCCGAAAAGCTTCTTGGGTTGCCTCATGCTCTGCTGCTCCCTGGCTCATGCCAGTTCCTAATACTTTCTGCCTCTCCAGTAAAACAAACAGGTTTTGCCTGCAGATCCCAACTTATCCCCTGCATGCCACACGAACAGGCTGGCATTCATCTTGAACACAGTATTGTCTCTACTTCGGCCATGGAGAGCCATGTAGTGAGCTCCCATACTTATTCACTCAGGCCTAGTAATTAATCAGCTAGTAAGGGCAATGGTTAAATGGCACTCAGCACCATACATAGGCACATAATGGCACAATTAAATCTTCTGACTAGTTGTCAAATGACTTCCTTAAGGTAGCTGCTAAGCTCAGGCAGTTCAGAGAGTTTTAACACCAGATGCTAATGGGCAATACTCAAATAAAAGCCTGGGTTAATTAAATCATGCCACATCAATCAAGAATGAACACAGCCTAGTTGGCATTTCCAGTTTATTGTTAATATGTGACCCCCACTAGGCCCAGAATTAATCAGTACAACCAATTATTCTGCCTCTACCAGCAACACTGGTGCTCACCAGACCCCCCATGGCAGGCACAGACCAAACACAGGCTGCCCGGCCAGTTTGGTGCTATTTCTCTGCCCAAGAAAAGCAGACTGTGGGGGTGACAGAGACCCTGCAGGACTCACCCTCAGCTCAGCCACCAACGTGTGAGGAAGACCTAGAGCATGCTCTGGAGACAGACACTTTTGCAGTGGGAAGATCTATCTCACCCAGAGGAGCAACAGAGGAGGAGGGTGGCCCAGCAAAGACAGGCAAACTCTGTGTTCTGCCAGAAGATTTGAAGCCACGTGTCACCAAGCCTTTCTACACGTTTGTTTCCCCATCTGTAATAAAATAAGTAAAATAGCACTTAGTTGCCTCATAGGGTGTGTGAGCTGTACTTAATTGGTATGTGCAACTGATTTAAAGGTTCTGGGAACAGGGGAGAATTGAGAGGAGATAAATGGCAGTCATGCTCTTGCGTGATGCTGTATCCTTTTGTACTGCACCCTGCAAAGCCTGAAGTGTCCCATGTCACCATTTCTCTTTAACAGTAGACCCCTTTTAGAAGCCAGGCAGAGATATCCTTCTGTGTCTTGCCTTGACACACAAGATATCTTTGTAACCTTGACACACTGATCATCAACATGCAAGGGCCTGTCCTGATCCAAGGAGACACATGTGTTTTTTGCATGCAGAAAAACACTGAGAGTTAAATTGTCCTTCAAAACAATGCACCTCAAGGCACCAGAGAAGTGGGATGGAGGTGAACCAAGAGAAAGTTGGGCTTACAGAGTGCTGCAGCTCTTTGCTTTACACTGCTGTAATGTGACAGTACAAATATATCACCTTTCCTTGGATGTGGCTTTCAGTTTTCTTTGCAATGATGCATTGGTAATGTTATCCAAGAGTCACTTAAAATATGAAATAAGCACTCTTTTCCAAGTGTCACAGTATTCAGCCTGTTTACTATCACCATCCTGGGTTGTACTCTGAAGTGCATTATGACACTCTCTTTTTCCATATGTTCTATCTCCCTGCTCCTCTGGAGGATATCAAAGTTTGATTTTCCTTTGGTTTTGCCTGGCATCCAACAGCACCAAAACCTCACAGCACAAGTTGTCTAAATCACCAGAGTGGCTGGCTGCAGGCATACCTTCACAATTTTCTTGACCATGGCAGCACCAGGCCTATGAGCAGAAGACTAGTCTCTGGTGTGCCTGTATGACTAGGTAGGATGTGCACAGAAATGTGTGCACAGGAACAAAACTTTCAAGAGCTTTCAGGTGTCTTCGCTGCCACAGCTGTTCCTACCCAAGGGAAAATAATTGAAGAGTAATGATAGACATCACTGGTATGACAGTCACTAAAATAGACTCACCAAGATAATGGGAGAGCTGCTCCGTAGGATAAATGAAGTAAGACCATAAAAGAAACCCAGAACAAGATAATGGGGCAAATGAACCAGGATTGTATCTGCCAGCTTCTTATGGAGCATGGAGCCACACAGCAACACATGGCTCCTCAAAGAGCACCTGTGAAGCTAAGAAGAAAGGTGGAAGAAAGGAAAAGAAAGAGGAGGTGATGAAGAAAAATAAAATTAGCTGATTCAGCTTAGGGCCATGCACAGGCAGAGTTAGTCCCTGCCACAGCACTGACTTGAAGCTGAACAAGTGAAGAGACAGGGTTCCTACCAATGCTCGCCTGCACCTAGCCACTCATCAGACTCAGGCAGGATAGTCTTTTTACACATATACAGGTAGTTAATTCAGGCATCTGGTAAAAATCACTGGAGACTTATTGCTCACTTGAATAAAGAAAATAAAACGCTTAGCCATGTCTAGAGATGTGCAGGCTCTGGTAAAGGCTCTGCAAGATAGAGAGCCCTTTCAATTCTGTGAGCTGTTGGTCCATGAGTTCAATTCATCTCTGATTTTATCCTTCCTTCCCTTCAAACCCTGGGGTGTGCTATCCCTCTGTACCCTAGGATGGAAGAGATCTCGAGGCAGTACTCAGAAATTAGTCATGGCTGGGACCTGTAGGCTGCTGCTGTCCCCCAGCACAGCAAAGCACAGGTGGTTCAGCTGTGTCTCCGGAGACCAGCAAAGGTCTATCTGTGGAGGTAGGGGACACTGAAGGTCCAAACTGCAATTGCCATCTCACATGTCATAGAAAAGGGAGAGACCCAGCCACTGCCAGCCAGTGACTCATCCTTCCTAAGACTGTTCCTATGAATCATCTGATGCAGATATCTGCTTCTCTGCATCAGCCACAATAGGTGTTCAGCTGTCCTGCTTTGAGACACTGGCTGATGTCCCCCACGGGCCCTCACACCAGTGTAAGGGTGTTGAGCCTGGGGCTGGGACAGTGGGTTTGTGATGTTCCAACAGCTTAGCTGGAGGCTAGCCTTTAGCATATTACAGTGAAGCACCACCACACTTCAGTCAAAGAGGCCCGCATTGTGGATCGGATGGAGGCTGGAGGTCTTACCCAAGTTACAACCTACACTGACCTGCCAAGGAAGACAAGCCAGGAAGAAGTGGCTAATTCAGCATCCTTCAGACCAGTAGAAAACTCATTCACTTAACCAACACTTTGTTTTCCATGCAAGTCTTCTTTGAAGGTTTACTATTAATGCAATTAAATCTGGCTACAGCTGGAGTATTTCTACCACTGGCCTGTGTTGCTTTGGGTCAGATACCATTATAAATAACCAGAGCTGGCTGAAATTAGAAGTCTTGGCTTGTTTGAGGTCAGCACTATGGTTTGCTGGGTGTTTTCAGCTAAGTCATATCCTGACTCTTTACCATCTGCCCAGTAAGGGTAACTGCTCCAACTTCAGAGTTGCAGAGGCTGAGCATTATTCTCACATGGAGATTGTCTTTTGCCCTGCCTTTAGCGAGAACAATTTTCAAAACACTGTTTTTAAACTTCTGTGGGAGTTAGGCAGGACCTCAGGGTGAGGTGGGCACAGAGGCCTGGCCAGGAGACAGGAATAGGAAATCCCAAAATTGGACATCTCCTGTTCTCCCTGGCATAGATCATCCCATCTGTGACACTATTTAGTCAGCACAGCATTTGTAAACCTATTGGAAAAACAACTGAGTCATTAAAACCAGAACCTAAATCCCCTAAACCTCAAGACCACAAAATGCAGTTATCCTTGCACAGGTTCTCTCAGCCTCTGGTAAAGGGCCCTGTGTCCACCAGATTTAACAGGTAGCTAAGATCAGCCATGCAGGATGGAGAAAACAAGCAATCTGTTTAGGCATTTAATATGGGCAAAAACCCCCAACAAAACCCCCTCACTGTCCCCTCACAGTTTAATGCCATTGTAATACTGGAAGTTAAAAAAAAAGTTATTGGGCAGGTGACCACACAGGTTCCTCAGAGAGGTTGTGGAGTCTCCCTTACTGGAGATGCTCAAGAACTATCTGGACACAATCCTGTGCCACATGCTCTAGGATGACTTGAGCAGGAAAGTTGGACCTGATGACCCACCTGGTCCCTCCCAACCTTTCCTCTTTTGTGATTCTGCGAAAATCCAGAGCAACTTATATGTACATAATGCAGCCTGTTAGAAAACACCACTGAAGTGTCTTGACATTTCAAGACAATAATCATGGGAGATACTGTAGACACAGTCACCAATAATAGTCCATTATTTCCCCTATAACTAGGAGAAATAAAGAAATGCAGGTCAGTAGGACCTGATCCTTGAAGGTGTCCTCACAAAGCCCCAAAAAGCTCATGTGAGGGATGAATCCTCTTCAGCGGCATGATAAAGCCTCCTGGATTGTGCAAATGGATTAGGATTTACAACTTTTCTGTAAAACTATGCAACAGCTTATAAAACAGAAAGGGCAGAGAAACTGCATGGAGAGGAGGCCAGGGACATGGAGGATATCAATGTATTTAATGAAGGCTACCTGTGAAAGCCAGGCTAATAATTTTAACTACACTAGAAAACCACCTTTGCCAAGGAGAACGGATATTTAGGCTTGTTGACAAACCTCCTTCTAAGGTAGGTCTCCTACTCCTAAACTGATGAGAACAGGACAGAGTATTGCAGCAGCTCATCTTTGCACTTGGCCTATGACTACTGAGCAGTGCGTTGCAGCTCCTGTTGCTTGTAGCTGATGGCACCAGTAATGTGTGAGGTTTACTCTGCAAAAAGAGGATTAAGCCATAATCATAATCATTATCCTTATCAATGATTTCAAATCACCTACTGTGTATATTTTCAACCTACCACCTGCAAACCATGGATGTGACAAACAATTTGTGTTACAGCTATAGTTACAGAGTCTGTAAGTGCAGTGACCTACCAGGATGCTCTGTATGGTCCCAGACACATGGCCTAGGAGTTTGGCTTCGTTCAGCAGAGATTGTTCTTAATAAAATGTTTCATTGCTATTCAATTTCCTTCATGGCTCAAAGATTGCCTCCTCTAGTACCTATAAATATGCTGGTGATCCTGTCCTTGACACACTCATTCCAAGCTGATTGCTTGCAAAAGCTGACTTAGACAGTAGGACCACAAAAGGAAAAATTGTAGACTCAGAGATATGCACAGTCTTAGTGCTTGACTGAATCACACCCACAGTGATGTCCAGATCCAATATGGCAAAACCGATCTAATTGTCTTAAAAACATGTTGACTCTCCCTGCCATATAAAAGTTAGCTTGGATCCAGCAGTTTCTTGTGTGTGTGCTTGTGGCAAATTTCTTAAAGGAGAGAAGGCAGGAGGAGCGTCTCAGAGGGAAGCATACCTGGGTCTGTGCTCCTTCGCTCACATGTTGGTGAGCCCAGATGGTACAGGGGTCGTGAGAAGCAAATGACACTAGCTGACAGTTTCCAGAGAAGGGACAATTTTGCACAGTGCATAGCTAAAGCATGGACACTGAACCACAGGATGTTGTGCATGCTGAAAGCTCACACAAGTTCAAAGAGCAATTAGACAAATTCATGACAGAAAAATCCATCAAGGGTTATTAATGGCAAAGACAGAGCCTCTGCTTCAGGAACTCCCTCAGTCCCACACACCTGGAGGCCTGGACAGTATCCTGGGATAATAAGTGAACATGCTAGCCCCGTGCTTTTAGTTCTTGCTAGGCATTTTTTTCCAGCCCTTAGTAGAGAGAGGATGGATGGGCTGAATAGTGTCATGTCAACGTGTGGCTGTGAGATGTTCACCTGAGAATACCATAGGCCTACACAGGACTTCCCGTCTAAAGAGAAAAGGTAGCAATGTTGTAAAACTACACACAAATCACAGAAAAAAAAAAACCAAACTTTTCTTTTTATCTTGGAGTGTATCTATGAGCCCCAAGGAAGTCCCCAAGAGCAAGTTTTATTGCTGATGGTAGAAGGCAGAAAGCTATGCCACTTTGCCTGAACTGCCCCTCTTATTTGAAGGCACCATCCCTACCTCCTGTTGATTTTTTCTTCCCAGAGGCTAAAATGCACATGAATCATTAACAAGCTTGTAGAGTTCATGCGTGCTATCATTGCTTGCGTAATTAATCCTGAGCCAATGTGATTTGGCAAATTAATAAAGCTGTTGTTGCTGGGGTGGAAATTCCTGTTACCTGCAGCAGGGCTGGATTTGCTGTTTGTCTGCATTTGTACATTTGCATATGCTGGTGATCACAATAGCAGGAGTTACATACAGAGTATATAGATCAGGGCAAATATGCACAGAGCAGGAAAGAATGAGAAGAAATGCATTGTGACCCAAAGTTTTAGTGGCTCTTCCTTTCAAGAAAGACAGTTCATCATCACTGCTGTGCAGGAGATCAGGTTTGTCATGATGAACTTGGGTGGCCATGGATGATTTGTAGAACCTGAGAAGACATCTCCAACACTTTGGTCTTTTGCTCTTTCCAGCTTTTCAAGCAGTTCCTTTACGTAGCATCTTCTCTTATTCACCTTCATCTGAGATATCCTTGTTGAGAGGGGTGGAGGAAACTAGCCTGGTTAAAAGGAAGTAACTTTGTAGGCAGGAGAAAAGTCCATGTCCTCTCATCTTCCTTCATTGTCCATCTGCACTCTGACACACAGAAGCAAGAAGATGAGACACTCAGGTATTATCTGAGTTCCAGAGCTTGATTTGATTTCAAAATATTCTTCTGTGGGAGTAGGGTGCATATGCTTCAGACACTACGTTTTATGCAAACCCCTCTTCAACATTTGGCCTGTGATTTCTCCAATACCATTGTCCAGGTGAGCAGTCTGGGTTTGGCTTCCATTGAATTCAAGACACTCCCGCTACTGAATACAAAAATCTGTCTATATCTGAGGACATCAAGAACCTGTTGACCAACTCCTGCTGGAGGGTGATTTTGTTAATTCCTGCTTGGTCGCTGCTATGGATGAGTCTTGGTCCTGCCAGTGACCTAGAGAGATCTGAAAGATCTTGGTATAGTGCTGAGGATCTAGGCTGGAAATGTTTGGTTTGATCATGCCATTCTCTCCCCATGTGCCTCGGACACACACTGGGTTAGATGTTGTAGCTTTTACTGATCTTTTGTTTGCTCTTTCTTGAGAGTCAACAGGGGCATGTCCCATGCAGCCAAAAAGTGTGTCTGACATTGGCTGAGTTGATATCCACCCCTCCCTGGGTACAGGGCACATCTGTGCAACATGAACAATGCATACCTGCTTCTGATGCCACAATGGCTTTTCTGCCTCAAGAAGACACTGTGTTTTCAGTCAGTGAGCAAGAAAGGAGTCATATAAATACAGTCACCCAACTTCCTTTCCCAACAGGGGTTTCACAGACTCCTCAGTCACTATTGGCCAGATATGGTCTGTACAGTCAAGGAGGCAGGTCTGAGTGTACACAACTGGATGCAGTTTGAGGTGCTCTTCTCCTTTTCTTTCTTAAATATAATTTGGTTTCTTTCACAGTCAAAAGTGAAACCTGGGCTTGAAGTGTTGAAAAAACCAGCACAGTAATGGAGAGTTTACACAAAACCAGAGTGGTGAATATTCTATCAATGTTCACTCTGTTAAGTGATAGAAAAACTCCCATGCAATACATCCTGAACAACCTTCTGCTCACCATTAAGGGAGGGAAAATTGTTATTTGCCCTAAACACAGATGTGGTAAAAATAGAAATTGAATCCTAGGCCATATTTAGCATTTCAATTAAATGACCTCATTTTTAACAAGCGTACCTAGATGATTCACATATTAGAAAAATCAGGCTATATACAGAGCTGTCCAAATGGGAAAATACAGCTTGCCCAGACAGAAGGGGAAGATTAAATGCATCTTAGGTTCAGATCTGCACACCACTGACCAGATTTCATTGGTGGTCTCTCTGACATTCCTTGCTTTTCTTTTTTCCAATGGATGTGGACTGCAATCTACCTTATGCTACGACAGCTTCATAGCTCCTCTCCACAAAGTCAAGAGAAAGGAAGTGAAAAGCAATCCAGCCAGAGTTGTTAGATCTAGAAGTAAAGGGAACAGCCCATGCTGGAGTGGCTAGCTGAGTTTGGAGAAAAAACATGGAGGCAAACACTGACAAGGTAGGAGAGTGGGACAGCCCTGGATTGAGACCTGGGGGCATGGTGGCATCTCCATCCTTGAGGACCATCCACCATCAGATGACCTGGCTGTGAGGGTGTAAGGGAGAGGAGGGACAGAGAGGTCCCCAGATCCTCCCTTTCAGCCTAAATACTCTGTAACTTCACAAACCTGTAACCTGCCCACATCTAACCTGAAGGATGTTGTTGAACGCACCAGAAAATGAAACCTAAGCAGCAAAACTTAGGCCCTAAAATCATCATAGAAATGAGCTGTCAAAACAAAATGATCATATTAGGAGACTGGCTTGAGCATTAGTATAAATCTATCATTCTGTCAAAAAGGACAAATGTTTCCTGCTGAGTTAACAGAGCTCTACTGGGTTGCTCTTAATAGTTGTTTATTTTATTTTCCACTGTTCGTAATAAACCTCTGTGCATCTGAAAATAGCTCTCTCTAATTACTGTATGAGTACCTGTGCGTTATCGGTGTGCATGGGTGTGTTTGTGTGTGCTAATGACACCTCAGGTATATGTAGAGGGCTACAGCTTCATTGAAAATTGCATATTTACTAAGAAATCTGAAATGTTTCTGGTTCACAAGAGTTTCACCAAATCCAAAACTGGGTTAGCACATGACTGAAATCCTTGGCAGTCACTGCCAGATCTCTGCCTTTAGGGGACACGCATAAGATAAATCCTGCAAGGAACATTTGAATAGAAAAATCCAAAAATTAAAAAAAAAAGGTTTGCTGTGATTCATACCAAAATTAACTGTCAGAAAAACTATGTTTCCCCTGTACATGAAGCATTGCTGTTTTTTCATAGAAAAACTACATTCACATGCTCTGCCACCCTCCTGATAAGATTCAAGATCCTGACATGCAAAATGAAACAAAGAAGATGGATATGGTGGGCTGGTGATTTCCAGCAGTAAATCTTGGTGCTGCATGAAAGTCTTAAGTAAAATATGGCATGTCTTCTTAATGAACAGGTTGTTTTTCATTTTGTTTAAGACGTTCCAGTTCATCAAGGTACCTAGACAACATCTGGGTTGACTTAAAAGCAATTGGTGCTCAAAACCAGGATTCAACTCAAAACCAGTCAGGGTGTGGGACAACCTGAGAAACAGAAGACAAATTTGACTAAAAATTTTGCATGGAATTTGGTCAATGTAGAGAAAATCAGTGCTGGAGAAAGAAGAAGGGTGAATGCTCAGCAATGTGCAACAACCAGGGAGCACGGCTGCTTAACTGAAGGGGGACAAGTTTCTGTGTATGCATTAGTGTGTCTGTGAAAGAAAAGACCTAACCATGGTGATCCTGGACAGTTTCCACCTCTGTAGCAGGCTGCAATATGGGTCATAGGCTGTTTACAACAGCTGTCTCTTGCACTGTCTTTTCTCTGGCTGATACTCTTTAAGCACCACCACTGCCAGATCATATGCAGGAAGCAGAAAAATACCAGGTCTGGGCAGCCAGTTTGGTCTACCAGCACAGCATCAGGACAGGTAACAACATCCCTGTTCTGTCTAGGTTCAGGCAACTGAAAGTCAGAAAAATAAAAAAATAAAGTGCCATCCACATCCCTAGGATCTGCAGGCAAGCACTGCTTCGTGCCAGTGGGCTGCTGGCAGGGCAGCACAGAACCAGTGTAGTAAACCAGCAGAAGTGCAGGATGCCCAGCTAATGCCCCTGCAAGGACTAGGCACCTGAGAGGAAAGAATCTTTCAAAACAAACCCAGGACTTGTTGCTTAATGTGGAATAGGTCTCTGAGTTTTGAGGGATGCAAATGGACAGAGAGAAAATCCCTCTTTCACCTGCAGGAGCGGTTCTTCTGTGCCCAGCCAGAAGGCTAAACCTCAGCCTAGTGTGATGTTTCACTTGCTTGTCATCAAAGAGAAGAGGCTGAGCTGGTGTCAGCCTGCCCTGTGTGCATGTCTCAGGTCCCCTGGCCAGCCTGGGAAGGGGCTCACAGAGGAAACTCAGGTTCAGTTTCTTGCTCACTCTCTCTCCCACCCAGGAGCAAACCTGTTGTCCTTTCAGTAAAGCCACTGAATGGAGAGGAAATGTTTGAAAGAAAAGGAAGAAAAGACTGCCACTGGAGCACCAGATCCACTGAGATACAGCAGCTGGCTAGTATTTTGTGCAGACAAACAGCCATTGGGACCTGTTGATGAGTTTGTAAACATCTTGGAAGTCCTCTGAGGAAGTACACACCAGTCTGGCCTCATGAAATCCAGCTGGCTAAAAGCATTCCTAAGCACTGCCCCACTTCCCACGATGAACTGCTGCCGCTGCCAGAGCACACATCAGAGAGACAGCCATACCTCAGCCCCAGGAATAAGGTATTGGGGAGGCAAAGTGGAGATGAAACTTCCTCTGAACCATTCATGTTCCCTGCAGGATGAGAAAAGGGAAGGCCCAGCCCTTTGCGAGCCGTTCCCCACAATCCCAGCTTCCCAAATTTCTCAAATTTCATCCAAGGTTTGCAGCTCATTAAAGCATGGATTTGTCTTTAATTGCTGCAGATGCTTAAATTTAAACGCATAGTTAAGGACATTGCTGGATCTGGATCTAAGGGAGAGGAAGAGATTGTTGCTGGGAGCAATCCCACTGCTTCTCCTGGACAATTCTAAGGTCTCTGTTCCAGCCCACACTCCTGACTGCCTCTGTACGTATGTGTGGCCCCCTCTGTGGAAAGAAGACCAGCACTTTAAATCTTTAAGGTAATTGTTGGTTTAGCTTCAAAGCATGTACACTCTCCCTAAAAGAAGAGTTTTGAGCTCACACCCAAAGCAAAAAAAGACACATGGGGATCTCTGGAAGAGCTGAAGGAGGATCTCTTTAAAAGCCTCAGGTTTTGAGAAGATGAATAAACATTGGAAGTCAGCTGCTTGGCATTCACTCTTGGCTCTCTCTGTGTTTCATAAGTGCCTACCAGCCTTGAGGTTGGAGCAAAGGCTGACGCATATGGATGGGATGCTGAAATGACAATGATTTTACTTCTGCAGAAAATCCCAAAAGCTGTGGCCATGGGGTAAACATACATGGGAAGTGTGAAGAACCAGAAAAAATCACAGCATTTGACCAGAAAGCCCCCTTCTATTTTGTATTTTCCATGAACCACAAGCCTACTGATTTTTTTTTTATTTGTGGTTTGTTTTTTTTTTTTAATATATCCTCTTGTTTCCATTATGGTGATCTACAGATTTTGGATTGACTTTACAATTCCCACTCCTTCCATCAAACCAAATCAAAGACCAAATCCCAGTCCTGGTCCCAAAATGCCTGGATAGGACAGATTTTTTGGATCTGAAGGCCTGTCAGGCTTTGGCAGGTCTCCTCTGCATGCAGGGCAACACGTGAGGAGTAACAGGGCCCTGCCAGGGCTGGGCAAGAAGGAAGGCATGTGGCAGAAAGACACAGTCTCCGTGACCCATGTGGGTGGATTTGGCTCCTTTCTCTGGAAATGCTATCGACAGAGGCAGACACTCCCTCTGGATGCTACAAGCCAGGCTACCAAACCACCCTCACATGTACAATGTGGCTCTCTGACCTTCTGCCAGCCAGAGGCTCCCACGGGTGATTTGCCAAGTACTGGGAGGACAGGAAGCAAAAGTGGCATTAGGGGCTGTAGTATGTGCTCTAGTCTAAAAAAACATGGAAAAAAAAAGATTTGGAGCTACTCTTTGCTCCATTCTCCACTGGTGGATGATCTTGAAGGCATTTTGCACTTTCCTACCAAAGAACTGGGAAGTCTCTGGGAAATATGCCTGTACTACGCAGCAGTGCCCAGATGCATAATGTTCAGAGCACTATCTGCCAGGATGAAGGTCCCTAAGGACCCTCTGATCCCCCAGCAAGGAGGTGACCTCACCTTGGTGTTATGGCTAGTAACATGTATGTTGAAAAGCCCCAGCAATTTCACCTGTGGGAGACAGCAGTGATCACTTGGGACAGGTGAGTGCATCCTTGTGTATTTGCTTTCTTTCTGAAACTAGTCATTAGAGAGGGTGTCACTTGCTTTCAGCTGACAGCAAGTAAGGCGTTGTTACAGGAGTCTCCTTTGCATGTCAGAACTTTCTCACGGTCAGAAGTGCTCCTGGGCATGGGAAGGGTAGAGAAGGGAGTGGTGTTGCCCTCTGAATGTATGTCTCATGCGTTGAGGAAACACTCACACGAGCCAGGAGGAATAGGAACTGTGCTGAGGTGATTGCATCAGGTCCTTTACATCTCACCAAAAGTATGTCTTTCTCTATACTGACTTGCTTGTCTTAAAATGAAGAGGGTTTTCCTGTGGATTTCTCAAGCTCTGCTCCCTCCTTACAGGGCATTTTATGCTATGCCTTCAGCAAACCTGCCAGGCCCTATGGTACCATGGAAGCTGGTCTGCTTCAAGGTGTCTCTGACCATTTCAGAGCACTGGTAGCACTTTACAGCTGATCTGGAGAGGACAACTCCAAGGGGCAAGTTACAGTACTGCATCTGCAACATGCAACTCTCCCATTTAGAGGTGCCAACAGATCTAGTCCTCCTGTAGTAGCTTCTCTTGTTGCTCTGCTGTGAATCCCGTGATGTTGCTCCTCTGTGGAGCCAACTCTTCTTTCCAAATCCTCCTGCATTGCTTCCAGGCTCTCCTCCCATCTTCCTTCAGCACAGCACACCTTTCTGGCCAGAATCCACCCAGTATCATCATTAGAAGGTTTGCTGATCCCCAGAATAACACCTTCACGTTCTTTAGCAAGCACTGAATTTAGTTCATGGCTGTTTTGCCCTACGTGTATTTTCACTGAGTCACACACTGCTTGCTGACTCACAGAAAGCACTGAGGCAGAAAGTGGCAAGAATGGTAGGATGCAGGTTGGATAGCCTCTCTCCCCATGGGAGGTGGATCAGGTTCATCTGTTTAGCTTGGAAAGAGACCTCATGCATCTACATACATCCATATGGAAGGAAGGTTTCTGAGACTTGAGATTTATAATTTTATAGGCAAACACAACACAGAATCTAGAGGTTGGACATGGATACCAGACAAATATAGCTGAAAGAAAAGCAAGACATTTTCTAAAGAAGGCAGCAGTCTATTTGTCATGGAATGGAGAAAGGCACAATATACATGCTATCTAAGAAGCTGCCTTGAAATGTAATTCCATTTAAATCTTCTTCCTTCCTTTTGTTCTGTTCAAACATTATTGTGTTGGGCTGGCAGGTACCAGAGGTATGGTACCTGTGTTCTCAGACCTCTCCCAGAAGGGATGAGGCACTTGCAAGAGTCAGGGGACATTAACCCTACAGCCCTCCATCCACATGGTCATCACTGCTCTACAAGGAGTGAAGAAAAACACCTTTATCCATTCCCATGTAGAGAATGGACTGATAGACTGCCTGTGGGATTTATCTGGGGAACTCCAACCAGGACAGGCCAGTTTGGTGCTGCTAATGTCCCCACAGCGCTCGATACAGGTCTCTAACACTGCAATATCTCCTATGAGTTCCTTTCTAACAGGTTTTTGACAAGACAGGACAGCCCCCACCAGAATGAAGGAGGGAGCCAAGACCAGATAAAGCAGGTGGAATGATCTACCATGCTGGAATAGCTATTCCATACTTCCTAGCTCAGCCCTTTTGCATGGCTTGCAGATATTCACCTTGTGTGTATGTTTCAAAGTCCCCTGTGCATGCAGAATACTCAGGCCCTTACCAAAACATCAGAAGCAATTTCCCTAACTAACTGTGTTGGACCCTGAGGCCTCTGGAAAAGTGTAGCAATGTCCTCACAGCTTTTGGGATGAATGAGAGCCATGTTAGTGGCACTGAAGGGATGACAGCTAGCTGTGAGTTTTGCTGGTTGCACGTGTGTTTACCTCATTCATTCACATCTCACATGTAGGGAGCTGTGGATCCAATTAGAAAATAATACCCATTTGCAGTTGATTGCCTGAGACATCAGCTTTAATAGCAGCTGGAGAGAGTTAGACGCCTGAATTGGTTCTGAGCTTCACTTCCTAGTTATTACACTTCTAATTATGGCAAACCTGCTATTTGTCAACAATGTTTTATCAAAGGTGGGGAGACATGACACTCATCTTCTGGGAGGTGGCTCAGACTTTCTATTAGGTATTGCAAAAGATATAGTCTACCATATACCTGTTTGCCTTTCAAAGAAGCATCTGGGATTCTTTTTTTTTTTTTTTTTGGTGGCAGTGAGGATGTGCAGACAGCACAGGAGAACTGTCAGTCTGGCAACTTGATGGCGTACGTGTTTCTCTTCTGATACACAGGGGGCTTACACATGCTCCAACATATATTTCACTCCATCTGGACAAAATCTGTGAGAAGATCTGTTCTAGAAGCCATTAAAATTTTCATTCCAATCAGGTCAGCAGACAGCTAGGAAATGGTCTAGAGCCCAGGACAAAACTTTGCTAACAGGTTATATGCTTGTAATGAGAGAGCAAACACTACTTCTTGTTCCTGTTGCAGCAATTCAGCGGGGATTGGTTAGTAGATCTTTGTAGCTTCCTGAGGACCCCCTAAGACACAACTTTTCCTGACGTAACTTGGTCAAGAAGAACTGCACTTGTCCATCATATAAGACTGTGATATGCTCTGCTTGGTTTGATGCAGAATGTACAGCAGGAGCTCTCACACTGTCTAACTCAGCCTCCTGCAGTCAAAGGCAACCACTGAGTAGTCATTCAGTCCTGATAGGAACATGGAGTTGCACTCTATGAGCTATAGAGCAACTACAATGCTCTTAAGCAAGCTTAAGGTTTTCTACCAAAAGAACCTACCTCAAAAGCAACAAAAATTCCTATTCGAGGAAAATAGCAAGAGAGATGAAGGTTATTGCCAATGTCCTCAGTGCCTGCAAGGGAAAGAAATTCGGTAAGTGGAATGCCCATGTGTGCCTAGTAAATAGACCACACCCCTGTAACAGACAGCAAAACAGCAACTATTCTAACCCTGCTTCTGCTATCCAATCTGACCTGAAATTCCTTTCTGACTCCAGATTTGGTGGTCTGTTTAACTCTGGTCAAGATATGCCAGCCAGGCCATTAGGAACCTTGCTAGCATCCATAGATCCATCATCCTCCATAGTTAGTTGTGGTCAACTCCAATGTTCCAGCAAGGTGTGTTTCACCCCTTCCTTTCCAGCACTAGTTCTACTTGCCTTTTTCATGTATAGTCCTAATTGTGGCCAGTGCCTCAGATACTGACAAAGCGTATCTCAGGGCATGCAATGACAATTCCTTTTGGAGTGTCCTTGGTAGAGTACCTCTCATTAGCTTCATCATGAACCAGCATCTTACTTTTGCAGAGGGATATGAATAAGTCCATTGGTGATACTAGACTCCTTCAGAACAAAAAGAGACCAAAGATCTGCAGAAACTGGAGTTTCAAAACAGCAGCACTGATACAGTCCAGAAAGCTCTTCCATGGAGAACAAAAAACCCACCTGTCCTGTGAAAATCACAGGAACTAGTTCTGGTCAGAACAGAGGCATGTCAAACATCTTTCACCTTCCTGTGACCCTGCTGCACATCATTGCAGCCCATGTGCAATATATTCAGGCTATATAGTAATACCACAAAGAACAGATGACTATAAAACTAGAAAATAGCAAAAGGGATGTAGTTAAACTATAAGCCTAATTGTTAACATGTAATGAGGTCTCATGGTATTTCTTACAACATCTGAAACCCTGAGGCCTCAGGATCCTGTGGGTTTGAGAAAATCTCAGTGTTTTATTTAAAATATCTCCAGAAGATAGATATTTCTTCCTGCTTTGTGGAAAAAATTTGAGTTTGTTCTAAAGGCATTTATTGCCTCCTTTAGATCTGAGGTTTTAGGGGCAGCAATACATAAACCATCTTGTTCATCAGCTCAGTTTATGAGAATCAGCATACTCTTTCCGGTTTCAAGGATAGCGCCAAGCTGGAGAGGAGCAACTCACATGCTGGCAGGTAAGCAGGGCTGTGATTCGGTGGGACTGCAATGGGCTGGAATACTGTGTCAGCAGGTACTTTACAAAGTTTAACCAAGCCAAGGGCAAACACCTACAGCTGGGATGAAGTGGCCCCTTGCACCAGAACAGGCTGGGAGCTGGCTGACTGGGAAGTGTCTCTGCAGAAAAGGGTCCTGGTGGACAAGAAGTTGAGCATGAGTTCAGCACTGTGCTTTCAGAACAGTGAAGCTCAACTACATCTGAGTTAACATTAGCAAAAGCACAGCCAGCAGAATGAAGGTATTATTCCTCTCTGCTTCACACTGATAAGGGTGCATCTGAAGGCCTATGTCCAGTTTTGAGTCTCTTGAGTGCAAAAAAAGTTTCAATAAACTGGAGCAAGTCTGACAGAGGCCATAAGGATGATAAAGGCTTGAAGTTCATGGCATATGTGGAGAGAAGTTGAAGGACTGAGCGACTTGTCTTTTTTAAGCATGGAGAAGGGTCTCACTCTATCTTTCTTGCAATTCCCCAATAGACAGCAACTAGATCCCTCCACTACACACATCTCTCTTACCTCCAGGTTGAGCATACTCAGGTCTCTCAGCATCATTTTCGTACATCATCTGCTCCTCCTCACACCCCAGCTGACTGCATCTGCCCTGTTTGTGAGAGCTGTCAACACTGCAGTTTGTGAATGTCACCATGGGGCAAAGAGCTGGGGACTAGGGGACAAGGAGAAGAGGAACAAATTAAATCATCAAGGAACCACTGATGGCAATCTTTGCTCTGGGATCCCTTTGCTTTGCAGAAGCTGAGTAGTGCTATGACTAAAAGTCAGAGAACCCACACTGTTTCCCCCAGCCCCACACAAGCTGCCTCTCAGAAGAGGGTGAGGTTTTTTTCACTGTACTTCAGGCACACCATGAGCTATGAGCAATCATTTGGACTGGAAGGTTGTTCTGCAATCCACTGCCTACTCTGGGGGATTAGCGTATCTAATGAGCCTCCTGCCTCTTCTAATTGTTGCCCCTATACAATTACTGAAAAACCTGCCTCAACGTGACCCAATATTCTCTCCCCACACTTGCTAATTGCCACAGGTCCTTACTCTCATGCACGTGGCTATGGCTACTGGGAAATGTTCTCTTGCTCAGGTAAAAATTGTAACATAGGCATTTAAACTGGGTGGCTTTGTTTATTCATTCAGCTAGAAAGAAAATATCTGAGGGAAGAGCCAGCTAAGAAAACAGCATGAGATGAGGTGAGACACCAATGTTTTGTTTAGGCCTATACCATGCAGTAGGGTCTAGAAGGCATGTTCCTTTTCTAGTGAGGAGCCCCAAAGAGAATTGGTTCTACCTATCTGTAGTCTAAAAATTGGCCCATTTTGGGATCCTGAGCATGGATGGCTCCAGGGAAAGCAACAAAACTGTAGGTATTAATCTTCTCTGAATGAGCCTAAGAGATGGCTGAGTCTACTTGTGGTTGACAGTATTGATGTGACTGAGAGAAGCTGGAATAGAGTCCTCAAGGTCCAACACAGGTACTCCAGTTATGGGTACCTCTATTAGGAAGTGTTTGCCACAGCTCGTTTGCATTCTTTTTTGTCTACTGATCCCCCTGCCCAAACTTCTTAGACACAGCTCTTGCCAGTTGCTCCCTAGGGCTGAGAAGTGAGGTACCACCTCACAATCTTTCATTTTCAGATATCTTCTTTCAGCATACTCATGCTGGGTTAGGAGATTGAAACAGGGATGAGGTTCCTTGGTTTATACATTTAATTTTACTGAAGACTGTGAAGAGAAAGGACGAGGACAATAGATTCTTCACCTACAACAGATTTGCTGATGGCATGAGACAAGTCCCTGAAAAGAGGGAAGAAGTTCACAGATATCATTTCCTACAATGCCCCCTTCTCACCAATAGTTATGTTGGCACCAAGCAGCAACCGTAGATTGCAGATCACTGAAGCCAGGTAGAATGACCCCTTCTCCTGGACTTGCATCATGAGGTTTATGTGAAACTGAATCCAACTATTTTCTTTCTGTCTCTCTCTTTTTTTGTTTTGTTTTGATTTAATTTCATTCAGTCTTTCAAAGGAAAAACTCAGGTGTACAAGCAGGTGCCATATATATATATCTGTAGTGGACCATCCTAGAATCTTGCTCAGATTCATCTAAAAATTTCCTTTTACTCCCCTAACAATTTAGATACCAACTAGATTTGGTAGTACAAGTATGTGCAGAAGCACATCTTTCATATAAAAAGAGGAAACAACCAAAAGGTGCCTGTAAGGAATCACCACATGTATATGAATCTGACTTCTTTCTATGTAAAAGGATTGGCAATTTTTACACAACAGGCCAGTAGCCCACAAAGTTTTGCACCTTGAAAAGCAGGGAGAAGAATACCAATTTAAGACCTGTACGCACCATACAGAAAACTTCAGTCCATGCTGGCCACCCATGCACCTCAGCAACAACAGTTTAAATTACACCTTGAAGAGAAAGTAGAGCCAGAGAGTATGACTCCTACAGTGAGCAGGCTTTATCTAAACACAGTAATTAAAGTATTGTGCAACCTCTCTGGTACTTAAGTATCTGTAATAATTATGCACCAGGAAAGTAAACCCAACACATGTTCTCAATCTTCTCCTAGCATATGGACTGTTTACACATTCAAGTTCCCATCCCATCCTCTTGGCGGCTTAGGAAAAGCAGAAGCTGAATATGAGGCCACATTGCTTAAATGGTCCTCTGACAATGCCATTCAATTCAAAGGCTTTGGAAAATAGTCCTTGAAAGGAAGCTGGAAAGTAGATTCAGGGTTCACACATGAGCTTCTGCACTTGTACATTGGAATATCAGCCACCATTCCATGCACACCAGTGTCACCATATCTCACCGATCTTTTAGTCCAAAGTCTTGTGCTCTTATTTCCCCAGTGACTGTCACACTTGCACTCTCAAGTGAGAAGTCATAGGGATCTCTCTAGCGAACTCCAGGATCAACCATGAGTCAAGTCTGGAAAAGATGGAAAAGTCCTGCGTTCCTGTGAGAAAGCTCAGTCATGGGGAAAGGGCAGCCAAGAGGATACAGAGAGCTGGGATTTTACTCAAGCCCTGTTGTGTGCTAGCAGTACAGAAACAACTAGCCCAGATCAGCTGTGACTGCTCAGGTTCAGCTGAACTCATAGAACTGATGGCCTGGCAGCTGACAGCTGGTACAAACAAACACATTTTCATTCTTGTTTTAAGCCTGCGGTTACCAAGGTCCTCCCATTATCACCTCTCTTCCCTGTTTGTGATTTTGAGGTCCAGAACTAACAATTTTAACATGGGAACACATCCAAAAGGCTCACATATAAAAAATTGCTATATACTGCACCGAAATTGCGAAGCCCCCAAATGACAATTACTCCTGAGGCCCTAGTACTGATCCTTAAACATTCTTCTTTCCTTCACACGCCAGCTATTTAATTTGACTTTCTTACAAATCTTTCCCCTTCCCTTTTAGGACTGTTTCACATAGCTGGATTTATGCAATGGTATAACCAGGGCAGAAGGCAAACACATGTAACACAGACCACTGTTTAAGTAATCGGGGAGAGAAGGAATGGGGCTTGCTGAATTCCTTCTGGCATAATTTCACCAATTTACTGCTTGTGAATTATCTACAAACCTATTTTTTGTCCAGCCCAGTGTCTGCTGGATGTGTACCCAGCAGTGGACCTTCAGCTTCATCTGAATGCCAGTGCATTTATTTAGCCTGTATGATTGGTCACTGAAGTCACCCATCATTTCTTCCAGCTCACTGCATAGTAATAGACCACAAATAAGACCAGTTCCTGCTGAAACAACCTGAGCTTGCCCACAGACCTGAGGTTCTTCAAATAAGACAGCCTCTCCCCAGGGGATGCTTGATAAGTTATGACCAAATACCTGTAAGCTGAACATTGAGTATTTTGAATTTCCACAGTGGTAATGCCATGAGACTGAGCCACAAGATTATATAGAAGCAGGAGGAAATCCTTCCTGGAGAAGCAGCCTCTGAACATATGGTAAGGAGATGAACCCATGTCGTGTCAAAAAATGCACCAGTTGTTTGGACAGACATGGCTTTTTCTAGCTTAGTATTTCATGTAGGTTTGGGCTTAACAATGATGTCTGGAAGTCAAAGCTATGTTTACACTTAGCTATCTCTTCAGTGTTTTTTTTATTAGGAAAGAAGGAGAATATTTTTGTCAAGTCTGGATTTTCATATTATTTCATATTCATATATTTCATTGTTATATGTAAAATAGGAAAGGAAGAATAGCACCCTGATTTTCTCTGTTTATTGCTGTTCTTTACAACAACAAGGGCAAGCCAGAAGAAAGATACTGCAATATTGCAGTTTGGTGAATATGGAAACGACTCAAGGTCTCTGGGACACCATGATGACTGCCACCACTCTCTTTGCTTGCTGCTTGTTTCATGCTATGTGCTGCCTCGAAAGCAAGATGAATTGGCCATACAGAGAGGATGCAAAGTGTCCCAGACAAATCCAGATAAACTACCAAATTTGGGAATGTCTCATGAAGCCCAGCCCACATTCCAGGACTTGGTGAGGTGCACTCCTCTTGACTCATAGCACAAAGTCGACAAACTACCCACAAAAGCCTCTCAATTCTCTCTATAATTACCTAGCCACAGGAAAACCTCAGAGAAGAGAGAAGAGAGCAATTTAACACAGCTCTCGGAATGACACAGGATGCTGAAATGCCAAAGAGTTAACCTGTCCCTTCTTCTCACCAACCTGCCCCTTAATAAGGCATCCCAGAAGCCATCCCTCTGAAGGGGAAGTTCCCTGCTCCAGAAGAGATGGTGATTTTGTGGTTAGTTTTCCAAGTCATGAGAATGGCTTCCTTGCAATCTTGCAGGTTTTATACTGTAGATGACACAAACAAGCAGCATTGCTCAGAGGAAAGCTTCCCATCGACTTCCATGGCAATTGAAAGAGGCCTCATTCTGCTGCTGATCTTCCTGAGATGCCACTGCTGAGATATGGTCTGTCCCTGTGCCACTCCAAACACCTTCTGATGTCCAAAGATCCAGATCTAGAGAACATGTCTTGTGTGCAAGACTCCCTCCTTCTCCCACCTGCCTCCATGTTCCTCCATCCATCATCTTCCTCCTCCCTTCATCGTCTTATTCATTATACTGGTTTGGGACATGACAGGAGAGCTTTTCTTAAACAACTCTGCATCCACAGTCATCTTTGGTCACATTATCCCATCTGATTGGTATTTCCCCCAAATACATCTGCTTAAAGGGTTTGAAAATGGTTTAAGTCTGTGGAGTGAAGAGAAACTTCTGCAGTGAGGGGAATTCCTCCTCTCCTCTTCAGCCTACACCTTTAGTGGGTGAGTCCACTTCATTCTGGGCTTTTCATCACCACAACATGTTGTTCAGCAAAGAGCTCATAATTTCCCAGTCATTTACTTAAATTACTGTAGAATAAGTGAATTGAACTAAATTACAATGGGGAGAAGTGAGAAAAAGACCTTGTTGTCTTTGATTTCAATACTCCACCTAAGTGCCAAATTTACTACTTCTTTACATCTTCTGATATGTTCAAGACACAGGAAGGAGAGCAACATGAATATGCCTTAAATTACTTATCTAATCCAAGTTTATGCTACTTTTGGAGTGGGAAAGTTGGGAAAGAAAGGATGCATTTTCCTCTCCCAAACTCATACTGCTAAAAGGGCATTTGGTGTACATTTCCCTCCTGCCCTAGACTATCCTACTCTCACCTAGGTGTAAGCTTCTTGTCCATGTATGCACAAGTCATCATTCAGCATATTGTCCTGCCATGGTGAGGAAGTCCAGTTTGGCCAGGCATTGGTCTGTGCCTTGGCTTCCCTGTGAAATCAGCATCTAGAAGAAAGGCATAAGGACAGTCAAAGTCCAGTTGTGGCCTTGCTGTCTGGGCTGTGAACATAAAATTTCTAAGCCATGGCTTGGGTGTGGAAATGGAGAACTGCAGCCAACCTGCTGCAGAACAAACAGCATCAGGCATGAGAAGGCAGGGTCTTCACTCTGCATGGTTTTCTCTAGGTTTCCTGTGTAAAGTCCCTGTTTGCAGGCACTAACACCTCTGTTTGACTCCTCTGTTGGACTCAAGTCACCCTGATTCTACTACTGTCCTGACATGCAACAGCTGTGTGGACACCTAGCAGGTGTAAAATTGGTGGATTATTCCAGAGCCTTCTCAATGTATTGCACCTCGCCTACCCAGTCTCAGCTGCCTGTCTATAGACTTTTGCAATCGTGTAGCACAGTTTAAAGGTCCAAACTGGAGGACACATTTGCTTGTTGAGAGCTGCTGGGCTGCTTTCCCAGAGCCCTCTTGTGGCAATGAGGGAGAGCCAAGGAAAGGCCCTCTCCTTCTTGAAAAACAAGAGGATTTTGGGAGGTGCCCTGCATGGGTTTTGCCATCCTCTGGTGGCATACCAAGGGCTGAACTCTGAGCTGACCTCAGCAGACATATCTCTGCTTGGCTGGAGCAGAAATATTTACACCATAGATTGGCTGATGCAAAACCCAAAACAGTCTTCTGTTCTGGGTGTCTGTTGCCATCTCGCTCTTGGTTTGCCAGGGAAGATGTTCTAGCTGATGCTGCCAATGTCTTTTCATGGCTTCACATTAGAAAAGGTGAAGCAATGCAGTAATTTTGAATGGGTTGGGAGCTTAAAGAGCCTCATAAAGTTTAACAGAAATGCCTCATCCACTTAATTGGGATTGAGTGCATTTCTTGGTTGATTTATGTGTGAGCACAGACAATCAGAACTCCAACTTTACTTCAGCCAGAGAGTAACCTAAACTTCATCCCAGATTTTCACCCATAACCTTTCTACAGATGGACATATAGTGCACCATATCGTGGGCAGAAAAAGATCCAAGACACTCACATCAGCTCCTGGAGCTGCTACCAGAGTAGTATTGAGCGTCGGGACAGGTGATGTCACTGAGAGCATCCCACTGCTCCCATACCTTGCCTAAGAGCTTTGCAGGTGTGATTCGCAAGGAAGGTGTCAATTCATAGCTCTCCCCCACTTCAAGACACAGGTCTGCATCTTGCTCTTCTGCAGCTTATGAAAAAGTGGTTGTGGGTTTTTTTAAGGTTTATTACTGCCATCAACAGAGGAAATTCTCCACTGCCAGGCAAATAAAGCAGGAGGCAGTGGGCTTGCAACACACCTTTTGCTCAAAATGCAAAATGTCAGTGTCACAGGAATTCCTGCTCCATCTCATTTTTATATCTATGCAACACCAATCAAGAAAAACATCTTCTTTAGCACAGGGCTCCAGAAAAAAATATATGTGATCAAAAAACACCCTTACAGCTGAAGCACCATAAACCTGCCATTTCTCTACACAGAACAGTTTGATCTGCCAGGAAAGGTGCACACAGCACAAGCTGTTTTCCTTGCACTCAATTCTGAAGAAATCCCCACAGGAAGACCAGAACCTTCAGCTAGAGTTGAAGGTAAAAACTGTTTGGCCTTGACTCAAGAAGTCCACAGGACAAAGTGTTCTTCAGACTGTATTGGTGTGGTTTTCCTGTGACTATCTAAATACCTGTGCTGTTAAAGGTGCATATTTACATTTATTTTTATTGTGCACATATTTTGGGGTTTTTTTACAGAATTCTTGTGATTTTATTTCACAGGGTTGAAGAGCTGTGAAGTCATCCATAGTTTACTTAGTCCAACATCTGTAAGCCAAAGAAATTCCACCATCATCTGATCATGGGAGGAGGGAAATTTTATATTTAATGGAGTTAAGAGGATAAATTTTCTAGGCAACATATTACATTCTTCCTCCTGAATGATAGTTTTTCTTTCTTTTGCCTCTTCAGGAACACTAGCTAGAAGGCAGACAACAATGATGTTAGTGCATCCCTGAGTCCTGCCTTGATTTTTACAACAGGATCACACTGACAGCTTACATTTGGTCTATGTTCTGCATGCTACAACCCCCAGGTGTTTTGCTGAAGTACTGCTCAGACAGTCATTTTTCATTCATATAAAAATCATAGCTCACATGCTCACAAGGTTTTTAATTCCATCCAGCTAGCAAAGAATTTAGCTTCTTCTGAAGTGCAAAGTGCTACACCTATCTTTAATCAAATTTTTATTTCACTAATTTCAGACCTTCTCTCCAGTTCAGCAGATCATGCTGCATTTCTAATCATTGCTGTCAAAGTTCTGGTAATCTAGACCCAAAAAATAAATTGCATGCCACTTGATCTTTTGTCCAAATTATTGACAGGTATTTGAAATGGCAACTAAACTGTGATGCAGCCCTTGAAAATGGATCTCTAAAGCCCTTCCAGTTTGATAGTTACCAGCAAACTACTGGTAACTACTCTTTTTCTTCTTTGTTTTTTAATAAAGACAAATAAGGAAGGCATGTCCAATAAGGCTTTGGGTTTGCTTAGTTTAGAGTAAAGGAGGCTGATGTGTGACCCCATTGCTCCGTACAACTTCCTGAGGAGGGGAAGTGGAAAGGGATGTGCTGAGCTCTTCTCCCTGGTATCCAGTGACAGGAAGTATAGGAACGATTCAACACCGCACCAAAGGAGGTTCAGACTGTATGTCAGGAAGCATTTCTTTGCCAAGAGGGTGGCCAAACACTGGAACAGCCTTCCTTGAGAGGTGGTCAATGCCCTAAGCCTGTCAGTGGTTAAGAGGCATTTGGACAATTCCTTTTAGCAACATGCTTTAGCTTTTGGTCAGCCCTGAATTGGTCAGGCAGTCGGAATAGATGCTCATTGTAGGTCACTTCAAACTGAAATAGTCTGTTCTGCTCTATTCTATGCTATTCTGCAATTCTAACAACAGTCTAACCTTTGCTATCATTTCTGACTTGATTCTGAGACTGTCACCTGGGGCAGCCTCAAAACATCTTCTCTTGAGACCTATCACACTTATAACCTGCCCTGATTTCAAAGCCAGCTGACCTACGATGGGAGAAAGTTTGGTTAACTCGATATAATCTCCCAAACTGGCCATTAATGCATTGGCAGCACTCAAATGTTTCCAAAGAACTTTGATTTCAACCCTAATTTGCTGTTGATAGCTTTTGATAGGCTGATTTTCAGTGAATGCTTTGATGGATGCATAGATTTGGATTTTGACCATGCCCATTTTATATGTGCAATAAATGGTAGGACAGAGTTGGAGACAAATGGATTATGCATTTGGTCAGCCACATGATATCCACTCCTTCTTGTTCCCCATCTCAAAGGCCACCAACGAGAATGTACAGCAAGGTGTGCACATCTCCTTTACGACATCTGTAGCCACTACAAGCCAGCAATGAACACAGTGCTTCTTATCCCAACATTCTTCAACCTCTCATCAAAAATCACCAAAAAATTATGCCTGAAAAAAGTGTAAGCTTGGTTATTTGCTTATGCTGCACCATTTAAAGGCAAAACGATTTTTCTTTCCCATTACAAATGGAAATAATTCCTGTGTTTCCATCTGTTAGTGACTGATACTGCCCTGATAATGCACAAAACTGCTCCAAGACAGAGGCATCAATCACACTGAGAAGCACTTCTTAGAAAATAAAAATAAAAAATGCTTCCCATTTTTACGATATAATTAGAGCACAGGAGGAAGCGGTTTTTAGTCCTGTTCTGTGAAGTAGATTTTTCCATTTTCTGCTAGATTTAGGGAGGTTTGGGAAGCTGTTAGCATGCAGATAACTAAAAAGACAGTAATTCCAACATGATTCAATCTGATGCCTAATTCTCAAAATGAGGGAAGAAGCCATAACGCACAAAGACCTGAACACTGTCCTTGTCTTCTGCTGCTTAGAGCTTTCAAAGATACTGAATTGCCATTTTTCTTGCCCGATATGCACCTATTTTGAAATCTTCATTACAACTATTTCAGATGTTTGCAACAACAAGGCCAAGGACAAATCAAGCCATTTTCCAGTGTTATAACACTCTAGACTCTCTTCTGAAAATTTCAGCTGCCCACTTTCATTCCATCTGCCCCCGCTCGTGGTTTTGCTGAAGACAGGGGAAAGTTTGCCAGCCAACCCTACATGAAAACCAGGAGAAGAAAGTTCTTGAGCACAGAGCTCTCCCAGCAGTTTGGGATGGGTTTTTTACCACCTTCCTTAGAAACTGCAAATTGCAGCACAAACCTTGGAAGTTTTTAATTTATTTTTTTAGCTGGGACAAGAGTCAGATTTTCACCCAAACTCACTTTCAAAATTAGCTAAGCTTGTTTTGACTGAAAAAAATTAATCCCAAGGCAGAGGCTGGCACTCAGAATTTCACTTGATATTCTGACTAAGTTACATGCAAGCAGAATAGGTTCTTACAAGAAGCACCAGGTGATCATAATGAGGCACTGCAGCCAGTGCAGCCTCTAATAGAGCTGTAATACAATCAATTCCCACATAGCTTATTATTCCAGAGTGATTGCTGGGCCATTTTCTTGTCAGCTCACTGGTATGTCACAATAAAATCCCACATGTAGGTGGAGTAACTTCTAACATCTAAACAAAAGAAATCAGCATAGGATTGTGCTGCACCATCTGACTGGAGAGGAACCACAACACACAAAACACAGACAGGAAGGATTTACTGTGCTCCAAAAGCAATCTCAGTCCTGTGTCTCCACAAGGGTGTAGTAGTTCTTTGACCAGCATCTCACTGTGAAAGAAAAATGTCTGTTCCACCTCTGTGGCCTTCAGATAGTCTCTAAAGCACTTACCCCATGTTATTTGAAGCTCTGATTCAAATACCTTGTCTGCCTGACATGGAACACAGCCTTGAGTAGCCCACCCTACTACCAAAATCTGGCCATACAAACCCAATATGCTCTTTGTGGGGCTATTGATATCTTTATTTCTTTCAAAATATGATAACATTTTTCTAGTAATTTTTCCCAAGTGGGGATTTAGTGACAAGGCATTTAAAAGACAGTTCAACTCTCAGTAATCAAAATTAGCTTGATGACCCTCACATGACCCCCACACAGAAACCTCACAAGACCACATCATGTGTAGGCACCGTAGGGACATTCCCTGTTCACTTTGTGCACAATGTGGGCAGGATCTGATCCACTTTTCTTGGGAAACAGTTGCTGAAAGTGTGCCTTCAGTTTCTGCCAGCGGGTACTCAATGTCCCATCTGCTCATGGAGCTCAGTCTGTCTTCAAATACACTACCTTTTCATCACCTGCTCTTTCGTCATTGCCATTCCCATCAGCAATTTCCAGCCTTTCCAGGGAGCTATTGGGTCTGTTTACCATCTGTCCTTCTCCTTCCCCTGAGAACACTTGGACAACGATTCATTTACTGCTGTTTTTTTTCTTTTAAGTAAGTTGAACATCTTTTGACAATAAATTGCTCTTGATATCCCTTGGAGCCACTTAAATCTCCTTTGGTGACCTCTTGCTTTTTCTGTGCATTACCATGGCTTAATGTTCACCTGTCCTCTTGCCATTTCATTGGTCCACATTTGACGACAGAACAAGTCATGAGCCTGAGTCATGATCCTATTACTCTTCTGGAGAGTGCTTACTACTACCCAAGATATTTTTATTTTTCCCCTCAGCATTACTCTTTTCTTCCTTGTTTGGTGGTTTGGTTTTTTTTGGGTTTTGTGTGTGTGTGTGTGTGTTCTCCATTTCATTCCTTGATTTTCACTTCACATCTCTATTTCTGTTCTGGCACTCCCCTTTCTTTTGCCCTTGAAGAACAAAGATAATAAAACCTGTAACAGCTTTCTAGATGAATTTTTTTCTCATTAGCTTTTTATTGGATTTCTTTGAGGCAAGAAAAGGAATTTGTATATACCAAACACAGAGAGGGAGAAATACGGATAAACCTAAAGAATCATAAAGGTTAAATAAAGGGAAGAGGTAGACAAGAGTATATTTAAGGTGATGCATAGAGCAGGAGAAAAGAGGAGAAAGTGAAAGCAAAATCTGGAGTGCTTTCACTTAGCCAACTTCTACAGACAAAAATGAAGAAAAATTCTTCTGATCTGATAAAAATATAGAATTGGGCAAATGTATCACTTCATCTAAGACTAAATTTTGCCTTTTTTCCCATGTTGGGATTGACAGAATTTTTCAAATTTCCTTTAAAATATTATTTCTTTAAAAAACAATCAACCAACCAACCAACCAAAACAGCTGAGATTTTCTCCATGGATGATAGCAGGAGCCTGGAGTCTCAGGAGTCTCCTGAGATTCCTAGACTCATCCTGGTTCCTGGACTGAGCCTTTGCTTTCTCCATTTTCTTCTTTTCAGAGGCCTGCTCCTAGCATTTTTTATGCAGCTAGTGAGAGCTATATGGCTTGAGTCTCTGTGGGGCTCCAATGTCCATGCTGTCCACTCCACTGGGCAATCCCCTTGCCATTGAGAGCTGACATCTTCTCAAACAGCAAGCAAAATTCAAGCGGGCTGCCCAGACAGCTCTCCCAGCTTACCACACCAACATAGCCAAAATTGTTCCCCAGCTATTTCAGTGGGGAATCCCAACTGTACCTTGCATTTTTTCATTTGGGGTTGTGAGAGGGTTCTTTTCTTACAGGGAGAGGGAATACATCCCCTAATTGTGTGTTACTGTTCAAGCACTGAGCTGGTGAACGCCTTCTGGCTCAGGTGAGTGACAGAGAGAAATTCTGACTCATTTGCAACCAGGAAGGAAGCGGAGTGTACTGTGTGCTCAGAATTAGGGACAGCCGGCGAGACTATAGCTGGAAAGGCTGCCTGTTGAGAGCACAGTGTATTTAGAAGCATCTAAAATTATTTGTGTGACTCAGTACTGTTTTCCTAACACTGACAGCAGCATGTGGTAACTCTCTCCCTTAGGATGCTCTTTTTATCCTCCTTTTTTAATTTGTGGATGAGAAGGAAGAAGAAAAATAAAGAATAGAGAGACTTTCTCTGCTGTTTATCAAAACCAAACAACACTTTGCACTTCTGCAGCATTCGAGGTGATTTGCAGATGAACTTGGAGGAACTGGGCTTGGACCGGTCAGTATCACATAGTATATACTGTTGTACACAAGAGCAAAGTTATGTGGTTATCTCTAAGCTGTTCTTTTTGAGCTGAGGGGTTTGTTTGTCCTGGAACAAAACCTTTCTTTACTGCCAAAGACAATTTTACACAGCTAAAACCATGGCGTGTGGGTGGGCACCGCTATGAAATCTTGAATGTCTAATATATCAGTCTGAGGAGCTGGGAGGACCCAACAGTAGCAGCACTAGGAAATGTTAAAGTGAGATGAAAAGAACTCTACTACAACTTATTCACCTTAGTATTACAGAGGTATTTGGTGATCCAGAACTACCAAATAGTGTTTAGTTTTCTTCCCATTTACGCCAGCTGCTCAAAACCCATTCTCCCATCACCCATAACTGTGTTCGGTTTCAGACAAATCTCATCTCATGTAGAAAGTGACACCTGTTCTCAGTGCACAGACTTTGGAGAATCTACCAAATGAGCTGTCCTGGGATTTAATTTCCTTCCCAGGTAATAAAGCTAGGTATCTCCTGCCTTTTCCTAACCTGCTTCACATCTGGATTCAGCCACTACATTTGCCTCTGTCTACTGGATCAAGCAGCACTTGGCTGTCAGGAATGCTCTGCAGGTTCCCAGTGGTTGGAGATTGTGACTGAGCTACCTCTTTGCCAGCTCATTTGTGCCCAGGGATTTCTGGGAAGCTTAAAGAAAAGACAGTTTCATGACACTGTGTGTCTCTGCAGGTCCAAACAGACCTCATGCTGAGCAGGTGAGTAGGCACAGAAACTGCTGTGCGGTCGTGATGATAACATGGTAGTACCTGAGCCAGCTATTCCCTTCAATGATTCATTCTTTCCCCTCTTATCTCCTTCCCTGACCAGCTCTGCTGACAAAATTAGCAGCATACCTGCCTGTATGCTTAGTGCTACTCCTCACAGCACAGAGTAAAATACTAATTCATCATCAATGAAAGCAAATGGACCCACATTTAAGCAGGAAGCAGCTTATATTTGTATTATTGCATCAAAGTGAGTTATATGCTTTGACTCACCTAGTAGAAGCCATCACAGAGAAGAGCCTGCTAGGCAGAAAAGAGGAAGTCCAGATGTGGATGAGAAAGCATCTAGTGACACCAGGAGACATCTCTAAAGCTGTGCAAGTATCAATCACAGCGCGATCATTCCTTCCAGTCCTCTTGGGCATCAGGTAGCTGTCTGGGCTGGAGCTCCCCCTGATACACACAAAACACAGAAAAGGCAAATGGGCCCACAGCAAGAGACATGTTAGCCACCCCCCTCTCCAAAACCACCTCCAGTGCCTAGAAATTGTACTCTGAAAACTAAAACTGAGGAAAACAGAAAAATCTACCTCAAAAGGAACATGGATTAATGTGCAAGTCATGTAGCTGGATATTCTACTTGACTTCTTTTGATTCTCTGTTTTTGTTGAAATAATCTACTTCCCATTCTCGGAAAGTACTCACCCTCACCTTCAAGGAAAAACACCAAAATGAGTACTATCTGTCAGCAGAGAAATGAAGGCTGTCCATGTGAGCAACTGAGTGCTACACACTCACAGACACAACATCTGCACAAAGATCATCACTCTAAGGAGTGAGGCCTCAGTCAGGTACTTTCCCAGATGTCTTTCCATCACACTGCAGACGACACAAGGAGTCAGAGAAATGTTCTTTAGGAGCAGACAACACGTTGATGAAACAATTGTTCCACCTCCAAAACACTACTCCCACCTTGCCTCCTTTCCCTAAATTGCTTTCTCCAAAATAAGCATCCCAGTAGAAGCATATTTCAGGCCATAAAGAGACAAGCTCCAGACACGATGGATTTTCCTTCTTTTTCATTCAAGGTCAGCTTCAGTCCTAAGGCACTGGCTTATTTTTTTCAACAAAGCATTACAAAACCATGGTAATGGGATCGACCTCTGCCCGCAAGCTGCTAATGACTTCCTGGGTGAGCACCCAGGGAATGGATCCACTCTGGTCTGCATGCCGCTGGGGAATTCATTTGCTGCAAGAGCACTACTCAGCTGACTTTCAGCACTTCCATGGGAAAAAACGGCGATCAGCAATGGCTGGCTGAAACCTACAGCTTGCCAGGGGGGCTGGCTGTTGTCAGATGTTGTTAAATCTCACAGCCACGGCATGTCCCCAGCAGACAGGGTGTTTTTGTTCAACAGTTATTTGGGGGCAAAGTGCACCAAGTACCTTAGGCAAGCATTATTATTAACTCCAATTATTCATCACTGGTTTTGCTATTACTCTACACCTAAGAGAGGGCACAATGACTCTGAAGGCTACTGAAGGAATGCAGAGACCACAGAGCAGGCACGAGTTCGTGTCCCAGGCAGGCACAGCAAGGCAGGTTTGGTCCAAAGGACCTGCATTGCTGGCTGGAGAACCCTACTGGGGCATAAGGCAGGCATGAGAGAGGAGGCTGAATCCCCCATTTTGTGTGATGCAGATCAATGAAAGAAGAGGCAGGGAAGTGGTTTTCCTGAGAACAACATCCATCACAAATAAGACTGAACCAGACCTGTGTGCTAAGCTGCATTATGAATAAAGTCTAGCAATTGAATTGCCTCTTCAGAAAAATAAATAAACCAAAAGCATGCTGAAACCAGACCTGTTCCTGTTGGGGCAGGAATTTTCTGGCATTTTGGATCCAGGTCCTTTCTGAGCTCTAACTTGCAGAGATATTCTGTAAATCCAGAGGATGGAGGAGATGAACTTGCCTACTTTGAACTGCTCTGAGCAGCCTGATCTAGCAGTTATGGTGGGCCTGCTTGGTGCAGGGTCTGGAGACAATTCTCCAGACATTCTTCTCCACCTTAATTGCTTTATCGTGCTATGATATTTCCTGCTGAAAACCACATGAAGGGAAAAGTGCAATACTTCTAATTTTTGCATATCTCCTCTTTTGGCACAGTCTCTTTAGCCACTAACAGCCAGCACAGGCCTCCCAGGAAGGGTACTCTCCTCTCCAAAGAAAGATGCATATGCACCAACCCTTCCATCACTGCTCATTAGCACCTTTCGAATGTCCTGTATTTTTTGCAACTACTGAATAAGCAAAAAATCAGTAACAGTTTCTCTTGTCCTTCAGCTAAACTCACAGAAGTACCACTTTACCCTAGAATGACTCAACTGCCTTTGCAGCATCCAGCTGCACAAGGAATCCCAGAGACCTACAGAGAAGACCCAACTTGAGTACTGCAAGCTAATAAATGTGGGGCTTTAGTGCACTTGATTTTCAAGTTTTCTGGTTTATTGACACAACAGTATGGTCCAATTGCCCACAAAGAGGTCTGTGAGCCAGGTCTCCTGGCTTGTTAAGTTCCCGAGTGCACATAAACATATTCACATCCAACGGTTTCATTTAAACCCAGACCTGAGTCTTCCATTCCTGTTTGAGCTGTGCTGTGGTTTTGCTTAGCTACAGCTCTGCCCATGCCAGGCCACAGACCCTATGGGTCTGGGCTGTCATCTGCAGGTTGACTTCCTGAGTTGACCTGGGACATGTCTTGTCACCATGAACTTGCCTGATGATCCTCACTCTTGGCTGAACCTGGCCATGATCTAGGCCTGCCTTGCCTGGGTGCTGAGTATGGATTCCAGAGTCCTGGTTTGCAAAGCCCCTGCCTTGCTGGCTGTGTTACTCTTGGCTCCTGTTCTTCAGGGAGGAAGGACCTAAGGCTGGCACTTGCTGCTTCTGGACACTCACTCTGTAATTGAGGTTCTCGATCACCTTGTGGAAACTGTTCTTATCCATGCTTGCTTTAGCTCTGGAGCTTCTCAATGTGGCAATTAATGATGGATGGGACTGCAGCCTAAGCCAAGTCTGAGTCATCAGAAAAGCCAAGTAGGTATGTGGTTGTCCTCTTGCATGTGGTCTTTGGTTTAGCATCAGGTTATATTCTTATTCAGGATTTCTCCCAGACTTAGTTGTTGTTCACATAATGCAGAAAATGGGCTTGTCACATCTTGATCCATAAGTAGTGAGGAAAATCAGGAGCATCAGTCAGGCTGGGCACTGTGAGCTAAGCACTTGGTGCCAAGAGCCTGTGATGAGCTGTTAGGTCTCTTATAGAGACACACAAGGTGGGCACAGGCCGACGTGAGACTTTGATTTCACTTTCTCTGTGGTTTGAAGATACAAAAACAATTATTTTAGTTTTGTGAATGTGCACCAAATGTGTGGCTTTCTCATAAGAAAAAGAATCAACTTAAAAAAAATCAAGATCACAAGCCTGGTTCTAATGCTGCTTCAGCTTCCAGCTCACCAGTCAATCCCTTTCCTCTATGAAGAGATGGTGGGGTTTTTGCTACCTGTGCACTGAGGTAAAGTTTCCCAGTGCTGGCAGATTTCTCCCTGGACTGAGAGTTCCCTTCATCTTTCCCCTCACCAGTGTAATCTACATTTACAACTGATGTATTCTTCATAAACAAAAAGAAAACAGAAAAGCCAAAGCTTAGATTGATATGCCAGCATGACAGCTGTGAGTCTGTAACATTAGATTTGCTTATGAACCCTTTCTCTCATGCCTGATGGATCATCTGACATGCATACATTCAAACTGAGGGAACTGGTGTAGCTATTTCCAGATGGGCTTCTTGTCATCCCAGGGTGGATGTATAAGCTGAGCAGATGATTCATTCTCTGCAGGTATTAGTCTTTACAGTCCTATCATAACCTTCAGAAATGGTACTTTGTTGTTTTTCAGCATCTGCTTACTAGAAGCAAGTACAAACCCAGTAATGCTTCATGGCTACAAATCTCCTCAAATTTGGAGCTGAGATCTAACAGCAGAGGGATGTAGGTGTGCTACATTGCCTTCCTTCTGCCATTCAAAAAGTGGATGAACAAATGAGATTTTAATACTAACATAAAAGGGAAAAAATGCCCACTGGAAGGAAAGAGTTAAATTCCAGTGGATCCACCCAAAAAGAAATACCAAGGTGGCTTTTTAAAGCTTTCTTTTTTTTTTTCCTTTTTTTTTTTAATTTTTTTTTCCCAGCCTTTACCTGCGTCTCTTTTTCTTCATTCTCATGGAGAACAAAAATCTTTTTTCTTGATCACAGAAATAATAGCAAAGCAAACAAACTACCTTAAATTGCTTGGGCAGCAGAAGTGGTTGGTTCAATTAATTGCCTTAACTTTGCAGAAACATCTGGCATGCTGTTTCCATCCTGTGAGAAGCAGACTTCAATTAGGAACAGGGTGAAGAAGATAAATGAAAATTGGCAAGGACTCACCCACAGACTTCAGCAAGCACAAGCTCTTTAGCCTAGTCCTATTGAAATCACCCTGCAAAATGCATCTGCCCACACAGTCAGAATGTCAGAGGAATACAGCTTTCAGGTGTTTTCAGAAGCTTTGATCCTAAAAATGGCAGCAAATGAGGCTGATAAAAAGACTCTAATTATCATTTCTATTATTTCAGGTAGGGCTAGACTGGCTAACACTGGGAAGTATTCCTGGACTTCTAGATGTATTCCAGCAAGAACACAAGGACCAGAGACACCATGGTGCAAACTGAAGTGCAGGCTTGAGCCTTTATGTAAAACCTGTATAAATGTGAGCTTATTGAAAAGCATGACCAGCATGGTACAGAAGGGCTTCACAGGGTTTATTGGAAAGGCTCTGTACATGTGAGGGAGGCAGGAGAAACTGCATAAGCAGCCAGACAAGACAGTGAGGAATGAGAGCCAGAGGTGTAGATGACTTGACCCCTGAAAACGAGAAATTTAATTTCTTGGGTGCAGTACTGGCAAAAAGAGGTTTCAGCTGTTTCCAGACTTGTCCAGGATGTTGTGTCCACCTCAGAATAACACTGTTCTTCATCAAATGAAAGGGATGATTTCTAAAACACAATGTTGCTTCAAAAAGGCCAGATTATCTGGCCTTTCATGAGCTATGGTATGTACACGGTGCTCAAAAATGTAAGGTAACAGGCAGGTGAAGACCTTGGCCTCTCTGACTGAGAGGAAGCTCCAGGGAAGGAGGCTGACTGGCTCAGAGACCCTTTCCTGACTCACAGCACATAAAATGGCTCTCCTTTTCTGGAATCACTCATGAAACATGCATCTCCCCCAAGGCTGTGGATGGTGAAGGCTTGGGTCAGATTAAAGCAAGTAAATCCAAAAGTGGTGAAGTGGTACAGATGCAGTAGAAGTCATTCCCAAATCTCCTAATGGTTTAAAATTCTTCATGCTCAATACTTCCAAGAGGGCAGGAAGGGAGCAGAGCTAAAAATAAATAACACCGTAAATAATTTATTTACCATTGGAGGGACCAATTCCTTCTGCCTTTCTCCCTGCATCTGGCTTTGCTATTATCTTGAGCAGCCCACCAGCACAGAGCCGCAGAGATGTGTAGAGTGGGTGGGTTGGAAGGGCTTATCTCATACATCATCCTCAGCTAACTGCAGGAATTGAACGGAGCTTGCTGGCTGCAGGAGATTTAATTAAGAGGAGATGTATGTTGCACTGGGGACAGGGCTCTTGCCTTGGCATGCTGCGTTTCTATTGCACGCTTTTGACACAGAACATAAATGTTTTTCCTTCTTCCTAACATCAATTCTTATTCCAATAAAACCAATGCCTGACTAGTCCTGTGAGAGCACAGTCCCAGTGTACTCCCTGAATGTGCTGGTTCTTATAGCCAATTTCAGGACAAAGCAGCAGGAGTGTAGGGAAGCCTGCTGAGGGGTGGAGCCCTGATGGGAAGCCGAGGAACAGCCCCTCCTCGCCAGATAACAGCCACTACCTGAACAGTACCCCTCCAGCAAGCATTTGCTTCGCCGAGTTTTAGTGCACTCCCACACAGGAACATTTATCACATGCAGGCAGCAATTCTGAGCCAAATTAGAAAGGGTAATTTCTGATAGATCCGTAAATTAAGGGTGTCTTTTGCAGGACCTTCCCCTTGTGTGGTAGGAGGTGTTTTGGGTTCAGTTTAGCCATGGCATATCAATATCTCACCTTGTGCTTTTTCTGATGTTTTCCAGCTCTGCTTTCTCTATCTATCCTTCACTTCTTTCATTATTGTTATAGCCTAATTAACAATTGTGGTCGTCTTTCTTGAGGGGGCACCTCATATACACATCTGATCTGGCTTGTGTAAATAAATATTCAGAGACAAAATGGTTGTACTGGAGGGAATACAGGGTAGTGACACACTGATAGGACTCTGCTGACACTGAACACCAAGGCCATGGCATACACAGCTGGAGAGCATTAGCAGAGCCCATTCAGAGGTCTGCCTCTCTCAGGGCTGTTTTCTGCTCCTCTTTTTATTGGTGGTAAATTACTTTCCAAGCTCCCCTGTGAACTGTGGATACATCATTTAATTTTAAAATGATAGATCACTTCGATGCCTCTTACTTCCTCTCTGCTCCTTCCCAAAGGAGCAGAGTGGAAGCCCCAGTGACCACCACTTTGAAAGCTGTGTTGGCCTGTGTTACGGTATATCTTTATCAGGAGCAATCTCTCATTCCCTGAGTGGGCAGACATCTTCCACTGCCTGGAGGTTATTCTCAATGCCATTTTTAATGCAGTCTGTGCTCAGCCATCAGCCCAAGTTCAAACACTGTAAATAACACTTCATATCACTGGGCCTCATATCACCATAGAGATTCCTCTAAAACTTTCACCTTGTGGCCTGTGGCCGTCATTCTCTTCTCTTGCTGTAGCTTTATCTTCTCAGCTCCCATAAAGCAGCTACCTGGAAAGCAGAGACCACCACCAGCTTCTGCATCCAATAGCACCCAAGAGGAAAATATGAGACAAGCCTTGAGACCTCTGACAATTCGTTCTGACTGTTTGGCCCTCTGCTGGCTCAGTGGCAAAGACCCTAAGAAAGTCTATAGCCTGCTCCCCAGAAAGCTGTCCTCCAGGACCTTTGGTGCAGATGGACTGGAATGTTGAGTCTCATATCTCATCAGCCAGGGTGATGTGGGGTGGTCTTCTCACTTCATTTCAGCCGTCTCCTTCAAGCTCAGTATTGTGAAGCCCATGGACAGAGCCAGAAACTTCAAGGCAAAAAATCTTGTCTCCTACCTGATATACAGAAGGGAAGAATGGTATCCCTCTAGGCCTGACCTAACAGTAGTCAGTCCCCTCTTTCCAGAGTCATCTTCTCACAAGAGAGTCATGGATGAATTTTAATTGGGTTCCTTCAGGCTTTCTCCAAGCTAAGCCTGTGTTCTGGGACTATGTTCTTTTCACAGACAGGGCACCAGGGGACTCGAAAAAGCTTCCTCATTGGCGTCAATCTCAATCCCTTCCTAACTCTTTGGGCACAGTGAACCCAAGCAGTGCTGACTTTTGCCTCAACCTACCTCCCAGAAGTGTATACAACAGCATTACAATGTATAGCCCGACTGGCCTAATCTAGTTATGGAAAACATTTTGGTATGTAGCCCTTGGTACCAGCTATGACCTCTTTATCACATTCTCATCAACCCACTCTTCCTAAAGTACAAGTCAGAAATAGACTATGGCAGTGACTCAGAAAGGGAAGGAGGAGGAGTCATTCTGACTCAAATACCAAGGGGGGCCTCCAGAGGATGGCATGTGGGACTCTACACCAACACTTGCAGCTCTCCGTGTCTCAACTGCCAAAGTTCCCTCACACAAACCTGCAGCAGGCTGGAAATGCTGTTGCTTATCTCTCAGTAGAGGAGGTGATGCTCTGCTGATTCTATAGTGTGACTCAAAGGCATTACTTCTCCAATAGGTCTTGACCACAGGCTGAAATCAGAGTAGTTTTATCTGGGCAGGTAAATAATGTGGGCCAAGGTTCCCTGTCTAGCCTAGAGGGCAAGCAGCACAGCAGAGTTTACACCCATACAGCTGAACTCTTTTCTCAGTCTATACACCCTGGAAGTATTCCCTGCCTGTTGTTTCGCCTGAACTATGGCCAGGCACTGCGGCAAGCTGGGACGGTCAAAGCCAAGACAAAGATATAGATGGTCTCACAACTGAGCTTAGAACACATCTGCAATTAGGAAAGCCAAGATTATAAAGCACTCGTGTTTAACTTCTTTCCTAAGCTGGCCCAAGTCTTTTAGCACCAATGGCCCAGCTAACAAGCATATTGTTTTCAGACAACTTCATTCCACTGCTCCACTTACTGAAGGCACAGCTAAATGTGAGGCTTTTCCTTGGGAAACAGAAGATAATTTGCAAAAAGGTAAACAGAGACATTTCCCTAGAAGGAGGGAGCAGACCTCTGTTACTAGAACCTAAGTAATTACCCTTTACTCTCCCTTCCTGTTTTTCTCATACTCTGTGCATTTTTCCCTTTGTCCGGAAAAATAGTTCAGAGAATAATATCATGGACTCTCTGAGTCTAGAAGTATATTTTAGATGATTGGATAAAATAAAGCAATGCTTGGCTAAACATAGATATGGACAGTCCCACAGATAATGGTCCTATCCCACATCACCAGCAGTGGGATCCCTCCCCAGCCTGCTCAACAAATCAGCAGGCAATCAGTTCACCAGGCTAGGGCAGGCTCACTTGCAGCAGAGAAAGCAGGTCCCCAGAGAAAGCAAGTACATCCTCACCCCTTACAGGAACACATTTGGTTTCCCATGCTTTCATCACTGCCTGAAACCTAGTCCACAGGAGTGTTCGTCTGACTGGTTATAAAAGGTCAGCAGAGATCAGTCCATGGATGAAGGAGCTGAACAGTCCTCTAGATACTCATGGATACTCATCTCATCTATTTAAATGCTGAGGTATTTTGCAAACTGGGAATCATGACTAGGGAAGTTTCTGCTCCAGCCATCACTTCCCTTCAGCAGAAGTAAGAAGAAAATTCCACTTTTGAATTAATTAAAGCAATTCTGAGATCAGTTTTGTGTCCATGACCACATATAGTTCTTTCAGCCCTTTCCACTCCAGAATTGCTCAGCCCAAAACATTCAAAATCAAGATGTTCTTTGCATTCCCCAAAACACAATATCTGTGACCTGAGCTGAGCAGAGGATTTATCTGCTTTCAGATACTTTATACCTGAAATCTGGTATCAAGCACTATCCCCGTGGTTGGTATTTTACATCAGGAGGTTTTGAGTCAAAAAAATGATAGCTTTGATCAAAGCAACCTATAGCTAGAGCTAGGAAAGCCTGACCTTGAGCTTACTTTCTTCTACCAAATATCACATTCTGCAGGAAGAGTCCTGAAGATAGAAGAATTTTTTTTAATCCATCATTTTGCCTCACCATCTTCTGGGAAACAGACAATTCGTCTGAGATGCAACTTTGCAAACAGATCAAGCCTGGGCCAGGCAGGCACCAAGGACATTGTTGCTTGAGAGAATAATGTGTTCATAGAGATGAACCCCATCTTTTAAATGAATATATTAAAGAAATCTCTATGCACCTCTATGCAGACCAGTGCAGCTTTTTCCAGGAAGGAAACCAAACTGCTTCCCTGGTCACTAGTGCCATGCAGCCAAAGGCTTTCCCAGCTGGAGTCCATGTCCATGCAGGACACATACAGTGCAGCCACTGTAATTGGTCTCATGCTTGCTTTTCCTGACTTTTCAGAAGCAAACAGCATCTAATGTATTTCAAAGGCCAGGTCCTCTGATTTAAAAAAGCCACCTGACCAGTACCACTGTACTTTAATTTAAACATCCATTTAGTGTCTGATCACAACAAATGGGTCAGTATTTTTAAGGCCCCACTGAGTAACAGCAAAAAAATCCAACTCAACTTGAAATAGAGACACATCACTTTTCTTATGAAGTCAGAGAGATTCTGGAAGTTCATTAAATTTAGAGCCTTCTGGCAGTATTCCTGGTCACACCAGTGGTGGGTATGTGTATGCACAAATGCATTCCTCTGATCTGTTTATGACCTTGGTTATGCCAGGGTTAATCCAAGTTTGTCCACTGTGGTTCAGGAGGGGTTTGTGCTAGGATGACAAGAGTTTCTTGTGAGAACACTTTCATGACATAAGCAGCACAAAGCAAAACAAAGCACATCAGCCTTCTGCAGCATGCATCTGTCACCCCTTCTTATGACACCCTAGTTTTCAGGATGAGTCAAGCCCTCATCATGAACGTATAATTGACTCTGCAGTTCATTGAGATGTCCATATACTTGCTTTTGTTACTGCTATCTGTGGGTTAGCCACAGTTGACCCTTAACATTTTTCCCTGTGCACAAAGGACTTTCAGCTTCCGCTGTCTGAAATTGTGGCACAAAGATTTGTTGCTAAGCGGAAATTAAGCCAGTCACAAGGCTCTCACTGCCCAGGAGACCACACCACTCCTTCTCCTTACTCTCCCACTGGGGTGGCTTATAATTAGCACAGTCCAATTAATAAAGCAGTGTTAGATTACAGTCAGGCTCCTGGAAATTATTTATGGGCAGGAGCAAACACATTTTATATAAACTTGTGTCATGATCTGGCAGGTTACCCCTGGGAATTTCTTACTTGGAGCTACAGTCTCAGCTAGCATTCTGATCCAAGCAGCACAATGTTCATCAGTCCTGTGTCAGTATGCTGGGAAGGTGCTTGGTCCCTGTCTCATTGCTGCAGGAGTGCAGCTTGTTTTTACTTTGGGATGGACAAACTTTGTCCTTTGATGAGTACTTTTGCTCTTCTCAGTGCAGATCTGCAGCCTTCCTACCTTCCTACTATTGCCCTCAAATTTTGGTGAGGCAACAGAGCAAAGAGCAGAGAGGACCACACAACTATGTTCTTCATTCAGTCTGATATTAAATTCCACCTACCCCATGCCATTTCTCATTTCAACAGACCAAAACAGAAGTCATGTGTTTGGCGCCTTAGCAGGATGCTAGAAAGAGAGGCAGAGGTGGAAAGAAATAAAGACCTTTTTACTAGGTGTCTAGGAGTCACAACTGCAAGGGCTATCACCCCAAACAGCACAGGAAGGAGGATTGAAGACCCTCTGTAGCTGCCTCTCACAATGTGCTGTAAGACTTACTTCAGGATGGTCATTTTACCCAGGGAGGTATATCTTTCTCAGTCACCCTAGGAACTGGCTATCACTCAAGCCTGATCCAGAGGCAAGGGAATAGACTCCAAGGCAACACATTAGCTAGGGGAGGAAGCAATCCCTTACCTAATTTCTGTCTCTCCCAGGGTTGAGACAGCAGCTGAGCAGGATGAAAATATGCCTGATGGCATTTTTTGGTGCCCAGGGAGATCACATTGCCTGTGATCTTCTAACTTACCTCTTTACTTGCTTGCCAGGTGGAAGACACTGTAAGGAAAAACACGGAAAGGTAATTGAAGTGCCAAGCTCCCACAGTAGAAGAGGCTATGCCCATAACTCAGGGAAGCAACTTCCAAACCTCTTATGTCTGAGGAACATCCCTGAAGCCTATTTATTTGCTCCTCACACCATCCCTTTCTGGCTGAAAGCTTGAGTCATCACCTGGAAAAGACTTCCTGGGCCACTGGGAAGCACCTGGGGAGAGTGACGTTGCCAACTGGAATTGCTTATGAAAACTGCTCTGGCTGAGGCCCCGACATTTTGTTCCTCTTCCTGACACAGGATTTGACATATACACAGTGTTGAACCATCACAGACCACCAGCCTGACCTGATACATGCAGAAAGATGCAGGTCCCTGCTCATCCCAGACACCTGGCAGAAAACTGCACATGGAAGGACCAAAGGTCTTACTTGCTTTGGAAAAGCTGGTTAATCCTGTTTGTTCCAGGTGAATCTGCTTACCAAAGGAAAGGCCTAAAATTAGTTAATGAAAAGAAATCAAAGGCTGAAATGTCTTATATCTTGGGTACCCATAATGCAAGCTTGAAGGTGCATTTAAAGGTTTTTTAATGTATCAGAGAAAGAAAAGCCAAAGGGCTGATATCAATAAAAGCAAAAAATCCATCCAAGAAAAGACAACACATTTAATCTGGTTCTCAAATTTCTGATTAGCTTTTATTCTTATGAACACTGATTATTTGAACTTTACTCTTTTACTTAATGATCATTTAATGCAATCAACGCTTATTTCAACATTGCCATGGAGAGCGTCTTTTCATTTGCTTTTAAAACCAGAAAGCTGATGTCCACTCTAATTGAAAGATGCACTCCAGACATGTGAAATATAGTACCACAATGTGCATTACAAGGATCAATGATAAATTACATGAGCTCTGTATTCCCAGGAGGGATTTATTGCTGAGGTAAAAGGAACAAATGGTTATAGAAAGAGATGGTTTGTTTTTTCTTGCTGATTTATGCAAAAGCTCTGTTCTAGAAGTCACTTGAATAAAAGTCTTAATGAAAGAATACAGTGTCAGATGAATTCATTTAGAGAAAAGCTGTGCAGCATATAGATGAAAGGGTGCTAACAATGCTGTCTTCATCATTTGGTCCAGTTAGTTGCCTTTGCCAGAAAAAACCCAAGGTTGATTGTTAAATATGGAGAAAAATAGAAGGAACAATATCTTAGGAAGAAAAAATCCATGAAGAAAAAAAATTATGTATAAAAGATATTTTAAAAGCAAAGAAAAAAGAATGGATTCAAAATTACTCTAACAAACTTCTGTCTCATCAAGGCATTTTTCACTTTGCTGTCTCTTTTTAAAGACCTTTTCATTTTCATTCCAACCAAGTTACAAGAAAAGAACAAAGATTCTCTATAACCTGGAGAATCATTGCCTGCTTTCCTTCCCTTATCATTGCTGTTTTCAGTAGGGCTTGAACAAGTGCACTGATACGTTTGCTTAAGACCTGTCCAGCCTTTAATCCAACCATGGACTCCCAGAAGAAATCCAGTCTCTCTCTCAGCTGCCTTGCATATGCAGACAGTATTTTAAGGCAGTAGTGGTTGTTGGATGTGTCTGCCTGGACCACAACAAACAGACAGGTTAGCTAACACATCATGACCACAAATGCAGCAGGATATTAACATCTTGAAGTGATCAGACCTACCCATAACTTTGACTGGGGAACTTCAAAAATCCATTTCTAATATGTTCAATAGGAGAACTGTCACATGTGTTGGGGAAAATTAGCATATAACTCCTGTTCTGTCTCTCCTTGAGTCTTCACATGCGTTTCTGAGCCTAGCTCTATTTTGCAGTGTGCCTCATCATTTGCTAAATACTGGACTGGACATTCACCTCGGAAGCCATTCTTGGCTCCCTGCCATCATTCTGCAGTAATGAACTTTTGTATAGGAAGCTGCCTCAGCCCCAGGCTGGGGTCTCTCCTGGAGTAAATTCTGCCTGTCTCTTAGATGACATCAATCATTCACAGCCTTGTCCTGCTCCAAGCATCTGCTTCCCATTCTCTTCCTTAGTTTCCTGCTGATTAATTGATGAAATTGTTAAGTGTGGTTGCCTGGGAAACTGCCATTTCCTTAAGCATTTTTTGCCCCCTTTATGGTAGAAAGCAGGAAACCTTCACAGGAACCTTGCAGAGACAGAAAGATTGACCACGACCAACTTTTCACCAGGACAACAGAGACTAAGACCCCAAAATAAATCCTGGCTGTTCCCAGGCTGCCATGATGTCTAAGGGCAGAGAGCACAAGGAGAGGAAGAACTATGTGCTTTTCCTGTCATACTCAACATTGAAGTGACAAATAAGCCATTCTCCAGGCAGTTTTCTCTCAGACAACATCTACAATGGCCCTCAAACTCCTACCCTTGACATCACATGGGTAGCATGAACATCGGTGCAAGGCAGAAGTGGGCAACCACGCACTATCCTTGCTTGCCCTCTTCCACTACTGCCATTCAGCTCTTAAACTCCCTGGCTGCATGATCACAATGCTCCAGGGCAGCTGGCACGTGACCAGCACCTAAAACAGGGAAAGGCAGCACCAGGAGAGATGCAGCTGATGAGAGCTCAACAGCATGGCAAATTCTCTGGGAGCCCATGATAATGCTTCCTCTTCAAAACAAACTCCAGGGCCAGCACAGTAATGGTTTGCAAAGAGGAGCTGGGGGCAGAGACAAACATGATATTAAAGGCCATCTTCACTCACAAAGGTAGGAAAGAGGCCCTGGAGAGCCTGACCCTTAGGTCTGTGGTGTTTTCCTCTCTCTCCAATGCCCACACATCATCCTTACTGCAAGGTCCAGGCTGCATCAAGAGGACTTTGCAGTGAATTAAATTTTGCCTCCCAGAGCTGCCAGGGGACCTGTACCATCCAGTCTTTGCAAAGGCACCAGGCATGTCTACCCCTTGGCTGAACAAGGAGTGTGGAGCTTACTGATGTGATAATGAACAACACAGGCAATCTATCACAAAACTTGATTGGTGGGCAAGACTTGTTACAGACAACAACTGAGATAGAAGACAGTGAAGACAACTGTCTCATGGCAAAATTGCATAACTCATGAGAAGCCTGATGGACCAAAGCATTATGGCTTCACTCCTGCATTAGACAGGAAACAGTGTCAGGAAAACCCTAGAGTTGGTGCAAGCTGGCAATTCTCCCTCCTTTAGTACAAAAGGGAGGAGCTTTGACTTCACTCTTCATCTCACTGCCACTATTTAAAGCTGTTAGTGCCAGTGCTTTTCTGCCATCACTCTTTCAGAAGTGTTTGCTGATCATGGAAAAACCTAAGGATATGCCACTTTCTTAGGCTGACTCTCTCTGCTTTTGTTTGGCTGAAGGAGAGAGCAAACAACGTCCTGGCAGGTCAGAGATGTGTATGGTCCCACCAGCTTTCACTCATTGCAGCAGAATAATCCTTAAAAATGGGACTTAAATTCTACTTGACTTTGAAAGGCAAGTGCTACAGCCACTGAAAGCTGATGAGAGACGACCTAATACAGCAAAAGTACTGAACTTTTGTATCAGTCAGCAGAGATGTTGCAAATCACAGAATCTTGGAATTGGTCAGGTTGGAAGGGACCACAGTTGGTCATCTGGTCCAACATCCCTGCTCCAGCAGGCTCATCCTACAGCACATTGCACAGGATTGTGTCCAGACAGTTCTTGAGTATCTCCAGTGAGGAATACCTTGAGTACCTCCACAAACACTCCGGCCAGTCTGTTTCTAGGCTCAGTCACTCACACAGTAAAGTCATGTTCCTTCCTCATGTTCAGGTGGAACTTCCTGTGTATCAGCTTCTGCCCACTGCCTCTTGTCCTATTGCTCAGCACCACCAAGAAGAGCCTGGCTCCATCCTTTTGGATGTCCTTCCACAAGTTTTCTTTCTCGAGCAGGCACACAATGTGTCATATGCTCCAGTCCCACCACAGGAGATCATTGGATACGTCCCAGCAGGCTCAAGTACTGATAAGTGAACATGCTTTCTGACCTGTCATGCCTGTGTTCAGCAGGTGGCTTGTATCGTGCAAATTCAGCTAGCCCAGCTCTCAATAGCAACTAAAATCAGTGGAGGGAGGCCCTATTCCCATTTCAAGGGAAGCTAAATTATGTAGCAGGGTCTATGCAGATGAGTCCTGGCTTAGGAACCAGGAGTTCAGATTTCTAGTTTTCCCACTCACCTTAGCAGTATTGGTCTTTTTTTTTTTCCAGTCTCTTCTCTGGCCACACAATCTTTAGGCAGGGACTGCTTCCCACTCTGCACATTTACTATCCCAGAACTTTGAACACCGAGCCACTTGGCAGCCCTTTGAGGATGAATAAAGAAAAGCTCACTCCAAGTGGGGCTTAAGGCAGAATAGCATTTATTGAGAACATGGCTCCGACTTATATAGGGGTAGGTAAAGAACATTCTAGATGATGGCGGAACTTGGGGAGGAGCGTGCAAATCCTCTCCCATAAAAGGAAAGGGAGGGGAAGGTCTGAGCCATATATGGAAATCAGGGGAGGAGGATAACCATATAAGCTAAGGCTTCACTGTGACAAAACCGAGCCAGTGTGCAGAAATTTGATGAGGAACAAGAAAGACACCATTTTAACAAAGGGATTTTCAATAAATTAAACAGGGAACATGGAATTTACATATTAAAACATCAACCAGGGAACCCGTAACATCCAAATACTGTCTTAAAATATAAGAACATTAATGAACAGTCCTATTCCAGCCCTTTTTCTTCATTACTCAGCTCTGTTTATCCATTTCATTGTTCCTTTTTCCAGCAGCCACTAGAACTTTCTGTAAACAGAAAACAAACAGGAAAACATGGGCTGGAGATCCCCTAATGCCCAAAGGCAGTGGATGCTTCACCGAGGGGACAGAGGCTTGCTAAAGAAAAAAAGAATCCACCTAGTTTACAGGAAGAAATCAATGAAAATATTTTAATGAGGATTTCAGTGGATACAAATTGTTTCCTGGGAAATGGCTAATGACAGCTAATAGGGATTCCAAAAACAATGCAACAGCACCTACTTATTTTCTGTGGCCTGTAATCAGTGTTCAGCTGTTATTTTCATCCTCCTAAATAGTATAATGGACAACTGTATTCACATTTCCACTCATTTATTTTGCCAGAGATGTCACCATTCCTGCATTTTTTTTTTCTTTTAACATAGAGACTCATTCTCAGTTCTCATTGCTCTTCAGTTCTCAACTCCTGTAAAGAGTCAGAATCCAGTAAAAAGTTTATTAGCCAACCTCTCCGGAGGATCAGTTTAGCACAGTTATGCATGATAAAGCTTTACTTCTTTTATTTTTCCTTAAATAAAAAAGATAGGAAAGGGAGTTGTTTTAAATTTATGAGCTGATGCGACAGTGAGTAATGGTGAATCACTGTTTAATATTTTAGTCAACCATCTGCAAGGTGAGCTGTACTCTCATTTCATATTGCTAGAGCTAAGAAGTCACCTCAAGTTTCATGAATAGAATCAGTCTTGCATGAACCCCAAAAAGCAGTATTCAGCACCAAAACCAGTCATCATCCGCCCAGGGTCTCACTCAGCCTTTGAACACAGAATACAACAAGTAAAACTATAAGCCATGGTGGGGGTGAATAACACACTGAATAAAAAAATCTGCAAGGATGAAGCTGGTTTTTTTGTTAGCTCTCAGTGATTCTGCAGGCAGAGTTACAGGGAAGAGCAGCTTTCTGGCTGTGCATGGAGAACAGGGATTATCACTGTCTATGTGCTGGCTTGCAATTGTCTTGTCTTCCTGTGCTTTCAACATCATTTCTAGCACTCCAGAGCCACTAAACCTTAGGCCAGCTTGGCATTCTCCAGCCAGTTTCCCAGGGGAGGCACACACAAACTTCTTTCTCCTGATCCTTCTTTCTCCAGCCCAGTGAGGTATGGAGAGTGCCTCTGTGTCTCAGTGCCACAGCTATCCCAGGAGAAAGCACAGGAGGATGCAGCATTGTCCTGTGCAAAGGAGGTTTGTCAGCAGTCTGGCACCTGCAGATCCACACTACCAGGGAATATACACACTGTGCAGGTCAGTCACCTGTTGCACCTGCAGGGACAGCATTGGACCAGAGAAGCTGCAGAGCCAGATGAGTTCCTTACACGGGACATCACCCACTGGGAACAACCTGAAGACCCTGAAATACCAGGTGGCTCAGGAAAGCTTCTCTTAGAGCTGTTGTTTACAAATTTCCCCTTCCTCCTGCTCCTAGTCCTGAAAACCTCATCAACCTCTTGGTTTCAGCTCCTTTCATGATAGCATGGTCTCTCCAGACTGGGCACTTAATTGTCTCTCACCCATTGCCTGTAACCCGGCCCCTCTGCTGCCATTGACAAGAGCTGTCCCTCTAGTGTGTGCTACCAGCAAAAAACAGGCTCTGTGCCCAGCTCCTCTGTCTGCCTTTCTCCAAGGGCATCTCCAAGTTCCTTTCCTTGATTAATTCATGTTAAGACTCACTAATTTCATACCTTCCATCTCTGTAGCTGCTTTACAGTGAGGAAAAATGCAATTTCCTCTCGCTTGTCAAGTGTCACAAGAGCGTGTGAACCATGACAATGTACATTGCTCCTCTGTGCCCACCCTGCCCCCACCAAAATCTAATGGAATATGAATAGTAGTTCTGCAATAAATGTGCGTTATTAAATTACTAGAGAGAGACAGTGCTACAGAGAAGGGTACTGAGAACCTCTGTGACCCTGTAGAAACACAGCTCTCTGTACAGTGTGGGCAGATCACAACTGCTCCACAGGAAACTGTATCAGTTGCCCCTGGGTCTCATTTCAATGGGCAGGGGAAAAAACACCTTTCATACCTCTTTTACATCCATAGGAAGATCACTCAAGTCCTTTGTCTTTACATTGTTGCAAATGACAGAAGAATTGATGCATCCAGTTCCTTCACAATGTTTTATGCTTATACATATGAACAAGCAGTTTAGTCTCCGCGTTTATTTGAAGACCTTCCTTTCACAGCACATGCTTCAACCACAATGCAGTGAAATGTGATGTCAGCATAAAGTCAATGGTCATTTCGTCTCTCCTTAAAAATAACCTGCTTCATACTGTGTAATGGAAATTTTGGAAAGCTGATTTTGACCAGAAAGATGTCTCCCTAGCTTCTCATGACAGTGGTTTACCACCCACGCTGTCAACTAGTACTCAAACTTTATTTGCCATGGTTATTTCTCAATGTCTTTTTTTTTCTTCTTTTTTTTTTTTTAATTGGACCTGACCCTACAAACTGAAGGAGCTTTCTGGTATGCAGAGTCTTATTTCAGACAACACATGGAGACACCATGTTCAGGTCACCTCTTGGACTTCTCATTTAATTGGGCAGATTTGGCACTGGTTTAGTGCTAAAGAAATTCCTGATTTTATCCAGGATTCTTGCCTCAGAGATATTATCTGGCACTCAGAAAAGTGTAGATTTATTTTCTGAATTATCTGTTTCCTCCATAAAAATTCAAAACACTTGTTCACAAGCTTGAAGGACGCATCTTGAAGGACAGTAACAGAACAAAACCAAATATTCAAAGAAGTACTTTCTCATGTCTTTTTCGGGTCTTCCAAGTGGAGGAAAATAAAGAACAAGAGAGCTTTCTACCTTCTCAATTTTTCAGACATAAAAGATCTCCATGCAAGTACATTTCCCTGTTTTTTGAGGTGATAGAAGCAAAGCAAAGAGTTGTTAGAGAAAAATAGACACTCTTCTCCCCCTCTTTAACTTTTATGGAAGGAAAATTTCATGAGCTTTTAAAAATTAACATGAAGCTCTGTTATTTTGTTCCCTTTCCCAAGCTGTATGTGCCTTGATGTACTCAGGAATTCCTTCTCAAAGGCCTCTCTTGAACCAACCCTGATTCCCCATGCATTCGCACTCTCCAGTGCAGTAAGCATGGGCTGGAAGACAATGACCATGTGGTGACAGAAAGGCCCCTATCTTAATGCCACAGCAACCTCCTTTTCTCACTGAATCCACCACAAGTCAGGGTGAAAAGGAAAAAAAATTATGAAAGCAGTGCCATAATGCTCTAGTTCTGGTAGGAGGGTCCAGCACAAGAGTGGAAAAAGACACCCTCCTACCAGCATATATGGTCATTTTGGTTTCCTGCATTTGTCTGAATTTCTTATTGTTCCCCTTTCTTCACTCATTCGTTGTACCACACAGAGCAGCAATCTGTCTCATGTGTATTCATCAGTGTTTCAGAGCAGATGATTCACCTACCCCTCTTTATAATTTTATCTCCCATCAGCTGCAAAGTCAAAGTCTGAATAATGCACCATTGTTGTTTTCAGGAGCAGGCTTGTCACTGTGGTAGGAATGACACCAGGAGAAAGGTATGATTTGAATCAAAACAGAGGGTCAGCAGGTAGAATCCTAAAGCTCCATAACTAGCAGATTCAAAATAACAAAAATGAAATTGCATCTTCTAAAAATAGGGAGCAAAAAAATAAATAATAATAAATGCAATATCCCGGGCCGCAACAGTGCGTGGGAAGGTGGACGTGTACTGTCAATGCTGGGCAGAAGGCAAACAGTGCTGCTTGTTTTACATCCTTTACAACCAATTGTATCTATAACCAAGCTTTGCCTCTTCCCTGGTGCCCAACCCTGCATCTGGGAGAGCTATACTGGTGTCCAAGAGAGAAGGTTTGAGAGGGGCACCTGCCCTGGAGGCCAGCAGCTGTCCAGCTGCAGCAGTCAGGAACAGAGACAGAGAGTGCATCTGTGTCAGAACCAGCTCAGGCTCTGCCATGGGTTGCTAAACCTTGAAAGGCATCAGGTAGGCATGGAGAAGAATGGATTAGCTCCTATGGCAGGGAAATCTGACATAGCTCCAGGTCATGCACCAGGGACTGAGGTTTTCTGCATATTCAGCAAACACCATTGGGGTTTGCTCTATGTCAAAGTGCTCTTCTGTCCTGGATGAACAGGGAGCAGCTCAGGCCAGGTATCAACACCACCTGGCAGCTCTTTGGAGCAAAGCTGTGCTCCCCCCAGACATCACTGGGTTTTTTGTTTATCCCAGAGCACCTCCACCAGCTTCAATAGAAATGTAATCTTCTGGCAGCTCCAGGAAATTCTAGACTGGTTGTTAAAGGCCACAGCCCCCAAGATGAGCTTTCTGTTCCCTCAATTCAGCTTGTTCAACATTTAAGCAACAGCTCTCTGAACAGCAAATGAAGCAATGTTGTCTTCTAACACCCAATCTCTGAGCCAGCCTCTCCCACCTCTTGAACTGGCATTATCCCTAAAGTCAGTGAGATTTGGTCTTGAAAATCCATCCCAAATACCCAATTTCCCCAGCTGTGAAAAGCCACATTGCTCACCCATCTACTAAATGAGATCTGAGTTACTTCCTCAGATAAAACTCAGTAAAAATCATTTTAGTAGAATACTGTTTCATAGCAAGTGAGTCAGGCCTAGTCCTTTGTTAGTCCACTGAGGAAATATTGTAGATGAAGATGACACACACATCTCTAGATGTTAATACACATGGCCAAGAGAGCAGCACCCCACTATTCAGGTCTCCCGGCTCAGAGAGCAGCTCTTTGGCTTGATGCACCTCTGTTACCCTAGTCAGCAGTCCATGGAACATGTCTACACCATGTAGGACCTCTTGCAATTGACCCGGCTTAATGTGGAGCTGATGACAATGGCAGTTGCAATACCTGGAAAAAGATGGAGTGACAAAAACCAATGGCTCTTCCCAGCTGCTGGGCTAAAGTGCCCTGACCTGAGAGCACCCCCCCAGAGTATCCAGGTGATGAAGTGGATGTTTGTTTTTCTGGTTGTTGGTGTTGTCACCCTGGCAGGGGACAGAATCCTGAATGCAGCTGTAGCTTCCCTGTTCTGGTCTACTTACGGAATCAAATTATCTATCATAAAAAATTTGCCTTTTTTTTCTAAATGGTTGCTGAATTTTGCATGAAAGTGGGTCAGGTAGAAGCAAACAGCCTCTCCAGTGCTGCTGGATGCCTCCCAACAGGGCCAGATTCCCCCACATGGAAGCCATAGGAAGGACACAGAAGGACGCGTGCCTCCCTGGGGACCGTTTTGCAGAACATGGGGTGGAGAATGCCCTCATCTTCTCTAAATTTTGCCTCAAACTGTGGAGCTTATTCATTCTTGCAGAGGAAGCATTCACCTGCTGTGCTTATGCTGTAGATGTTAGATAGATTGCCACAGACTGGTGCAGAGCAATTGTTATCCTTGGCAAAGCACTGGGTTGAGGATTCTGTAAGTATTCTCCCCTTTCTCATGATGAACCTTCCTCATTTACAAGGCAATAGTTGAGGCAGCATCTTTCCCTCCATCCATCCCAACCTGTCTCATCTTGCAACAGTTTGAGATTTAAGACCTAGCAAGACTCATGGCTTCTTTTCACAACGGTGTCCACTGCCCTGACATATCTAGTTCTGCCAACTATTTTCATTGCATCAACCCTGAAGTTTGTGAGATCAAGTAGGGATTGGAATCAGGGAAGTGATATTGCTCGTGTGTTTGTGTGTATGCAAACAGCTCCCCAGACAATGTTTTGGGTAAGGGAGATGAAGAGAAGCAGGAGGACATATTCAAGGGAAAAGGAAATCTGACACTTCAGGTGACAAGACTTTTTAAACTATTTCCTAAGCTAGAAAGAGGTCCCTCAGCTCACGCAGTAGTTAAAGGAGGAGAAAAAGATGTATAGCAGCTCCAAGGCTGGGCTCTGGCTCAAAACCAGTCTCCCTGGAGGCAACATATGATAAGCATCTTAAAAGACAGAGGTGGTGCAAACATCCTCCTACACTGGCAAGAAATCTTTCAGTGCTCTAAGCAGTGGTTCTACACGGGCTGGATTGATCCATCAGTTCCATTACCACCAGCAGAGCTATTAATCCCCTCTAGTATGTACTAGCTAGCCTTAGTGACTACAAATCCTCAGCAGTTCCTGTGGACAGCTGCATCTCATACCCCTTGCTGCTCCATGGCATGAATGAGAGAGTAACCTGAAAAGCAATGACTCGCATAACCACCTGGTGTTCTTGGAAAAAGCAAGCTTTGAAACAGAAATTGGCTGAGAAACAAACATCCCACAAGGACATCCAAGAATTTGCATGCTCCTACATGAGGTGCTCAGATAATGTAACAGTGTGTTATCCTTCTCTGCACAGCCTAAAATTCACCCCTAGAAATGAAACAAATAGTACTCAAATAAAACAAGTTCTGAAAGCAGTTTTTCTGGTATAACCCAGCTGCAAAAACACCCTCCAAACAGTCATCTTCTAGCCTTCTGTGTCCATCAGGGTCACTTACTACCTTCCTAATGATAGGTGGAGCAATACAATTAGGTATGTGTCATGTAGACCTAGCCAAGAGAAATCTGAAACAGGCCAAGTGTAGTTCCATCCACTGGAGAGTGACTGTTGCTTGTTCTCTGCAAAGATGAGATGCCCAAGAAATCACATCTGCTCTTACTTCCTAATGAGAGCCATCCTGCAAGGCAAACCAGAGCACAACACAGTATTTACTATATTCCTTGCTCCTTAAAACAATTGCTCCTTTTGCCCTAACATCATCAGCAGACTTCTTCTTACTCTTTAGTTGGTAACGCCAGTATTTACTTCTCAGGACATACTCTGGCTAAAAGCCACCCTACACTTCATCACCAGGTCAAGGCATCACATAACACCACTATTCCAATGGAGAGCCCATCATTCATTGCTTTCTAAGGTTTCCCTGTCTTCTGGGAGAAGTCTCTGCAGCATGGGAATCCTCTGTAATGGATGGATCTGTTTCTGTTCTTGTGGCTGATGAATGTGGCGCTGAGCACCAGCTGCAACAGTTCACCTGCAGCAACTGTCTCCAAAGAACACTATTTTTGGAAATGCAGTCTACTGGGAGAAACTAAATGGGTTCATTTTTCTTCGGAAGAGCCTACTGGAAGCTAAGGACCTGCCTTGGTTTACTGTCTATTAATTCACCTCAAATCCATAGGAAGCTCAGCTAACAGCCAACAGAGACCAGTGTGAGTAGGGAGTATGTGGGGAGGTTCCAAACCATGTCACAGAGCCTAAATACAGAGCTTGTCTGAAAATACAAGGATTTTGCAGTTACTGAGTGAGCAGGTCAAAGCAGACCCCATCTGTGCTCCATTTTCTGCAGAGAAACATGCATACTCCAAAACTGGGCTACCAGGTCTTAAACCTTCTCCATCTGCTGCCTCTGATGGTTGTCTGGACTGTAACGAATGTGTTGCCACTTCCAGCACCCAGCGGTGATTGATGCTGTGTTAAGAGGACACCAGTGGTTCCGGTCTATTTACATTTCCAAGGAGCTTGGCTGGGTTTTGTGCTGTCGTTTTCTTTTGGTATACCAGCTGTGGGAGACCAAAGGGACCAAAAATTACTGCAGTGCTCAAGCAAGGAAATGCTACTGTTGAGAAAACATCCTATTTATGCCACATTTTAAAAGGAGCCTGTCTTTAAGAGTTTTAAAGAGCCGCCACTGGCAACAAATAAGGCTGCTAATTTGGCCTGGCAAGCGGCATTTGCTAAACACCATTTCAGGTTTTAATTCATCACATGTAGATTTGGAATTGGAATGCTACTAGCAAAACCATCATCAGTGTGTTTTTGCAATTCCAGTTCCCTCTTTTCACATCAAGCCTCTCTCTCTCCCTCTGTCTTCCACAGCTGTCAGCTGTCATCAGCCAGGAAGGCAGATGAGCCAGTCACAGCCCTGCAGATCTGACCCAATCTCCTGCAAAACAGATGCCCAGGCCCCAGGTCCTCTTTGCTCACCAGCCCCGTGTTTGCAGAAGCTGCATGTGCTACCTGCCCCCTGCAAAGTGGGAAAGAATAATTGACTTCCTGGGAAGCAGACTGGGCATAAAATGCTTCACACATTTGCTCACACTGAGAACTGAGGTCCAAGAGGCTGCTTGTGCCACTCAGATCAGATGAGGAACAACTGCTTATCCTCCCTTTCACCCAAGTGGCCACCAAGCAGCTCCTTTGGGTTTCACTCCTGTGAGATGGCTCAGAGAGGGATGCTATTGATGCTAGCTTGACTTCACCTGTGCCAAAGTCATAGCAATTTGTGGGGAAAACCTTGAGGAGTTCTCTTCTCTCTCCAGCACACACCTCTATCTCAGGACTGAGTAAGCCCTGCCAAGAGGTATGTGAATAAAATTCATTTTTTCTCACACAGCCACCACAGCTTAGGGGAAGATTGCAATGCTGCCAGCACTAAAACTCCCCTGTGGAAAGAGTTCTGGTGCCAAAGTGAGCTCTCCAAGGAAATGTGTCCCTAACTGGACTGTCCTCCTACACAGCCATCTTGCTACTCTGATTGCCCCAGTAGCTTTCCCTGATCTGTTCCCTAGCAAAAAAGCTCCTTAGAACCTGCAAGACAGATATAGTGACATCCTCCGGCTGTGAATTAGTAAAGGACTCCTAATTCTTACACACAAAAAGGGCCATGCATTATGTCATGCTGTCTGCACTATGACTCCTACAGCAGCCAGGAGTACATCTGCATAACACAGAGCCTGCAGTGGGACAGGCACAGACCCACCTCTTCCCTGGCATGTCTTGCCAGGTACCTTGAGGCCATCCTGGGACAGAATTTGTACATTTAAAGCAGGGAGTTGTGTTTACCTTGCACCAGGCTCCTGTCTTCATCTATGGGGAACCAAATGTTTAACAGGAAAAAACCTGAATGAGCAATCTCTTCTGTTTCATGTTGCTTGTATTTTGGGTATCTATTTATTTACTCTTTTACATGGCTTGCTGCCATAGAGCACAGGAGATAAATATCACATCGGAGCAACATCCAAAAATCAGACCCCTGCTTTTTTTGCAATTGTGCTTTTGAGAATTAAGTGCAGACTAAGCAGTGGAAGGTGTCTGTGCCAAGAAATCTGAGCCAATGGCCAGCCAAAACCAGGAGGAGGGCAGGTTTCCTACCCTGCCTTTGCTGATTGGGGCAGGTGGGTTGTTGTTCGCAGGAAAAGGAGATGTCTAGATACAAGAGAAGGAGTCATGTTTTGAAAACTGCTTTCTGAATGAGTCAGCAGAGCTGTCTCCCAAGGCACTGGAGCCTGCTAGAGGGAAGAGCAGATAGTTTTGTTGTTTTTTTCCTTTCTGCTGTTGAGGTCGATTATTCACCATCTTGAAGTACGTCACCAGCCTTGGGAAGCCTTTTTTTGAGTAGAATTCTTCTTGACTTTTCTATTTCTGTGGAAGTTTTCCAGCCTGCCTTGCTTCTGTTTTGTCAAAACTGGTCTGTGACAGCAAGGTCTGGAGGAGAAAACAGGGCAGCCTAACACATTATCACTGCAGGCCTGGCCTATAGGCGCTTTTCCCTTCCAGGCAGGGAAAGCTGCAGTCATTACAGCCCTCTGCTTCAGAGGGACACACTGAAATTTCTCTCCCTTCGGAGACATCCCCTTACACTTCTCTCTCCCCTCCTCTATTTCACAGGTATCAAACACTTTTCCTTCAGAGATGACCTTAATGGCACACACCTAATTCAATACTGAGCAGTTTGGATTTACCCTTCAAGTCTGTTTCTTCTATTTCAGACCTGAGGAAGGAAAAAAACCATGTCCTTTATCAAGCGATAGCTATTGCTTTAAGAGGGGTATTTTCTCTCTTCCCGTGTGTTTTTCCAGTCAAGGTAATTGACGTAGTTAAAATGACTTTCAAGGGACACAGTAAGTGCTTCAGCTCTTCAAGTTAAGACTCATTCAAGTTAAGGACACTTTTGGAAGAGGTGCTTGAGCCAGAACAGACTCTTCTCTGTGCTATGCCTTCATTCTGGCTACGCAGATTTAACATCCCCAAAGGGCTGGTGTTTCTCATCTCTGCCATGGCACAGGGCTGCAAGAGCAAACTTCTCTATCTTGGTCACATTCTTGACTGCCATTCTCTGGACAGTTCTGAATGCATGGCTGTGCCGGACGCAAAGCCATGGGTGAAAGACAGCTTGTGAGTAGCTGGTGCAGGAGGTATTGTGATAGCTGAGGTCAGGGGCATGCACAGCAGTTTAGATATGAGATGGCTCAAACCTGACAATCCCCTGGTTGTCATGATGACAAATGTGAAAAACAGAGCTTGTTTTACACATCCATGAAGAAAAAATGTAGCTGGGCCGGTCCCAGAGATGAGCTAGAGTTTTCTCTCTTAGCCTGGTGAGAGGGAGGGGATCACCTGTAACACAAAGAACAAGGAACACTGATACTCCATGTATCTGCCAGCATCAGCTTAAAGCAGGCAGCAGCCAGAAGACACTTTATCTCCACCAGTATATCCTTCCACACAGCAACATGTAAGCTCTTGATAAGCCTAAAATCTAAAAATCGTAACACTCGCAACATGTAAAGCCACAGACACAGAGATTTTTATATCAATATTCCCCACCTTCTTCTCCCAGCCCAAACGAAGCTAATTACTAGCCTCTCTCATTTCCCAAAAACGCTAGTTACTTCTTTGTCCCTGTAAGTCAGCATCTTTATCCCTCTAATTGTTTGATTGATTAGCATAATTACATTGAATCCAGCATAATTGCTCCTGACCAGCCTCTACTTGGAAGAAGCAGCTTCCATTCCTGACCTGGGAATGGACTTGTGTGCTGGCAAGCATGTCTGCCCCCTCCCTGATGTATCTGTCAGTCTGGTAAAAGATATGAGCTCTTCCTACAGACTACGCTTCACTGGCTTCCTCAGGCAGGATGCTAGGCTGCTCTTTGTAGGCCCTGTGCCATGAATAAATGTATGTCACTAAGAAACAGCTTGATAGTAAAATGGTCAGAACAGCAATATATGAAAATCAGTGTCTGGCTGCACTTGGTGAGGATTAGCTCTACCAGATGAAGCACAATTAATGCTAATTTGGTGCACTGCAGCCAGCTTTCCTACCTCTGACATTCCATGGGAGCAAGGATTACCACTGAGTTAACAGGACCATCTAAGAACAGTTGTGGTTTGCTCCTGGAAACAAGTTTTACACCCAGTTCTTTATAGTTCAGTGCCTCTTTCAGTGACTTTTTTTTCTTTTTTTTAAACCAAGCAGAAATACTGTGATCCCTTATTCTGATCTGCACAGTACAAGGCCAGGTAATTTTCGATAACAATTTCTACACTGACTTTATTCATTTATGATCCTTTTGGAAAGCCCACAACTACCACTTTATTCCCTGTAAATTACTATTTTTTCATACAGATCAAATACTAGGGTATCATACACTATGTACTATCACACTCTGACTTTAATTTGTGCTTAGATCACCTTGTTTTAGTGTGGAAAAATAGCTGAAGTTGTACTTTAGCCACAATTCCCAGTTCCTTGGGCTCAATGCACTTGCAGCAATCAGAAGCCACAGAAATGATAAGATATAATGGAACTATCCAAATTCCATTATAACAGAAGGCTCCTGTCTGCTTTTTATAAGTTAGTATGCAGTGGAAGTTGGGAAACAATGTCTTTAAAACCACAGCTAATGCATCCTGCAGGCCACAGAGGAAGGTTCAGGGTACACTGGTGTATCTGTGAGGTTTTTTGTGGTTTTTGGTTTTTTCTCCTTTCTTCTTCCTGTGATAACCTTTCACCCCAGGCTTTGTGCTCTTTGTGTGTTTATCAGCAAAGCACATCCAGATGCCCTTCAAGGGAGAAATGACTCATACCTGACTCACAATCGCTCGAGCAAAGCTGCAACCTTTAGTTCATTTCCTGGGAGAAGCATCTGTTAGATTCATCTTGGAAGATTAAGCATTTCTCACTGTCATTTTACAGATGGAGGCATTTCTGACTGGCTGAGGAAGGGTCAACTGATTCTCTGCAATGGATGGAAAACAAACTTCTTTGGGCAGTTGAAGCAGTCACCGAGGACTGTGAAGATGCTTTTCAGCAAGAACTGTCAGTCCCTTCCTGGTAGCTAACTCTCACCTTGCAGAAAGACCTCCAGTTACAATGTGCGCCTTCAAGGAAATCAACCTTTCCATGACAAGTGTGCAACTGTGCGAAGCCGGCAGCGGGCACACTCCCTGCCCACATTATCCCCCACTGCTGTCGCTGTCTCTCTTGCTGGCTGATCCACTGCCACTCAGGAAATGCAAACTGCCCCAAGCCCATGCCCCTGACCACAGTCCTGGACCCCAAATTGCCTACCTGGCAATAAACAGCAAACATACAGGGAGGCCGCTGCAAAAAAAACACCTTACTTCACAAAGGCAGCAATTTTTCACTCACAAAGGTTTCCCAGCTCTTTCTGCACAGCCACGGGCCCCTTCATAGTGTCTCCTTTCTTTGGCAGAGGACTAAAAGAAGCAGATCCACTGCGTACATCAAACAAGGGCAGTGCTAGAAATCTATTTTCTTCCATCTGCCTCTGAAGAAACCTTATTCCCCTTTAGGCTAAGTCCTCATATACAAGATTTGCTTCACTCAAATTTAGAATTCTAAAAGATACTTGCATCTGCAGTGTATCCCACTCTCCTTTTTTTTTTTAAGAAACAAAGACCTAGCAAGGTGACTGCCTCATCCTTTAGATGTACAAGTCTTAAGACCAGAGGAAAATCACCTGTTCCTCCCTGTAAGGACTTGATCACATGCATGTTTACACACAGACATCCCAATAAGCCCAACCCTGACATAGTATATGGCTTTGCTTTCCTTCTTATGCTTCCAAATAGTAGGGAAATGCTAATAATAATATGTAGCCTTTGGTGTGCACATTCCTCTGCTTACCACTGTCTCCCTTCTTGGCTGAATAATCACAGATAATTCACTTGTCTGGATATGACTCAGAGCTACTTTATTTCACACAAAGCAATTTCTAATTGCATGTTGTATGTCTGTTTTATGAAATCCAGTGCTAACTGTTATTACAAAATTAGTGCAGAAAACTGAAGGGGAAGGAAAACCACAGTGAGAAACCAAATAACAACCCACAAAAGGGCAGGCCAGAACTGTGTCAGGTTTCCTCTCTCCAGTACAGGAAGTTTTTCCAAGCAGAACCAAGCATTTCCTAGTCACTCATACAGTACCTTACAGGCAACTAGGGTCCTTCCTCTTTTACCCTCAGGTGGACTGAAAGCATTTTGGCAGCATTATATAGTGGGGATATGGTTTGGTTCTGTCCTCATATATGTGCTTAATAATCGTTACAGCAACACCAACACAGTGTCACTCATGACAGCTGTGAGCTATCAGGGAGGCAGGTCCTGTCCTCCGACTCCTGTCCCAGTTCTTATGGCACTTTCAGATGAGTTTTGTGCATTTCCAAAAGGGCAGGAAGTCAGACAGAACATAAAATGGCTGAAAAAAACCCACAGCTGATGTTATAGACCTGTCAATTTTCCACATTTCTGGGTAGGGTCAAGTCAGGAACATGGATTTTCAATACTGCTCAGATCCTATCTCCATCTTCTTGAGAAACTGCCATTGCCAGGCACTTCAGACAAAGCTGGGTGAAGCCTCATAGCAGGTAGACAAGGGGTAACCCATTCCATGTGGTAAATTTTATCCTGACTCTAATGTAATGTCTAGACTGTTATATAAAACAGAGACAGGGAGAAAGATGACTCCAGAACCCCGACCATCCAAACAACCCAATCATTCACACACTAGAGGTATGATTTTGTCCTATACCTGCTATGTCGTTCCAATGACATTGGCTCAAAGGACAACACACACCAGTGACCACTTCTCACAGCTACATGGGCAAGGTCAGTGTGGGCTCTGTGACCCTGTATATTCCTCTGACACTGTCCCAGCAGGATGTACTTCTTCACAGTCCTACAAAGCACATGCTCTCAATTTTGTGTTATGAAAATATTTCTCTTGGACACCGAAACACATCCCTATTATTACTTGTAATACTTTGAACTAGAAAAATATTCTTACAAAACGAATACAGGCATGTCTTGCTATCCATTGAGGATGTATTTCTTCTCTAAATATCTACAGTGAGATGAGGGCAGAATGGTGAGCTCAGGGCAAATCATCAACCATCCCTCTGCATCTATGAGGACTAGAAAGGATCCAAATTCTCTGTGAAGAAGGGAGCTGATGTAAGGAAACACCAACAGGCAATCAGAGACCATGAAACAGAGAAGCAATGCCAAAAAAGACTCACCACACATGCTGGGGAGGCAGATTCTTAGCAGTAAGGGGTGTTTAAACACCTGGACAGACTGACACAGTGCGCAGGGTTCCCCATCACTAGCAATATTTATACAAAGATGAGACATTTTCAGACAAGGAAATCACAGCTCAGCCAGAAGCTTTCAGGCTTCAGATCTGTACAATGCAGGTGGCCAGTCTAGAAGAGTTAATGGTCCTTTCTGGCTTCAGAGCCAGAGGAAATATTGTGATTTAATCAAGCACAGAATACCCACATGGGCAAAAGCTCAGCTCTGGATGACTGCCAAGCCTCTGAGTTGGGCTGAAACTGAAGTACCCAATCCTTCCCTTGCACCACTGGCAATCAGAGGAGCTGGTCCCAGGACCCCAAAATAACAGACGTGTGCGGGATAATCAGGATTTGACCCGACAGCAACCAATGAAAAAACCAGGATGGATAAGAGGCAGACTTCATATACCCAAGAAAAACAAAGCATGGGGACAGGTCTGAGTGATTGTTCATGCCCACAAGGTGACAGGCATGGTGAGGAATAGGCATCATCTTTCCTCAAGTATCTGTTTGCCTAGCCCCATGATTCCCTCCAGCTTCATTCATGTAAAACATAAGAATATGAATGAGAAACCCTGCGAAGCGGGCGAGGAGGAGGGGGAGCGGAGGAGAAAGGATTTCACGCTACCAGGGCAACCGTCACCATGGCAACTATTTAATTAATGAGCTGCTGAACCCTAGCAATATGGTTCTAGTGAAGTCATGCTGTAGTAATTACCCGAGTTTCATTCATGCCGTCCTGGCAGGGGCTGCGCAGGCAGCTCTGACAGACGGGAGCAAACAGCTTGCAGGATGAATGGAAGGAGGGCGCGTGCCTGGGAGCGTGCTCCATTTACTCCTCCGAGCCAGCTCCCCAGGCACTCGAGCACAGGGACCACATGCCGGCCAATCCATCTTACAGTCCCACACTGCCAAAGGGCAACCCGCCTGGCCTTGTGCCGCCGACACAGCCGGCATTCACAAGCAGTGCGCAGAGCTAGATCCTCTCCTCCCTACTATGCCTTCAGCCTCCAGAAGATGATACTGGAAATAGACAAATAAGCTGGTGATTTCCCTTCTCTGGCTGGAGGATTTCTCTTTTCACCCAACAGACAGCAGCGTAACAGCTTCATAGGTATCCCAAGTGGAAAAAGAGCTCCTCATAAACACATATGTATCAGAGACTATAAGGAGATGAGGGCTATTCCTTACAGAGGGAGGATAAATAAAATACCATAGATAAGATACTTGAAGCAAAAAAAACCCTACTAAAGGTGAGCATGAGGTCACTTAATTCACCTGTTCTCGTAGACGAGAAGATGCTCCATGATCCTGCAAGTGCTGAAAACACATTTCACCCCTACTCTGCAGTGTTATCTGCTCCACAAAGATCCTCAGGCTTTGTGGGACAAGGACATGATTGACTCTGATCACAAGGGCAGGACATCTTACAGTCACGTTTGATCAAAAGATGTGGAAGTGTACAAACTCGTGCTGCAGGACATACCCTATTTTAGCACTTGCTGCCAATAAGCCCACTTTGTTCACTTTAGAAAACACAAATTATTCAGCCAAATATTTTCATGGCAACTGAGAGAAATCACAAGCATATGTATTCCATTCTCCAAAATCTCAGCCCTCAAGATTAGCTTTGCACCCTGGAACTCCCACCACAATAAGAATAACCATACATTGTAAAGAATTCACTCTACACTATATTGACCATACTGGAGATCAGAGATAATGGCCAGAAGTGGTTTTTATTTTCCTAGCCTTTAAACAAGCACACCTATATCTGAACTGATCTTCCAGAGTCCAGTTACAATCAACAGAGAGAAATAAGCCCCTCTTTTAAGTAGTTTCAGATGTCTGAAACTTATCCAAGGATAATTTTCTTCTACAATCACACAGATCTCCTCACAAAGGACAGAACATCTATCAAATCAGTAAGTACGGATGGGAGCATGATAGACCTTTGTACCTGGATGGATCTGTTCTGCCACAGCATCCTTATTCCTGTTCTCCACATGAGCACTAAAGGTTAAATAGAAGAGCATAGTTAAGTATAACTGGCAGGGAACAGTTCATGCACCTATGTGAAAAACCAAGGCATGATCCAGACCTACTTGTCTTTGAGATCATATTGGCTAATCTTCAATTGTCCTTTCCCAAAAAGCTAGGCAGAAAGCACAAATACTGGCTGGACAAATTGTTCTACATACTATAGAGTTTTTCTTTAGGTCAACACAATATATTGAGGAGCAAGCTAAAAGTCACCACATAAACCGGAGTCTCAGCACCCTTTGTCATATCTTGCACCAGCTTGTGAGGAACATCAGCTCTGCTTTCTGACACCATCAGTTTCCAAATAGTTTGGGTTTGAGCAGTGTAATAGGTGGGGTTTGACAGTGTATTTTGCACAAGCTGGTGCTGACAGGCAAGGGAACATGCAAGATCCCTGACCTCAGCAAGATAACAGCCTAAAAAGTTTCTCTTGATAAAAGTATTTTTTTAAAAGAAAACTCTCATCCATGCCAATACTAAAATACTTTTTTGAAGCAAAAACCACCAGGACCCCTCCAAACAGCATACAGGGGGTCTGCAATGGAGGTCTGCCATTTTTTTCTCTAAAAGCCCTTCTATTTATACTCATCTTGGCAGGCTTGAAAGTACCTGCCAGATGGACAGATAACTGACATCCGGAAAAGACACTCCACCAGCTGCTGTTTGCAGGGGTTGGGAAGCGTGGGGGCTGGTTAATAAGAAACCACTTACTTCCTCACGGCTGCTAGCTGCCCGCTGCCTTCCCAGGGCTTAATGGAATTTGGAGAGAGTATTTCAAGTCAGACCATCTGTCAGCAGACATATATATCAGCGGAGTCCCAGCACCTTGCTTGCACATCAAGCACAAGCTTTGTTTCCTCACAGGAATCCTTGCTGGTGCACTCTGCCTTATCTCTCTGGCTTTCATAGTGATTCCCAAAGGACAGGGTCTGACCATGGATGGGACTTACTGCTCATGAGCTGGTGAGCTGAGACCTACAGCAATGGGCAGAGGGCTCCTTGAATGGCTGTTGGCTGCAAGTCAAGAGTCAGCTGTGCCCAGCAGAGAAGTAAAAGGAGAGAACTAGCTTTCACATCATGCAGAAGCTGCGAGCCCTCGTATTACAGGCAGTCCTGCGTGAAAAAGCCCTGGAGATGACAGCTGGATACAAAGCTTAAAGAGCTGGCAGAGCATAAAATAGAGCAAACTGTGCCCTGGCCTATACTAAGTGAGTGTCCAGCAGAGCCAGGAGTTGTTTAAAAAATCATATCAGCTCTTACACACTGCAAGAATCATAAAATTTTAAAATGCACCCATATTTGGCAATTTTCTGCATTATTCCTGATTTTATGCTATTTGATACTTCTTAGTTCTGCTAAGAATCTCCCATTAGGAAACATACAAACTGTGTTTATCGACATCCTGAAAGAATATTTTTTTACCCCTTACTTTGTTTAGCTTTCACTTTGCAATCTCAAAAACCAAACTCACCCTTTTCCATCCACTGCAAGCAGTGAGCCTGGACTAATCACAGGATTCCAGGAACTGAGGCTTTAAGACCAACTGAACCTCATGTGAACCTCCTGAAAAATCTGCAGTCATTTCCCCCTTGTTTCTCTTCAACACAGTGCTTTATTCTCTTTTAACCCAGAACAATGCCAAGGCCTTTCTAAACAGGTATCAGCTGAAGCCCATGTGGGCAGGCTGAACAACTGCGCAAAAAGCTACAAGCATTTTTGCAGTCTGTTGACCAAGACAACCACTGGAATAAAGCCACATGCTCCTTTACACTGCATCAGTATCTGTGGCTGCCTAAATCCCCTCACTTCTTCTTCCTCCATGTCCCTGTCTGTAAAACAGCACTGGAATGCCATCCTCCTTCATGAGTTCCTGAGAAGCAGGATTTGTAGGAGCAAGGGACTGTCATACTTCTGCTTAAAGGGGAAGACCCCCACCTACCTGCACATGGGCCCTAACTAAAGTGAGTTCGACTGACCCATTAGATTTCAGCTGGTTTTGTTCTCCATAAACCAATACATAGGAGCAAGTTCTTTGTTCTGATGCATGAACATGGCACATACCCATAGTTCAGTCACTGCATTTATTTCTGTCTTATTAGTACATTTGCCTGCAGAGGAAGAACAAATGAGAACAAACAAATAGGTACTTCTTCTGGGTCATGTTATTTCAGAGATCTCTTGTACTAATAAGATACATAGGTGACAAACATTAAAGCTTCTCTGTGCCTGTGATCTCATTTACAGCTAGAATAATCTTCAGCAATTCTGCTGAAATCAAAGGACCTACATGTATTTTAAGGGCTGGTGCTCGGATCAGCATACACCTAATGCAATAGTAGTTACAGATTCCACTGCTCCTTGACAGTTGCAATTTCACCCAGGAGTGTAATTTTTCGTAAAGCACTAGATCATGGTCCCTTATTTTGTCCTTTTGTTATTCTTTCCTTATTTTTTTTGGAGGGCAGGGTGCAGGGAAGGGGTGTCTATTTCAATTCCATTGAGTTCGAAAGAAGTCTGAGACATTCTAAGAGTAAGCGACAATTAATAGCAAATTATTTTAGATAGTTTCACAATTTCCCAGGTGATTTCACCTCTCTGAAGGTGTGTTAGAGTTTGGAATTTAGCAATGCCAGACTAAAATCTCTGAGTTGCTTCAGGCCAACAAATCACACTGCCGACCCCTTGAGAGTCATAATGTTAGAAGGAGTGGCATCAATATCAGATACACTACCACATCCAGTAATTTAGCAAGGCTGATGATCATGCTTTAAACATGTTTTCCAATATACTGGGTTCAAAAAAATATCCAAAGCCATCCTTTATCTCTCACCAGATCCTGCCTTGAAAACCAATTGATTTTAAATCCCTTCTATTTGAGAGAGGTTAGGGCTCCATTAAAAATCACACACTGGCACTGATTTGAAGCAATTTTTTTTACAATGTTACTACACTGACAAAAAGGGACATGTGAGGTTAAAGCTCATTATTTCTTTGTGGCCTGTTTGATTCAAATGATTGTGTCTTTCCTGCTGTAGCAGCATGACCTTGAAAAGACTTTGCTGAACCCACGCTCTGTCAGAATCCTATTGCTCGTATTCACCCCCTTCGTGCCCAGGAAGATACTCTGGAGACTGGAAGTAAAGGACTTCTCACCCACAAGATGGCAAGGGATGTTTGGGATGGCAAGAGCTGCCCTGAACAATGTATTTGTCTTGTAGTAATATGTAGGTGACACCAGCAACACATAAATGATGTTCTGCAGGGTAGAAGCCAGAGGAATAAAATGGGAGAAGGCAAACTGAGCCTCCTAGTGAGCTGTAGGGATGTTCCCAAATGGGGAGGGTAGTGCAAGCCTTAGTTGTGATAATGCCCATGCACAAAGGTAGGAACTGATTGATATAGGCAGAAATTACTCTGGAGAAGGTCAGGGCTTCTTCTGTGATAGCATTTAGATAACTCAGCTGAAAAATTCAAGAAATAGCTAGTTTTCTGCTGGGACAAAAATCACATTTTAGGGTGAGTCAGCTGCAAAGAGGGCCCATTGCTGAACAAGGCTGGCCTAGAAACAAAACCGTGTTTTCAGTTCTCTTCCGTACAGCACTGGCTGCTGTTCAAATTTGGTTTGTTTTCACATTCTTCCTGTGCTTCTCAGCTGTCAGCACCACAGTTGCACACTCCTACCCTTTTGGTCTTCTTGCCAACATACAAGTCAATGGCAACCTTCTGCTAGAGGGTCAGTCTGGGAATGATCAAGCCAGAGCAGGTAGTCACCAGGAGTAGGGCATAACAACTGCAAGTTGCCATTTCATATAAGTACTCAATTTTCTCTCATTTCAGCATGAAATCTGCCTTAAGGGCTTCATCTCAAGTGTTCTGGAGCAATAATCTACAACATTGCAATTCTTGAAGACCTCTTAATGAAGAGAAACACTTAACATTAACACTCGGCTGCTAGAGAAACTGGTCAGTTCATCAGGGCTTTATTGCTGTTCACATATTATATTTCCCATATAAATAATTAATGCGATATAATTAATGCCATAAGAGAAGAGAGAATGGCACAAGCTGCAGCAAATCCAGAAATGTCAAAAGGGGAAGCGAGCCCACCAGTCACCCCAGACTTCTCCTGGACTGGGACAGCTGATAGAAGGCAATGCCATCGGAGAGTAAAATACCTAAATTTAACCTATTTTTTAAACAGTTGAAATTTCACAAGCAACAGTCCTTCCTTTGAGAGTCAGTATTTCAAAACAGTCCAGTAGAAACTAGACCACAGTGAAGATACTGAGAGATGAGACGTCAGCCCTGGAGTATATATTAGTTTCATTTTATGGCATTTTCCATTTCTAAACTTCTGGAGTTCAAAGTAAAAGGATGTTCAACAGAGAAAGTTTTATTGCAGCATAATTTACTTATGGGGAAATTGTTTAAATTAGTCTGCCTTTTTTTCTGTCAGTCTGGCAATTTTGGAATATACTGTTGACTATTTAAAGAAATATTAAACCTACATGCATTCAATACACTTAATTTCAACACAGAATACACAAGAAATTTTTTTTAATCCTGCTCCTAACTCACTGAGAAGCAAGCAACATTTCCTAAGTTTCCAGAAAAAGCTTCACATAACAAAATGATTTCTCAGTTTCTGCAACAACACTTGAAGTCGTCAAGGAATCCCTCCATGTACCTTCACCTTTCCTTTGACAAAAAGACCCCAGCAGGTCCAATTTCTTCTTGAGTACTAGCATCTCCCAGTTTGTCAGCAAATAGAGACTATCAAAAAAGACCACTACTGAAAACTGCTGCTCAAATTGATTTGGTCATTGCCTTTGTACGAATGGTGTGAACCCTTTTATACTTTCATGGTCTTGGAAGAGGGAAATAAGGACCAAAATAAAACCACATAAGCAAAGAGATATTCAAGTGTGTTGAATGGAACTGTCATGGGTGAACTGCTCTGGACAGTCATGTTGCTTCCTTCCTTATGGGAGGCTTACTGGGCAAAGAGCAGTCTGCACTGAGCAACACCACCAGGTGAGGGGTCAAGAGCAGATCTGATGCCTTGATCCTACAGAGACTTCTGCCCCTGATGGATTAAGTTCTCAGGTTCTCCCAAGCAAAGTCAATGCACTAATCCACTAGAGGAAATTAATTGTATGCTTTGGTTCAAATAGAGCTGTGTTGCCTTTGTCTGCCCCTGAACAGGATTTACACAAAAAGTAATTCTTTCTGATGCCAAAATCATAATTCAGTTAAATTACTTGCTACATTGCTGAATACAGTGATTTATTGATTCAGTCTTAATTGTGACCTTATTTTCATCCTCGTCTTGTTCTTCTTTAATTAGTTTCATGAAACTGTAGTAAATTAGCTTAATAATGTGCTTGATAAGCATATACTTGCTCACGTTTTTCTTTTAGTAAAATCCATAGAGTACAGTAGGCTGGTCTATCCCACCAAGTCATGAGAACATTCGATTCTGGCTAATATCTACAGTTCAAATTCACAAAGGCATTGTAGGAGCCTAAACACCTAACTAACAGTGAGTTAATAGAACTCACTTTCATTTATTTATTTATTTATTTGAATGAATCAAAGCTTTTTGCAGCCTTCCCTGCAAAAGTACAAAGCCTTCCCTTGCTAAAGTGCCAGTGAGCTGAGCACTAAAAAAAATACTACTTCCTCATTCCATCCAGGACCCCTGCTTGTCTCTTAGTTGTGTTGGCATTTGGCTGGTTCCTAGTCATAATACAGGTCATCACACTGAAAGTAATGCTAAGGCTACTGCATGCTCTCCATAGTCACATGCTGCTCTCGGAAAGGTGCAAATGCTGTGAGGAAACAGTCCCAGCACTCATGCCAGAAGCAAGTCTGAATTTTAGAGATGAGCTCATTATCAGAGCAAACCAAAATGCTCAGTTGCAAAGTCTCTAATTCCCGACTTATAAGAGCCCATTCTTCTCTCTTTGCTGGACTTTCTGCACCAAATCAGAGTAACTTCTGCTAAGCAGGGCCCATGACTAGCTTGTCTGCTTTCTTCTTCACCACCCATCACCCAAAGGGTTGGCTCCACTGCCTCTTCCCAGGTATCTGACTGCACTGCACAAGTCCTGTACACCAAGTCCCTGCATCCCAAAGACTGGGGATAGGCTAGAGACTGGGACCTTCAAAGAATGAAGGAATGTTCAGTGAAGAGTGGTGTCCATAAGCATCCTTTATTCTTTGACTGTGTTATCCCCTGACATAGGTTGTTTTCTGTGTGCAGAACAACCTAAATACACTTTTTTAAAAAATGAGGAGAGAATAAGGTTCTTAAGGAGCTTCTTTAATGAAATCGAAATCCATCAAGTGCTGCCAGAAGAGCTGTGTTATCATAGCAAATGTGTATCTAACCTTGTAGTTTAAGTCATATTTTAAGAAAGGAGACTGTTCATTAGCTTTTGTTCCAATTTTTTGTTTGAAGGAACCTCATGTCAGACACCCATCCCGGAAATGAAAATAGAGGGCCAATGTTCCCTGCTTTTGCTGTGGGTGGAACTTCACTGGCATGTGCTCCCTGGGTGAATCCCAGTAAGATCTGTCTTTTCCCCCGTCCAAAATGAGCCCTTAGATTCACTCTGTCTGTCTGACTGCCAAGTTGAAGAACAATTACTAGCAGAACGATCCCCAAATGAGCACTGAACAGGAAACAGAGCTGATTAACTAAGGCAGAAAGCTCTCCTAACCACATTTGGGGTTTCCTTTGCTCACTTAGAGCTCTGCCTGGCAGCACTGGGACCATCCATCCCCAACACAGTCACATCACCCCAATGCAGAGATCTCTGGTTAGCAGAAGAGAGCAGAAGAGGCTCAGCCAGTAAGAAGTCGATTCCCAATACAGGCACAAAATGAGAGACACATTTTTAAAAATCTGAAATTCCCAGGTAGGTCTGCACATTCTGGGAACTATCACCTAGAGCTTTTGAATCCAGACTGAGCAGCATACACCCCTTGGGAAAATGCCACACAGGGAAGTCTCATGGTCCAGACTGAAGTCCTCTCCGACCTGTCAATCTCTTCTGTACAGCTCTCACAAAGCATAGTGGCCATTTCCCCTCTTTTGAAAATTGCACTTCCCATTTACATCATATTACCCTGTGATGAGAGAATTCCCAAGGTCCCTGGGTAGTGACCAAAACTAGGCCTGGGAACAGGACAGAAAGGCTCAGCCAGTCAGGCGTTTTACCTTCCAGGCAGACATGCAATGACAATTTAGCCCTTTCCTGCCATAAGCAAATGGTCATCTCTAGCAACAGAACGATCAAGCCAAATAGCATTTCTCCACAAATGAATCAATTACCGCTCCTAGTTGGGATCATTACACAGCCTTGCTCCCTTCTGCATTGTTTGCTCAGTAATATTGCTCTGTGTCTTCATTAACTAGCAGTGATTCGGAAAGAAACAACCATAATTCACATCCTAAAAGTCATCCTCCCATGTACCCATTCACTCACCATTCCTAATTAAGTTCATGAAAGATTAATTCCTTAATGGTTATGATTTGTAATGTTAATTAATTAGCTGCTTTTCCATTAAACACTCAGAGGTTTCCAACATTACATAGATTCCTTAATTAGCCCATGACGAGTGTAAAAATTAAAAAAGGGAGTAAATTCTCCTTGTCCCTTAGGAAATTTATCTGCTGCTTGGTCTTCCAGTCCAGCTCCTCTCCTACTCCATGAAGAATCCCTTTCCTCCACTGCTGCAAATGTACCTGCATTGTTCACTCATCTTTCTAAGAGGCTAAGATAACCAAGGAACAGGCACGTTTGACTGACCTCACTGTTTTCCTGGGGAGAAATGACTTTGATATGAACCCTGCCTCTCTTCAACCTCCCCAGGTGTGAAGACCTGCAACTGAAAAGCTGCCTAACACTGTGCTACACCAGGATGCATTTTGGGATGATCATCCCCAAGATCGCTGAGCTCTATCTGATGCCAGCAATGGGACCAGTATTTACACTGCAATCCCAATTAGCCTGGCAGGAGCTCCTTGCAACTTCAGCTTCATCACAGTTTCCAAGGCAACTTCTTCTGCTCCTGGTTGTGGTAGGTTTTGTAGGATGCCCACAGGCGGTTTGCAAGCTCTGTCCTGATGGCAATGACTAGAATCTCCACTAGTCACAAGGCTGAGGCTGCACTTCAGAGTGAAAATCTTTAATTTCTTCATAACTTCTGAGCAAAGCTGTAATTCTCAGCAATGCTCTTCTTTGGGTGCAATCTCCAGGTCTGGCTCCAAATGAGCATGGAGTATAGGCATTCCCCTTCCAGTCCTTACTGCATTTTGTGAGACTTAAGCCAATGCCTAAGGTGCTCTGAACAGTGACCCCACGTTCCCATGGTGCTTTCTGGTCCTTTATTTTCCACTTCTGCACTTTTTTGGTTCCCAGCTGCCTGTGGAAGAGACTTGCTGTTGTCTCCTGGAAACTGCAGAGGTGTCTGTGCATTCACCACTGCAATGGGCTTGCAGAACTCAGAAGGAGAAGGAACAGAAGAGACAACTGAGGTGAGCAAAGCATCAGTTCACCTTTGAGGATTGCTGCAGATCCAGTTCACCCACAAAGATTACTCTGAGAGGTGCAGACAAGAGGTCTTTCTTCCCAAAACTGTTCTGGCAGTATATCAGAGTTTGGGACTTCCCTCCAGCTCTTCTTGGCTCACTCCCCATGGCTTTGCAGCTTCTGGTCACCACCTGTTTAGACTCAGAGCTGGGAGCAACCAAAGAAAATCAGAGTTGGGTGGTTAGGATATAACCCTGACATCTTTCCATTGACACTTTTAGAGGTACCCCTAAGTCATGTTCTTCTAACACCACCATTCCCAAAACATCTCTAGCACAGGAATCTGGGGGTATGTCAGTAACTGTGACCACCCCAACAGGGCAGGCCTGAGCCAAAGGAAAACAGCTTTTTAAGAGGTCAGAGCATTATAGCTGTGGAATAGTGTCATCTAGGGGCCTTAGCTTCACCTCTGCACTTCTCCACATACCTACTCACAGGAAGAAGGCTTCCCACATGCTGGATGCACCCAAGTGGGCTGCTCCATAGGCCAAGTGATTCCTTGTGTCTGCTGCAGGCAGTGTAAATCACAGTCCTCAGGGGCGATTCAGCATTAGTCACCAGTTTGCTTCCAGAGTCTGGTAGATAAACCTGATAATATGCAAGGAACTAATGGGAGTCACAGTTAAAACATAGAGCATCCCATCCTGGACCAACATGACAGGATGAGGATCTTGCACAGTGCCACTTACCAGCAGGAAAAGCTCCATGCTAAAGTAATAGTAAATACATGAGTCAGAGGCCACAACTTCTTTGTCCTTTGCACTTGAAAATTCTGCCATCAGCAATTGTAGTTCATTCCCAAGCTCCCCATTGGTATTATTCTGTCATTAGTTACTGCACTACACTTGGTTGGTATAACAAACTTATCTCATAGCTCCAAGCCCTCCACTTGAAGTCCAAAGTAAAATGAGATCTGCTGCAAAGGATCCCCTCTGTGTGATAAACCAAAAAGGAAACCCACCAGCAAGTTTATCTACCATGGTCATTATAATGGGATTAGCACCTGCAAGCAACAGGGTCTATAAATGTAGGGAAATTGGGATTCGCAGAATCCTATGGTAACCTCACAGGGCAGCAGGTCTCTGTGGCACACATATCAGCACCACAACAAACGTGGAGGGAACAGGGCTCCCTCATTTAGGTGACCTGGCCAGCATAAACTGAAAAGGAAAAAACACAGCAGTAGCCTTTTATTTGCCAAAATGCAGCCAAAGAAATTTTTCCTAACTAATTACTACCTCATACATTCATCTGTGATCAGAAACAGCAGTGAAAGCCAAAATTAAGGGGAAAACCCAATATTGCAAATCACACACATCCTTTTTGCTAGAGCTCAGTGAAGTGTAAATCAGTCACAACAAACTTTCATCTCCTTTTAGGTGCTTTTATTACAGCAGGATATGCTTCTCTGTTGAAATATTAGGTGTATGGATCATTTCTAGTAAAGTCAGCTTACACTGAAGCAAATGTCCCTTAGGACAGCCACATCAGTCTGTTGAGATTCTTGGTGGCTAGAGATGCTGACAGCAGAAAGTTCTCCTGTCAACATCATATGCATCTGCCAGGAAGTCTCCACATCACCTGGTGACAGGGACACATGAGGATTTGAGGCAGAGACCACAGCTGAGAGATGTCCCCAGATTACCTCAGCTGACCTTTCAGTTTAGATGCTTTCTGTCACTCCAAGTAAACCTTGCCTCTGTGTCTGGTTCCCAACAGGAAAAGCTGAACAGCTCTTCAAGCATTTCTCTTCTCCTCTTCCTACTGTCATTAGTGCTTGGTGACTCACTCCCGAGTATGCCCACAACCTGCTCAGGCATTGCTGCTGGAAAGCCCTGCCAAACAAAACACTGCAGCTCAATCAAAATAAATGCCACCTATCCCCTTCCTCCCCTCAAGCACCAGAACAGGCAAACTTGTGAGCAGAAGAGATCCCAGCCCTCCCAAATGGGGCTCAGAGTGAGACACAGTACAGAGCAGAAAACTCCCGTGTGAATCCGCAGGGGAAAAGGGAAGGGAGTCAGCCAGGAATAGTTCTTGCTACCTGCTACCAATCCTTGGTCACAGCTTCTGGAGGCCTCTGGGACTGGTCAGGCAGGGATTTGAATGGTGAGGTCTCATATGCCCCAGACATCCTCATGTCCCCATTCCTGCACAGCCCTGTCACTCCTGCAGCACTGCCAATGTATGTTGAAGCTCGAAGCCCAAGCGAACGGGCAGTTTCTCATTGAATTATAGATGTCTCCAGCACAGCAAGGAAAGGAAAAGGTTGTGCACTGCTGATGCCGTGGAGATGAAACCACTACATTACAGCACAATATTATCCAGCTGACAGCGTAAATGGTCCATTGAGCTTTTCACCCTAAAAAAATGCTGCTAACAAAACCAGTCATGCAAGCAGGCAAGACAGAGCACTTGCCGTGTGCAAGGCTGCCACCACATGGTACAAGGATAAATATGTCCTTGAGCCAGAGCAGGAGAAGGGAAAACTATCCTCACACCTCCAACTAGCCCTGGCCTTCTTAATCAGCTATGGCCAAATCCTGATGTCTCAGCTGGATCAATTACTCTGGTCAGGAACTGTTGCTCTTGCACCGTTCCCTCCACTCCAAGTCATTAAAATCTCTTGCAAAGAAACCACCTGAATATTGCAAAATAATGTTCCTAAGATGCAGATGAGATCTGTCTGTTCTTACTATGGAAAATTTGAATCAAGCAATCCAGTTCAACAGTGCCCTACAGATCAGAGAAGTCAGGGCTCAGCAGAGCCTGAGAGCACTGACAGACACAAATCTACCAAGCTCTTGCAGTTCCTAAACTCACATTGTTTGTAGTATGGAACTGATTCAAAAGTAGAATGCTTCCAATAATGGCTGGGGAGCCTTGGCCTCTCATGTTGTACTATGGAGTAATTCAGGTAACTGTGATTCTGTTCTGAAACACCAAAGCCACCTGGAAAAGACAGAAAATATTTTTCCTTCGTCCTTTTTAGCCTTCTCAAAATATTCTCCAGAAGTGTCAGAGAGAGGAGTTGAAAATCTAGAGGAAAATTGAGATTTTTCCATTATGCATGAAAATTGCCTTTATCATTGGAAAAATTATCATGAAGGTAAGAAAACCTTCCAAACACTGTTTTATAAAAAGCTTTCTCTAGAATGAAGGCCTACCAATACATACCCAAGATGCCAGATACTGCCCCAAATATAGAAGCAAGAAGAGCAAGAAAAAACATAGCTTTGTGTTGGAGGAGTATGGGCCAGGTCAGGCCATAGAAGGATGATGGGGAAACAAAGCCAAGATGAACCTGCCTCCATCATACTCAAGCGGTGTTTTGGGGATTCCTGACTTTTCTAGGTCTTCCATCCAGCAGCACCACTCAGAATCATGCCTGCAACAAGTCCCAGGCTTTTTCACCTCCTCCTCTTTTTACTGTTGTCCTCCCTTGACTGACAGCAGGTTTCTAAGGAAAATACAGACCCCGAATCTGTGGCTGGCAGTGGTACAGGCAGTGAGACACACAGACAGCCATGGTGAAGTGGTGCTTCTGTCACTCACCCTCACAGGGAAGGAACAACCTTCAGCAGCATTAAGCCTTCAGGAGGATTGTGCCTGCCATCTTTGCAGAAAATTCATCTTGATCTCCAAGCCATCACTGTCTTCCGTGGTGAATAAAGGTCTTTTTATCCTCCATTTCACCAGCCAATCCATCAGGTGAACAGGTATCAAAGCCTGACTGATCCTGACTGTGATAAACCAGACAATTGAAATTGTTATCTGCAGTTTATCTTCACTCCTGGAGACCATAAAGTACACTGAGTGGGTTTTCCAAGAATACGTTCATTTATGGGATCAGAGAGCTGTAGCACATGTTGCCATGAAACACGCTCAGGGCACAGCATTGCATAAACAGGACACTGGGAAAATGAAGTTGCTGAACATACTGCCTGTCCTCCCTTCCACCTGCCCTCCCTCTGCCCTGTTGATAGCTACTATTTGTCCCTTTTCCCCTGGCACAGATCAGATAAAATGTCCTTGTCCTACAAACTCAGCCCAAGGGCACTAGAAGCTGGACAGAAACTGTTGGAACAGAGATTGGGACCACAGCTTTTGCCTGCATTAGGCATTTCTCAAATGACCACACCATTCACAGGGTCTTCACATTTACAGGGTGAAGACACAGAAGAGGGTGTGAGGCTGTCTCTGGAAGCAGATTTGGATGGGCACTGCCCTGGCTGAAACCACTCATTTTGTGAGAAACAGGTGGGCATAAAGAAGAAGCTGTTGGCTTTTCAAAGTATCATCCCACGTGGAAATAAGACAAACATTGCTGGATCAATGCACTTGCAAGCACTGTGGTGATTCAGTAGCAACTTTGCTCCCATGGACACTCTCTGTCCTTTCACAGCTGAAAACAGTTTCTGCTGACATTGCTCTATAGCTGCAGGTCATCCACGGCGTTTAGCCTTAGCACCCAGAAAAAGGTGAGCAGCCTTCCGGGAAGGTTCCCTTAACCTGGTCTCCTTTAACAGCTTAAGCAATTAGGAGAAGGTCTTACAGCCTGTCTTGAAAGTTTCTGCTCTTTGAGAAAACTTTTGACATAAGAAATGCCACTGGGACCAACCACCTCTCCAAAGTAGTTATGCTCCCTGGGCAAATCACTATGACGAAGTGCATTTCCCCTCCAGCAGGATGGTGGCCCTGCTCTGCCATGTGTCATTTGAACTAGCACACAGACAGACAGCAGGAGTCAAAGCCAGCACCTGTAAACCTGTCCATGACAGATCAAATAGACAGATGTGCTTAGTCAAGTTGACAACAACAGCAGAAAAGAACTTCTGGAGGAGAGAGAAAAAGAAATCTGTGTTGATTTCTGCCCATTAGAACACCCTTCAGGAGCTTTCTGGAGGCTCCAGGGACTAGTAAAGCCCTTGCTCAACTCTGAGCATCACAGAAATACACACACATTTCTCTGCCAGGCATAAGGCTGCTGCTTTGTGCTTTGATTGTGACTGACAACAGGAGGATGTGGGTACCTCCCAGCAGCCCCTTCCCCACTATCCCAAAGCACATGTAGCCATCCTACCCAGCAGCACTACCCACAGGTCAGCAATGCTCCTTAGGGCCACAGTACACTGCAGCACATGCAGCCACCGTGAGATGCTCACTGCGCTCCAGGGAGCACTCTCCATGTTACATACAGGTGGGAAGGAGCCACGGCTGCAAAGTGGGCAGTTGGCCAGACAATAAATTAATTTCAAAGACAGGCAGGATAGATGGGGTTCATATGGGAAGCAGGAGAGGATAAATTGCCCATCTGTGACTGATACAGCAGAGAACAGCACAGGATGGAGCAAAATGAATGGGCACGGAGGGATCAAGGAAGGAAAGACTGAGTGCGGTGTACATAATTGAATCCCTGAGGCCTGGATCCTGTCTTTTGGACTACATGGGATTGCAAATGTAGGAACACAGCTGAAATGAATGATTCATGTGCTGTGTGTGACAGATAGGACCCCCAGAGCAATCTCTTAGTGGTGTGAGGGTGGGAATGCCACTGACAGGATGGCGAGGGAGTGTGATGAGAAGCTTCCTCCACATCTTTCTATGAACTTTTGAACCCAGCCTTTACAGAAACAGCCTCGAGGAGTCTAACAAAATTAGAGGTGATTCCACAGCTCAGGATCTGGCCAGGGACCCAGCTTGTCAACTGGAAACAACTCCCCCTGCACAACAAACCCAGACTTACACCAAAAGCTTATTATCTTGCTCAGTGTTGCTGTCTTCTTCCCTGCAGGAATCATTGTCAGGGAAACTAAAACGTTAGAAAAATCAGCTCTTTTCCCTCCACCCATCTCTACCCTGCTGCTCTACAGGTTCAAGTTGGCAGAATGAGCCAATCAGCAAGTGCCAAATCATTTATAGAGCATTCCCGGTCTCACTAGAAGCAGGAACCCTCCAGTGCCTTAGGAAAGAAACTTTCAGCAGTGCCACCTCAGGCTGATATGCTGAAAAGCAGCTCAGAAGCATTTTTGTTTGTCCTGTGCTATGTTCCTTCCAGGGTGTTCCTTGGTTTTACCCCTGCAATTACTAAGGTGGAGAGACAAGCTCCTGTACTTATGGCAAGAGACTCACATGTGCATGGCACAAGTACAGCTGGGATGTGCCCCAGCACTGTGCCCTTACAGATCGCCTGCAGCAGCACAAGCAAGCCAGCTGCACTGTCCTGATGCTTCAGTGGATGTAAACATCCTCCCCCACATGACCAGGGGCTGCAAGAGGACATTAACTGCAGGTTATGTGTGACCATAGCATCCCTCTCACCAGCCTCCGCTCTCCAAAGAGAGGCCATCAATGATGGCCAAGAGAAAACTGGAGCAAATGCTCAGCCAGACTTCTTCTGTGTCATCTTCCTGCCTGCAGCAGCCTGTAGGAACCTGTTCGAGTGGGAATGTTAAGGCCATCTATGTTTTTTTACCCTGCAACTTTTGTTTTTCCTTTCAATTTTCTTTCAGTTTTAAACCTTTAGCATCTGCCATAAACTGTGGCAAAGAGGATGTTCCACACTGCTGGATCCTACAGTTTAAGGTAGCAGGAAATCCAGTGCCTTAGTCTCAATTCTCCTGGTAGCTGGACTTATCCCTATATCTGTTTTAAGCAGATGAGGTGATAGATCAGCTTTCTTTTTGAGATTGTGAACTAATTTTATGCTGAGATCTATAAGCAGACTGATTGTTTGCAAAGAGATGCCTTTTCACTAAATGGTGCCAAACAGTTATCCACTTGTCCCACCATCATGAAATAATTTGGGTGTTGATTCGTCTCACAGGTCTTACTCTCTGACATGCTGGGAGAGGCACAGAATAGTTCTTAATCCACTAATTCAAAGGCTTTCTATGAGTCAAACAACAATAGAAAATTCTGCTAAGGTTCTCCTGATTCCCACTCAATTTTTCCATGTGGTAGAAGATTAAGGAATATATTGAAGCACTTTTTACTGCAATGCAGGCACTTCTGAACTCCCAGACATTCCCAGTGTCTCACTGATACGTTCCTGAGGACCCAACAAATAACAACCTGTTGTCCCTTCAGCTTTGGCACAGGCATGCCAGCCATTCCCTCTTTTCCAATAAAGGTGATACCATTTCAAATAATAGAGATAAAAGGCACCACCAAATACATTTTTGATACCTGCATTAGGCTGCATATTCAGAAGTCTCCATCCTTCTAGTGCCTGATGCCTTCTGATTTCAGGATAGACAACATAAATAATAACACGGTATGAACTGGCAGATTAAAGCTCTGAATGGATTTCAGGGACAGGGACACAGCGTCATGGTAGTGATGGCTGGAAGGGACCTCTGGGTCTCTAGCCCCTCCTCCCACTTGGAACAGGACTACTGCCAACAGTAGATCAGCAAACCTGTGACTTTGTCTAGCTGAGTCTTGGAAAACCCCAGTGATGTCACAGTCCACAAGTCTTCAACACATTTTCTTTGCAAGAAACACTAAGTGTAGGGGACAAGTTCAGATTTTCAGAAAGAGACTCAGCTACTTAAAAATTAACATCAGATAGGGATGAAGGGATACAGAGCGCAGCCCTGTGGAGGACAACTTTGGGGTGCTGGTGGATGAAAAGCTGGACATGACTTGGCAACGTGCACTTGTAGCCCAGAAAGCCAACTAAATCCTGGGCAGCATCAAAAGAACTGTGGCCAGCCGGTCAAGAGAGGTGATCTCCCCCATCTATTCCACTCTCACAGGAGCCCAACTGCAGTGCTGCATCCAGTTCTGGAGCCCTCAGCACAGAAAAGACATGGACCTGATGGTGTGGATACAGAGGAGGGCCACAAATACGATCAGAGGGTTGAAGCACGTCCCCTGTGAAGGCAGGCCAAGAGAGTTGGGATTGTTCAGCCTGGAGAAAAGAAGGCTCTGGGGAGACCTCACTACAGCCTTCCAGTACCTAAAGGGGGCTTATAAGAAGGATGGGGACAGACTTTTTCTTAGGGCCCATAGTGATAGGACAAAGGGTAATGGTTTTAAACTAAAGGAGGGTAGATTCAGGCTAGATATAAGGAAGAAATTGCTTACTTTAAGGATGATGAGACACTGGAACAGGTTACCCAGAGAGGTGGTAGGTGACCCATCCCTGGGAATGCTTAAGGTCAGGTTGGACAGGGCTTTGACAAATCTGATCTGAAGATGCTCATTGCAGGGGGTTTGGTCTAGGTGACCTTTAAAGATGTCTTCCAGCTCAAACCACTCTATGACTGGCATTTATCATTCTTTGTCTAAAAGCTTTTACTGATATTGAATCCATGCCACATGCAAGCACATTCTTTTTCTACAGTTTGTTGATGTCCCCATTAATCACTGGCTATTTTTAAGACCTACTCATTACTGACTGTATGAAAATATAATTCCTGTTTTGCTCCCTGCTTTGGGAGATAGGGAACATCCTGGAATAAGCCTGGACCACCCACACTGTGACCTTGTGCCAGAGTTTGCTGCTTCAGTTCAATCTAGCTGGGTCTAGATTGAACTTAGGGATTTTTGGCAGTAGGTCCCTGCTCACCAAGCTGATTTGCACAGATTTAAGAGAGGAAACACTGTCACAAGCAGACCCAAGCAGTCAAATATGTCCAGCAGGCAGGACAGTCATGAGTGGCTGAGGATAAACTGTATAGATGGAACCACAGAATGATCTTCCTGTCACTGTCAGTAGGGTGGTCACAATCAGTGGCCAATCTCTGCAGAAGGTACACCTCAGAAGCACCTGGCTACCACTTACTGAAGCATCAGCAAGACCAAAGAGCACCAGAGGGCCTTCAACACCAAAGGTTTGGCCCAGCAGTTTGTTTTATTTCATTTCTTCCAAGGTACAGCCAGACTACAGGCCAGTCCTGCTGGAAGCAGAGGCAAATACACAGTCACTCCTTCCTGTAATTTTCTTCATAGATGAACCTGAGGCTTTGAGCTATACCCTTGGGTTTCCAGGCCAAATACAGACTCTTCCTTGTAACACTTTTTTACTCAAAAGAAGGGCACAGGCAAGCACTTCTGGTGTGAAACTTGCCCTTAGTCAACTCCACTGCTTTTAGCATCTTTCAGTCACAAAATCTCCATGTTTTGAGTCACAACCTTGGTAGTAACTAACCACTGGGTAGAAGAAGTATATGAAGTACTTATAAACTCACTAAAGGAACATTTTTCTTTCAGGGAGTCATATACAATTACTTTGAAAAGTCAATGAAGTTCAAATAAATTCCAATTTCAAAGCACAGAGGGTTATTCCACTCAGCATAAGGCAGAAACAAATCTTCTCTGTAGGGATGTAACTTCTAATTATGCATTGTTCCCTGCAGCCTATATGCCTATATTATTATCTTCCATGTTTATTAATCAGCTACCTGATGTTAACAAGAAGATAACTTCTAGAAGATATGCAAATAATTCTGCAATTTTCCTTTCCAGTGACTCAGCATTCATATCAGAAATGTGTTAACAGGATACAAAAGCTATTAAGAAGCCCTCTGCGTAATTATCCTCTTCCTTGCCTCCGGTTCTTAATAATTTATGAAAGAAAATTAGTATCTTTTAATAGCACTCAATCTTGACAGAAGAAAAATTTTGCAAGTTATCTTTTCTTCTGTTTAAAATCTCATCTCTATAATTTTCCCTTCTCTAAAGACCTGTCTTTAAAATTTTATTCAAATAAGGCAAAATTAAATACTGTCAGCAGAAAAACTTAAATAAGTGAAAAAAAATGCTTTCAGAACTGAGGAGACTGGATTGGCACCAATTTCAAATATGACTGTGATACTGAGAGTTAATAGAGTACCTTCAGATTACTTTTCCCTATTTTCTCTGCAACATCTAGAGAAAGCACCTGAGACAGAACACATGGCTGCAAATGAGTTCATGTTACTGTCACAGAAAGACAACTGAAGTGATGTCAAATCAAAATAGTCCCACTCATCCCATTTATCTGGGATCAAGTGCAACATACTGATGACCATGTAATTAACTCGTTGGAAAATACATTAATGTGGAGAACGTTTCCTAGGGGAAGCTGTTCTCTTGGGTGACATGATGAGACTACATGCCCATTTTGTGCTTGCTGTGCTGAAGTTGTTCAAGAGAAAGCTGTCTGGGCTACCAACAGCTACACTGAGCTCTTATTTGTGTTAAATTTTTTTTTCTCTGCAAGAACTTTGCACTTAACTGTTTAGTGACATGAACTTCAGAAATTAACAACTTAAACAACTCCTACCCTTGGTTTTGCTTTCTTCACCTTCCCCTTGTTTGCGCTTTCTTCACCTTCATCTGGCATGGCACCTTTTCCTTCAGAAAAACACACCTTCAGGAAGCAAGGAAACCCACTGCAGCCTAGCAACCAACAGATTAGGTAGTCTTTGGAAAGCATCACTGTCAAGACACCTAGCTCTGCTGGCAGGACGGTGTAGTAAGGCTTTCCAGCCCTGGCTGGCCTGTTCTCTTTTGCCTTTGGAGACAGGCAGGCAGGCTGGTTTTATTGCTGGGGCTGTATTAAGTTTTCTCTTTCATAGAATCATAGAA